>CAMXCT020004445.1:1438825-1633825 GCA_947184155.2 Cladocopium goreaui
TCCACCTACAAAATTCTGTCCAAATCTCCACCTACATTTTTTCTGGGCGTGCCACAACGAGTTCTCGGTCGAACCGACCTTCTTAGCATCTTCCAAGTTGCCCAGCTGCACTTGACACCTGGATCCACGGGAGGGGTAGAGGTGGCTCCAGAAATGTCGATGATTTACCCTCTGGTTATGTCAAAATAGCTATTGAAAATGGCCATTTTATAGTGGATTTTCCCATTAAACATGGTGATTTTCCATAGTTATGTTAGTTTACCAGAGGGTAGGATGAGTAACTCGCCGAAATCGATGATATCCAGGTAGAAATTTCATTAAAGGCTGATTTTTTGATGAATCTCATGAATATGGCATCTGATATGTTGTTCATGTTGGCTGACTATTGACTTTAGGCTGATGATATTATGATTGTATGATGATATATGATGATTATATGAGATGGCTCTACATAATTCATGTGTTTTTGACTAATTTGAAAAAATCTGCCATTTTGGGATTGTTACCCAAACCATCATTCCAGTCATGTCGGAGTGAAGCCATCATAAATCATCCATTATGATCATATAACATCATATAACCACCAATATGAGGTACCCTCTGGTAAACTAACATTTTGCTATGGAAAATCACAATTGTTAATGGGAAAACTCACTATAAATGGAATTTTTCAATAGCTATGTAACAAATTACCAGAGGGTAATTGTATAAGCTAGCGTGCATTTCTGTAAACTAATTGTTGTTTTTCCACTTGGACATGTGGAACAACATCAAATATGCACGTAGATGGTGTCACAGTTGCATTTTGTTTACATCAGGAAAAAAACACATACCCCATATGCTCCATGTATGGTATATTATATGTACCTACATTTGAATGATTTTTAGGGCAAATGTCGGCAAATGTTGGTCAATATTCCATACACGGAGCATATGGGCACATAATCCCCATCAACTATACTTATATCTACCATAAACCATTGAATTCAGCCACTTATAAACCAACTTAGCTATCTTGGGGCCCCATCTTGTACATATTCGTAGCATAATAATACACATTATTAACACCACACATCAGGTCGAGCCCGGAAGTTATTAAAAGACCCACCACGTCAATCAGTGGTCAAATCATATCCCCTATCATCCCAGCTGGAAAATGGGGGAAACCGCCAAGTCACTGGTTACTGTATTGCGAGACAACACTTCTACTCCATATTTCATAGATAAATCCATGTAAAATCATGCAAATCCATAAATTTCCCTCAAAAAAACCTTATGAATCCCTAGAATGCCCTTATAAATCCGTAAAATTCCATCAAAAAATCTGAAATTCCCATATAAATCCGCAAAAAATCCTTATAAATCCGTATAAACCCCTAGAATGCGCTTATAAATCCATAAAATGCCATCAAAAAATCCATGAAACTGTCCCAAAACCCGACTTTTTCTAGGTTTGGCGCCGCCAGCCAAGTCACTGGCCGCGCCGGAAGAGCGCCTTGACCTGGAAAAGGCCATGGATTTTGATGGAAAAAAGTGGATTTGCCATGGAGAATCACCATTTTTAATAGGTAAATCATCAAAAAACATCTATTTCTATGGGCCATTTTCCATGGCTATGTTAGTCATAACCAGAGGGTATATTGGAGATCTAAGAGATTTACATTGTAAATGTATAAGAATTGATGTAGATAGATTTATATGTAGATTTATATCTGGATTTATATAGATTTATTAAACAAATGTGAATTGTATGGTTTTATGTTAAGTTACGTTGATTTTAACGAGCCAAAATGGTGATTGGTGAGAGGATTTATAATGCAGGATGGTTTTTACCGTGGGAAAGCTCAGGTTATTAAGGTCTCTCAATGTCACTATAGGATTCCCAAAAAAAAAAAGCAGTGTTCAAAAACCTGGTTGGTTGACTATAGTTAGAGGATTTTTGTTCTACCCGACCCTTTATATACTGGGGATTATTTCAGAATCCAAGGGGAATGCCGTTCTGAACCAGGATTTTCCATGGACATTTCGGGATTTATTTCACACTGCTCCTAATTCTTTTCTGCTGAAACACCCTTTGCCCTTAAAAAATGTCAAACAACAAACCCCTTTCCCATCTACTACTTGGATCCAATTGGTTGATAGATGTTGAATGGCTCAACTTGGAAAAGAGGAGCTTTCCTAAGTCATAGGGCTACCCCCAAATCATCATCCATTTATAGATGGATTTTCCCGTGGAAATAAACCATCCAGCGATATATTGGGGTATCCCACATGGCACCACATCCCCATGGATTTTCCATGAAATAAACCATCCATTTAAGGTAAACCTCTCTGGTTGGTGGTTTCAACCTACCCCTCTGAAAAATCATGGACTTCGTCAATGGGTTTCGGATGACAACCCATATATGAAATGGAAAATAATCCATTCCATGGTTTGAAACCACCAACCAGTGATTAGTAACCATCATTAACCATCATTAACCATGATTAACCAGTGATTATTAACCATTATTAACAATTATTAACCATTCATGTTTGAAACCATCAACCAGATGGTTTTTACTATGGTTAACTCGCCACTTTCTGATGGGTTTTCCTATGGTTTTCCACTGATCACAGCTCCATAACTATGGTTTTTCCTATGGTTTTCCTATGCCTCAGCGGCATCTCAGCGGCATCGCAGCAGCATCTCGGCCCCCGAACGCAGGCGCCGTCGATGTCCAGAAGCACCTCCGAGCACTTGCGCTCGGCCTCGTGCCACTGCTTCCTGCGACCAAAGGCGACGACGAGTTCACCATTTCGGTCAGTGATTTCACCAAGACTTTTGTGTATTTTGACCATGAAACCAGGGTAATTTATGGATTTTGACCATGAAACCTGGGAAATTTATGGATTTTGACCATTTATTAGTTATAACTGGTTATAAATGGGATTATACATTCTATAAATGGCGTTGTAAATACTTATAACTGGTATTTCGGGCCATAGCTGTGGGGATTTTGACAAATGGGGGGGATCTTGGCCAGCAGGGTTTTTTGTGCAGGGAATCTTTGGGAATCTCGCGGGAAAATGGTGGATATAACGATACCATATAATGTCAACCCTGGATTGATAAACCCTAGGCTGCTTAATTGGGAGGGTACCATTTAAGTATCAGATAATGACTATTGGAGGAGTACTCCCCTAATTAATAAACCATGGTTTATTAATCCGGGGTTGACATTAACCATGAATATGAGCATCCAAAATGCTGGAAAATGCTAGAACATGGTGGAAAAATTGGCATTGAACCATGAATCATGAGGAGTCAGCTCTGTATACATGGCTACTACATGGCTACTACATGGGTACTACATGGGTACTACATGGGTACTACATGGGTACTACATGGGTAATGAGGGTAATGTTTGGTTCTCACATGGAGCTTGAAACCAATTTCATGTCAATTTCAATGGGAACATGACAATGCAAACTAAGATAAAAACATACCTTTAGGGTACCCTATTCTTGAACAAATACAGTAGTGCTTAAAGATGCTTAAAGTATGGAAGTGTTCCAATATTCTCCAGGCTTCCAAAGGTTTTAGATGGTGATGAGAGATCACAAGGCACCTTCCACAAATTGTTGGCCGCCACGAAGTGATAGGGTTAGTGAAGCAACTGAGGTTTTTGCAAGAAATATGTTTGCAAAAGGAATGTCCAAGTATGTGATTGAATATATGGCGTATACATATGTATATATATATATATGCATACATATATGCATATATGGTATCTATACTCTGATATATCTGAGGTATACTGGGAATACAACCAAAATCAAATAGGTTGTACTCGCATATATGTTGGTATGAACAGTGACCAGAATGGGCACCCTCCTAACTGTTACTTGGGGGTGATAACGCTTCAGGAGCGCTCAATTCATCCAAGATGTTCTTCCAAATGACTGACAGTAAAGAATTCAAACATTACATCACATATTCAGGCATAAAACCAAAATCAGAGTACCTATCCAAAAAGATAGAAGAACAAAATCCTGCACAAAAATAATGTTGCATCACATTTCACCTCAAAAAGCTGGGATGGCTGGATGTTGCTCCCACCAAACTATGGTGAATGACTCAGGTTTTTAACATCATCTGTTTGGAGGATTGCCACAAGGTGCTTCTCCTCCGCATAAGCGCCAAGGCCCAGTTCAACAGCAAAGGCTGTTGACCTTATGAAAGCGGCCGAAAAAACAAAAAAAAACTCAGCTGCCCCGGGGTCAACTGACACACGAAGATGTGGAAAAAAAATGTCCAGTTATAGATGACACATCTATTTAAACAAATATAGTTATAGATATAGTTCTATAGTAATGGTTATAGTGATCACCTAGAATGGTCTAGTTATAGTTATAGATGATCACCTATGTTTACAGGAGGGTGAGGATTTGCATGTCATGAGCAATCAGTTGAGAGACATCCGCATCGACCTTTTGAACGTGAAATGCCCTCTGCTGTGAAATATAAAATGATATGTAAAGTATTAGGTAGATCATACTATATAGTTATAAAGTTGCCCTTCCCTCTGGCAGTGCATCATATTGAATCTTATTATATTATGTTATATTACATTGTATTGTATTATATTGTCTTTCATCATAGTGCATTACATTAGATTGCATTACACTGCATTACACTGCATTACATTGCATTAAATTGCATTAACTTGCATTACATTATACTGTATCATATGTTATTCTATTGTATCATTCACCTTGGATATATTATATTATACTGTATCATATCTGTTATTATATCTATATATATATATAATGTGAGTAAATTATAATATTTCACTAACCTGATTTAAGGCCATTTGGAGATGATTCCAGTGAGGTCGCAGTGAGGTCGTTATAATTTACCCAGATATATGTACATATATATATATATCATATTGTACTGTACAGTGTTGATATGTAAAGAAAAAAACTTGTTGTGAGACAAACCGCAAATCCAGTCTGGCACCGCCTGGCGCCGGTTGGAAGAAAAAAGGCTGAAATTGGAGTGGCCTGGAAAAACCTTTAGTATCCTTAAGTATATAGCTGATGATGTTGAAAGGTTGTTTCCGAGATCACATAATATAGTTAAGATATCAAGGTACGAAATATAATTAGGAAAACAAATCCTGTAATATCCTTTAATTATTAATTACATATCTTAACTATATCTGTTTAAGACTCGCCGTTGGCTTGATGAAATCCCCATGATCAGCCACCAACTGGGGTTTCCCAAAAAAAGGGGCACCCCAAAATGGTTGATTTATAATGGAAAAACCATCTATAAATGGATGATGACTGGGGGTACCCCATTTATCATCATTTCAGAAAACCACCAAATGATTTCCTGCAATGGATTTTTAATCGATCATGATCCACGAACTAAATCCACGAACAGGAAGTTGGTGAAGCTCTTCCAAGACCAAACCAGGACTCCCTGGGGTTCCTGCACTCTCGGAGTCGTCGGTTGTTGGCCACTGCTGTGGCATCCTTCTTGGAGCCTCGCGTGGCCATCTGGTTATCGTTATTGCTACCATGGCATAGGAAAAGCCCAGAAGTTGGGAATAGTTGGGATACATCCTCTGTAATTATATCTAAGATTATCTAACTACCCTCTGGTAATTTGTTACATAGCTATTGAAAATGGCCCATAGAAATAGTGGACTTACCATTAAAGATGGTGATTTTCCATAGCTTTTTGTATGTTTACCAAAGGGTAGATGATTGAGATCTAAGTATGATTGCATATAATTGCATATCCACGTAGTTCACTGGAACTGTACTCCGCATGGTGTGGATGTCAAACGTGGCCTGCTGGGAAATCACCAAACATGTGACGGCTCTAAAGTCCAAATTGACGATGAAACCTGACTTAAAACTGCGGTCCCAACTTACAATTTACAGATGTTACACTGCAAAAATCCATGTTTTCTTGATATACAACTAGCATGCTGGGAATTCCATATTTTTGGACTGTTCGGAATATATGGAGATCACATATGGGTGAGCATCCAATCGTACCTGATTTCTTGTGAGCAGGACCACGATTCGTGGGTGTGGTAAACCCAACGCCATCCAGAACCCATCCCAGTACCCTCTGGTAAACTAACAGTTTGCTATTTAAAATGGCCATTGAAATAGTTGATTTACCCATAAAGAATAGTGATTTTCCACAGTTTTTTGTAAAAGGGAGACATATGGGATCCGAAGAGCAGATAGATCCCTGCCCCAACATCCCCGAGAAAGCCAACAGTTCAGGATCTCTTTGGTTCCCAAATTAAATAATCCACGAAATATCCAAATTAATTAAGATTAGTTCGTAATAAAACATTAAGACCTCGGTCAACACCCATAATGCAAACAATGTTTACCCCAAACACTAATTAATATTACCAGTGTTTTGTTGGATGAACTGAACTAGGATGAACTTCTACTTCACATTTCATTAGACGAATACCATGACTAGTGTTGGACCTGCTCAAGTTGTTGGGTCCCAGATATCTCCGGAATCTCGCCTGGCATTCCCATGTCCTCGGCTTCAATGACGTCCATCAGTCCGGAGCCGCGTTCGTAGTGGTCGCATGCACGCAGCAAACGTCCTGCACCATGGTTGTATATATATATATACGTATATATATATATATATCGCATATACGATAATTTTGACTTACTATCCACAACAATAAAATGAACATTGAACTAACATACTTGGAAGTAACAAATGACATGTCAATCATATAAGAGATAGTATGTGTATGCATATATCGTATAATTTGAGACGTATTTGTTGTATATCATATGCTTATATATTAATGGATGTTCAACATACAACATGCTATATATTACAAACTGTATAGGTTAAATTGAAAATACGATACATTACATACAAAAGGGCTGCAAAAACATCTTGCACAAATGAAACCATTTTTTAAAGGGGAGGGGGGGGGCAAGCGATTATTATTACTTTTTTTTTTTCTTTGGGGGGGGGCGGGAATAACCATTAGTTGCTTCCCAGAGAAGGGAAGCGGCGACACCAACGGCTGGGAGTGCGAGGGGAAGGGGGGGGGGCAATTGATTATTATTACTTTTTTTTTTCTTTGGGGGGGGGCGGGAGATAATCATTACTTCATGGAACAGCTGGAAAGGAGCCACACCAACGCTGGAGGGAGGGAAAGGGGGGGAGGGCAATCGATTATTATTACTTGTTTTTTTCTTTGGGGGGGGGCGGGAGATAATCATTACTTCTTGCAACAGCTGGAAAGACGCCACACCAACGCTGGGAGGGAGGGAAAGGGGGGGAGGGCAATCGATTATTATTACTTGTTTTTTTCTCGGGGGGGGGGCAATCGATTATTATTACTTTTTTTTTGTTTGGGGGGGGGTGCCGGAGATAATCATTACTTCATGCAACAGCTGGAAAGGAGCCACACCAACGCTGGGAGGCAGGGAAAGGGGGGAGGGCAATCGATTATTGTTACTTTTTTTTTTTCTTTGGGGGGGGGGCAATCGATGATTATTACTTTTTTGGGTTTCCTCAGGGTGGGGTGGGCGGGAGATAACCACTACTACTACTACTACTACGACTACTACTACTACTACTACTACTACTACTACTACTA
Source organism: Cladocopium goreaui (assembly GCA_947184155.2). Taxonomy (NCBI): domain Eukaryota; class Dinophyceae; order Suessiales; family Symbiodiniaceae; genus Cladocopium; species Cladocopium goreaui. Next base: position 1,446,484 of record CAMXCT020004445.1, read on the forward strand.
CGACTAAGACTAGTAGTACTACGACTATTACTACTTCTGCTACGACTACTACTGCTATGACCAGAACTTGGACCTTTTTTTCAACAACACCGTTTGCTCAAGACTCTGCCCAAAGTGCGAAGCTGTCAGCCGCAACCGGGGTTTGTGGCGTGTACTAGCCACCCATCACTGGAAGTTGTTTCCATCGGGTGGCAGCAGCAGTGGTTGCAGTACTATTTGGCGCATCAGATGCCCCCCCTGGCGAAAGTGCCACTGATCAACAAAAGTTGGTTTCATCAATTAGTAACAGCTGTGCTTGCAGTACTACCCGGTGCATCCGATGCTCCGCTTGGCAAAAGTGCCACGCCTCACTGGAAGGTGTTTCCACCGAGTGGCACGGCAGTGCTTGCAGTACGAGTCGGCGCATCAGATGCTTCTGGGAGGAAAAGTGACACTGATCGACAAAAGATGTTTTCCTCGATTAGTAGCAGCAGTGGTTGCAGTACTAGCCGGCGCATCTGATGCTCCCCTGGCCAAAGTGCCACTCATCACTGGAAGTTGTTTCCATTGAGTGGCACCACAAGTCGTTGCAGTACTAGTTGGCGCATCTGATGCTCCCTTCGCAAAAAGGTCACTGATCAGTGGAAGGTGTCTTCGTCGCTTAGTAGCAGCAATGGTTGCAGTACTAGCTGACGCATCTGATGCTCCCCTTTGCAAAAGCGCCACTCATCACTGGAGGTTGTTTCCAGTGAGTGGCAGCACAAGTGGTTTTCTGTACTAGCCGGCGCATGTGATGCTCCCCTGGCAAAAGTGCCACTCATCACTCGAAGTTGTTTTCAGTGAGTGGCAGCACAAGTAGTTGCAGTACTAGTCGGCGCATCTGATGCTCCCCTCGCAAAAATGTCACTGATCAATGGAAGATGTTTTCCTCGCTTAGTAGCAGCAATGGTTGCAGTACTAGCCGGCGCATCTGATGCTCCCCTTTGCAAAAGTTCCACTCATCACTGGAAGTTGTTTCCAGTGAGAGGCCGCAAAAAGTGGTTGCAGTACTATAGCCGCATCTAATTTGACACTACAGCTCAACTTTTTGCATTTGAAATCTCCAACGAGTTGGAGCAACCAGCTAGACCGTAGAACATTTAAAATGCATGCCAGCTGCAACGCCCGGATCCAGGATGAAAGAAGTAGTATGCCCCCGGCACGGTTCGGGAGGGCACCATGTGAAGGCCGTCCGTAAGCCGCCTTGGCTTTGGACTCAGAACATACTCCTGCGGCGACGCGGTCTGGGGGACCTCTCGGTGGAACGTCACCCCCAAGTAATCGTCACCATTCAAAACCTGGGTATATCATTGGGAATACTCTATAAGTGGGCGGATTTAAAAGAGCCCTAATGGAGGGTCTTGGGTCAGGTTCCTTGCATTGAGTTGACGCCTTTTTTGCATGATCTGAGATGGTAGCTGGGAAAAATATGGAAGTCTGAACCCGCACAACCATTGACTACTGTCTCCTCCGTACTGTCATTTGCATTCAACGGGATACCGATAATATCCAATTTATTGGTTTCACATTTGTCCCCGGCCTGATCTTTCACAACAATGCAAGCGGTCGACGCGTCAACAGTGTCGGGCAGGGTGATGCGAAAACCTGGACAAGCCAACAGAGCGACCTGGAGTTCCCCCCAAAACAGTGGAAAATATGGGGGTCAAACGTGGGTAGCCAGACAAATGGATGGTACATATGTTGGATCTTGACTGAAGTTTGTGGTTCGCTACATCGCTATGAGGGAAGCAACTGACCTTCTGGTAAACAGACACAAAGAGATGGAAAATCACCCTTTGGCAAAGATGAGGCATGTAACTAAATTGGGATTCTCAATAGCTATGTCCATGTTAAGTGACCTGAGGGGAACACAGCAACCCATTCACATGTTCTGGTTGGTTTCAGCAATGCCCTGCACTGATGAAATCTTCGGCACATGAATGCATGTAAAGATCGAAAAACCTATATATATATATTAATATATATATATATAAACAAATATATAAATATTGAGTCAGGTATCTTACAGATGTCCCGGGTCCGGCCCACGTGTGGCCTGGCCTTTGGAGAGCCTGACAAGGCAGTGCCATGAACAGTTCACCGAAGGGTTCATTGTGGATGGGTGGACAAATGTGAGCGTGCACAGTGGGCTAACAATGACAACGACACTGACAAGAAGGAGAACCGAAATATGACCCACCATCGCCACTACCAGCAGCACCACAACATGCACCAGAACAACAAAAAAAAGCAGAACAACAACAGCAACAACAACAACAACAAAAACAACAAGAAACACAACAAGAAAAACAAGAAAAAACAACAACAACAACAACAACAACAACAACAACAACAACAAACAACAAACAACAAACAACAAACAACAAACAACAAACAACAAAAAAAACAAACAACAAACAACAAACAACAAACAACAACAACAACAGCAACAACAACAACAACAACAGCAACAGCAACAACAACAACACAGCAGCAACAGCAGCAACAACGACGACAACAACAACAACAGCAACGACGACAATGACAACGACGACGACGACGACGACGACGACGACAACAACGACCACGCCCACGAACACAACGACAACGACAACAACGACGACAACAACAACCACGAGCATGACAAGGACAACAACAACGACAAATTGAACCAGAACAACAACTACGACGAGAACAACAACGAATACAACCAGTACAGCGAGCAACAACTAGTACGACGACACCAGCACTACAGCACGAGCATCAGCAGCAGCACTGTGAGCAGAACGGGCAGCAGCACCAGCACAAAAGGAATTCAGAGCACTGCGGCAGGGGAGGCAATGAATGCTCGCCAGAGGCGCAAAGCTTGACATGAAGTGGAGTTGGATATGGGCAAACAGGCGGTGACTTTTTGGACTGCCGCAATGCTTCTGTCGCTGAAGAAACCAATGCAGAGGGGCTGGCAGGAGCGTCTTTGTGATCGCACTCTGCGTGCCCGAGGTGGGAACGGCTTCTTCGAGATCGTCCCGCAACAGCCGACTAGCAGAAGATAGCTGCTGCATGAATTCACACCGCCTAACGCAGCGCCTAAGCCGCTTCGCTCCAGTGGTGCAACTGCTGCGTCGCAGCCGCAGCAAGAGCCTCATCGAAGGCAGCAAACTCCAGCCGCGGCGCCGCAGTGGGCACGTTGTGCTGGAGCTCCCCAGGTAGCGGGGCACGATACTCCTCCAAAGGCACCTCGAAGATGGCAAGGACAGCTTGCACGGAAGCGAGGTGAGGAGCGTCAGGAGGCAGGTGGCGTTTACAAGCAAAGAGCTTGCGGGGGCCACTGTTGTTGGTAGAGAGGCCGCAGGCGGCAAGTTGCAACTTCTCAAGGCAAACGAGGGCCAAAAGGATGAGCAGGATCTTCTCCTCGTGGGGTGATTGGGGCAAGTTGTCGCGCACAAAGCAATGGGATTTCAGCAAGGTGGAATCACACCACACGGAATGCATTCGCAGCACCATTGCAATGAAGGGTTTCAGGTGCGGGTTGGATGCAACGGGGTTTTGCTCCAAGAAAGCCGCTAAGGGCATCGCACGCAGCCGGGCTTTCGTCGTAGGCGGCCGGAAGTCCGAGATCGTGGTTGTAGCACCCAATCCAGGCCTGCAAATTCGGACCGACCATAGCATCGTCCTCCTTGCAACGCGGCAAAGACGCATCACAACATGTCAATATGTAACGACTTTTTTGGGGGGCCATTTTCACCCAAAGTTTGGAGGCGGGAACATGCAAGGATCTAACGGCTCAAGTCAAAGCGCAAGCAACAAAACAGCGATCAACCCGAGCTGACATCCAGGCCTGCAACATGTGGCGCTCAAACTCACCAGGCCGTTCTTCAAGCAGATTGTACCTGATTGCCGCAAAGGCTCGCACCTTCTCAGCCGTTGTAGCCTGTTCTGGGGCAGATGGGACCAGAATGAGCCGAGGCACGCGTCGATGTTCGAAGACAGGCACGTTCATGCCAGTGAGTAGAACATCTTCGAAGGCGGTGGGCAACTCCTGCAGCGCAGTCCGTGCCTGCGACGTGAAAGTTGCAAGGAGAGGGTCGTCAAAGCGCGCAGTGGTAGCCAAGCGAAAGACCGAGCCTGCGTGCAACCATGGAAGAAGGCTCTCCACAATGATAGACGATGGCAAAGGGAGCAGCGGCATGAGGCCAGGAGCAGAGAGCTGCAGTACCGTTCGAGCGCGAGTACAAGGCTGGCAGAATCCACAGACATCGCTAGGCATCGGGCATATTACCGTATAACCCTTAACACTGGCACTGTGGAATTGAAAGCAGTTTCTGATGCAGCTGAGCCCTCGACACCTCGCAAGCACTTGATCATCATATAGCGCTGGAGACCTGACAGTCGCAGGGGGCTGGCGGGATCGTCGGGGAAGGGCAAACAGGAATGAAGCACACCAAATACGAACAACCATTAGGAGGCGAAGCTTTCTGTGCATGGAGAACCAATCATCATGCAGCTGCATGATGATCCTCATGCCATAGGCAGAGAGCTCAAAGTGCTGACTGAGTCGAGGCCCCCGCACCTCGCAGCCCATTGATCACCACACAGCGCTGGAAACCTGACAGTGGCAGGAGTCACAGGCAGGATCGCCGAGGAAGGCATCGACAGCAGAAATCGCAATAGCAGGACTCCGGCAGGCGAACCATCGGGGCACCGAGGATTGCCGAGCCAGCCAGGGCGACCCGACCGACAGCGACGCACCAGGGAACCCAACCAGGAGGCCAGCTGCAAGTGGAGAAGCACCAGCCACACAGCAGCAACAGTCGCAGCACCAACAACAGCACGAACAAGGGCAACCAGAACAACAAGAAGAAGAAGAAGAAGAACAACAACAACAACAATAACAGCAGCAACAACAACAACAAAAAAAAACAACGACAAAAACAACAGGAAGAGAAAAAAAAACAAGAACAACCACGACAACGACGCTAGATAATGACTCGGCATGGTGAGTATTGTGCTGGGTGGAGCAACAACCAACAACATATCATTGCAGTAGCAGGACTCCTGCAGGCGAACCATCGGGGCACCGAGGATTGCCGAGCCAGCCAGAGCGACCCGACCGACAGCGACGCACCAGGGAACCCAGCCAGGAAGCCAGCAACAGCAAACAGCAGCAACAACAATAACACTGTAGGTGGGCCGTATCATCCACCGTTGTGGCATTGTCATGGCCGCGGACGGCGGCGAGCATCGACAGCAGGAATCGCAAGAGCAGGACTCCTGCAGGCGAACCATTGGGGCACCGAGGATTGCCGAGCCAGCCAGGGCGACCCGACCGACAGCGACGCACCAGGGAACCCAGGAAGCCAGCAACAGCACAGCACCCATAGCCGCGGTACCAGCAACGGCAGCAACAACAGCAACAGCCAGACACAACAACAGCAGCAACAACAATAACACTGTAGGTGGCGGTGGGCAGTATCATCCACCGTTGCGGCGTTGTCATGAGTTGTCATGGCCGCGGACGGCGGCGAGCATCGACAGCAGAAATCGCAAGAGCAGGACTCCTGCAGGCGCACCGAGGAGTGCCGAACCAGCCAGGGCGACTCGACCGACAGCGACGCACCAGGGAACCCAACCAGGAGGCCAGCTGCAAGTGGAGAAGCACCAGCCACACAGCAGCAACAGTCGCAGCACCAACAACAGCACCAACAAGGGCAACCAGAACAACAAGAAGAACAACAACAAGAAGAAGAACAACAACAACAGCAACAACAACAACAAGAAGAAGAAGAACAACAACAACAACAACAAGAAGAAGAAGAAGAAAAACAACAGGAATAAAACAAAAACAAAAACAACCACAACAACGACGCTAGATAATGACGATTTGGAGCAGCAAAGACAAGAACAGCAACAGAAACAGCATCTTGCAAGCAGAAAGCATGGCACCAACAGCAGAAACAGCAGAAACAGCAGAAACATAACACAGTAGGTGGGCCTTATCATCCACCATTGTGGCGTTGTCATGGCCGGAGACGGCGGCAGAGCATCTGAAGCAAAAACAAGAACAGCAACAGAAACAGCAGCTTGCAAGCAGAAAGCATGGCACCAACAGCAGAAACAGCAGCAGCACTGCCACAACAACAGCAGCAAACATGACACAGTAGGTGGGCCGTGTCACACCAGCAGCAGCAACGCCACCAGAACACCAGCAGCAACAGCAGCAGTAATAACACAAGAGGTGGGCCTTATCCTTCACCTTTGCGGCGTTGTCATGGCCGGGGACGAAGTGGTGCCCCATTGTTAGCTACCTTGGTTTATAAATTCAATATCTAGGCTTTATGGGAGTTATATCTGTAGTTAATGGGAATAATGAATCAACTTATAACTGGGGGCCCCACCTTGCATGAATCCTTCACCACCCAGTCGGAGGTTCTTGAGGCATGGGGCATCCTCAAATCACCATGACTGTTTCTAAGGCATGGTCAGCCACGACTGAATAGTCCCGAGCAAAGGCAAGCAAGCATGCAACAGATCTATTCCTTTCATTTTGAAACTTACCATCCCCAACATCAGCTGGCAATAAATGGCCATAGCTTGGTTTGTTCCCCCAACTGACCTTGCCATGAACAGGAGGATGAGATCCATGGGATACCATGAGAAGTTCAACCGCCACGACCCGACTCGCCCGGCGAACGGTGACCTCTCCGCACCGTGACTTTCGCTGGATGTCTTTGGATCTCCTTCAGAAGTCATCTGTATGTTTTTACCCAACTTCCAACCCCCAAAGAACATCATGGAACGTCTGGTTTCGTCTGAAACTCGGTCATCAACATGCGTTTCAACATCTGCGAACAGAGGCGCACACTGTTTCGGAGCAAAACAAACAGCTATGACCCCGGGAGCCGAGATCAGCGTTGAAGTTCCCGATTTCCAGGCCAGGGTTCCTCAGATATGTCCTACACATGGGGGTTTGTATAAATGGGGGTAACCCGAAAGCACTCACTTTAAAAAGATGTCCCCTATAAACCATCCGTTTTGGGGAACCCCTTGGATGGAAACTTCCACATGATCTCTTTGGGGGTAGCGGAGGCACGACCGCGACTCCCAAGGGACACGGAGCCAGTCCTGAACGGCCCTGGCGGTCTGGGCTCTTTGTAGCCAAAGTCCTCCAGTTGAAATCATCACAGCTAGGCCCGGTTCACAGTTAGAACGGGCACAAAGAATCCATTGAAGTGATATATCACCAACTATCAATGTGGGGACCCCTTTTGAGTTGGTGCGTAAATCCGACTAACTATACTGAGAAGTATCAGAAAGCATAGGTATTGGATTAGCTATCTGGCGGCCCCACATTGTAGTTGTAGGATACAAGTGCTGCACCTGAGAAAAAATCCTGGCTGAAACCATGGGACTGTAAATTTCAGATTTAGCATATCCTGCACTAAAAATCCATTTCAAACGGGCTATAAGGGGAGAATGCTCCATTCACCAAACCTACTTGAGGTGCGGATTTTACCACGGATGTAGCCGTGATATAAACCCACGTGAGCTGGGAGAGAACCCCCATGACTATATGGTAACCCATTGGCTTCAAAGTGGAACCCAAGGACTCAGAGACCCTTCATCTTACAACTGGGCCTACAGGTGCAGCCTCAAAGCACACAGCCTGTTCGTTTAGCCACGCGCTCTGACGTTCATGGCTACTGTTCAATCCTATTCACCAAACCTACTTGAGGTGTGGGTTTTACCAGGGATGTAGCCATGATAAAAACCCACGTGAGCTGGGAGAGAACCCCCATGACTATATGGTAACCCATTGGCTTCAAAGTGGAACCCAAGGACTCAGAGACCCTTCATCTTACAACTGGGCCTACAGGTGCAGCCTCAAAGCACGCAGCCTGTTCGTTTAGCCACACGCTCTGAGGTTCATGGCTACTGTTCAATCCTGAAACTCGCCTCTGTTGACGCCAAAAAAAAACTCAAAGCATGTTGGCGGAATCCATGACTGTAGGGCGGTATTGGGCCACCTGTTCTTTTCCCATGTCCTTTGGACATCCCCTTCTGCAATGGCACGTGGTGGCAACGGCGAGGGCATGGACTCCGATGTCCTGATTCAAGCAAGATACACACACATATATATATATATATATAGCTAGATAGATATATATAAATATATTTAAATGTATTTAAATATATTATAATGTATATATAAATATATATATATTTAAATGTATATATATATATATATATTTATATATACATATGTATATATATTTATAAATATATATATATGTATATGTAAAGATATATATACACATATATATTATATATATATAGACATTTATATATATATATATGCATCTAAATATATATAAGTATATTTGTAGATATGTAAATATTTGTGTATCTATATGTTTCAATGTGTATATATATGCATATGTACATATAAATATGTATCTATATATGTATACATATATATATACATATACATATATATATATAAATATACTATATACATATATACATGTATATACATACATATATATATATACATACATAAATATCTATATATATATATATACATACGTAACTATATATGTATATATATATATTTCAGATATATATGTACTATTATATATATAGATATAGATATAGATATAGATATATACAGATAGATGTAAATATTTATATTAATATATACATATATATATATATATAGAAGGTCCTATAACTGTTGCACGATAGGTACCAAACCCCCATTGTCTTCACCCTGTCTCTAAATGCAGCCATGCCACACACCTCAAGGAGCACAAACAGAGAGAGACGGGCACGGTAACGCAGCGAGCAAGATACGAGAAGAGGGGTGAAGGCATGAAGAGGGAGGAAGTGAAGAAGGAGTGGACGGATGGAGTGTGAGGAAGTGAAGAAGGAGCGGACGGAAAAAGGAAACGGAGAAAAAGAAGTAGGAAGGGCGAAAGAGTAGGAGTTGGGGGGCTCTAGGTGCAGATAAGAAGCGACGGTTTGGGGTTGTTCTTCTCCTTGACCACACCGCTATCCTTCACGATCGCAGGCGCCATGAAGCGGAGAAGGGGACGTGTCGAGTGCAAGAGGCAGCGCAACGAGCCACAAACGGCTGTGAAGAAAGACAAAACGGCGTCCAGAAGCTCGGAGACCGATTCACTGGCAGAAAAGGCGCCCAGAAACACATTTAGTAGCCGCAGAAAACGAATTTCAAGACACAAAAAAAGCTGCCGTAGACGAAATTAGTGGCAGAACAAGGTCCCGGAAACGACTTGAGAGGCAAAAATAGCTCCCGGAACCGGTGAGGGGGGCCGGGGGGTGTTGAATTATTATTACTTTTTTTCTTCGAAGGGGGGGGGCGGCCAATTATTATTACTTGTTTTTTTCGCGGGGGGGGCGGGCAACGATTATGATTTCAAATAATAATAATTGAACAAACTCCCTCCCCCCCACGGAATCACCAACATGCGTTCGGAAGCGGACTTTAGTGGCAGAAAAAGCTCCCGGAGACTACTTTAAAGGCAGAAAAGGCCCTGGATGGCAACAAAAAGCGCCCGGAAATTTGAATTTAGTGGCAGAAAAGGCTCCCGCAACTAATTTAATGGCAGAAACAGCTCCCAGAGACTAAATTCAGAGCAAAAATAATTCCCGGAAAGGACAGGAAAGCCTCAAAAAACGAATTTCAATGACGAAAAAGCTGCCGTAAGCTAAATTAGTGGCAGAACAAGCTCCCGGAGACGAATTGAAGGCAGAAATAGCTCCCGGAACGGTTGACGGGGGCCGGGGGGTGTTGAATTATTATTACTTTTTTTCTTCGGAGGGGGGGGGGCGGCCAATTAGTATTACTTCTTTTAGTCTACGGATTTTTTTGTGAAGATATATTTAGTTCAGGGAATTTTTTTGAAGATATATTTAGTCTAGGGAAATTTTCTTGAAGATATATTTAGTCTAGGGGATTTTTTTTGAATATATATTTAATCTAGGGGATTCTTTTTGAAGATATATTTAGTCTAGGGAAATTTTTTTGAAGATATATTTAGTCTAGGGATTTTTTTTGAAGATCTATTTAGTCTAGGGGATTTTTTTTGTATATATATTTAGTCTAGGGATATTTTTTTTGAAGATATATTTAGTTTAGGGGAACTTTTTTTGAAGATATATTTAGTCTAGGTGATTTTTTTTTGGATATATTTTGATTTTGGAGCTTCAAAAGGCCCAGGGGTCCAGATTTGGCACCAAACCTTGTAAAACAAGCATTTTTTAAAAGGAAAAAGTCGATTTTTGAAGGCCCTCGAAAATTTGATTTTTTGTATGCAAGTTTTTTTTGAAGATATAATTAGTCTAGGAAATTTTTTTGAAGACATATTTAGTCTAGGGAATTTTTTTGAAGATATATTTAGTCTAGGTTTTATTTTTTGAAGATATATTTAGTCTAGGGATTTTTTTTTGAAGATATATTTAGTCTAGGGATTTTTTTTGAAGATATATTTAGTCTAGGGAAAATTTTTTTGGAGCTATATTTAGTCTAGGGGATTTTTTTTGAAGATATATTTAGTCTAGGGATTTTTTTTTGGAGCTATATTTAGTCTAGGGGATTTTTTTTGAAGATATATTTAGTTCAGGGAATTTTTTTGAAGATATATTTAGTCTAGGGAAATTTTCTTGAAGATATATTTAGTCTAGGGGATTTTTTTTGAATATATATTTAATCTAGGGGATTCTTTTTGAAGATATATTTAGTCTAGGGAAATTTTTTTGAAGATATATTTCGTCTAGGGGAATTTTTTTGAAGATATATCTAGTCTAGGGTGAGAGGCAGAAACCGGTGAGGGGAGCCGGGGGGTGTTGAATTATTATTACTTTTTTTCTTCGGAGGGGGGGGGCGGCCAATTATTATTACTTTTTTTTTCTCGGGGGGGGGGGGGGGGGCAACCAATTATTATTACTTCAAGTAATAATAATCGGGGGAAACCGGGATTTGAGCAATTATTATTACTTGAAGTAATAATAATGGGGGGAGAAGCAACTACGATTACTTGAAATAATAATAATTGGTGGAACCCCCCCCCCGTCCCGTAGACCGGAGGGGGGGGGGGCGGCCAATTATTATTACTTTTTTTAGTCTACGGATTTTTTTTCGAATAAATATTTAGTCTACGGTTTTTTCTTAATATATATTTAGTCTACGGAATTTTTTTGAATATATATTTAGTCTACGGATTTTTTTTAAAAGATATATTTAGTCTACAGATTTTGTTTTGAATATATATTTAGTCTACGGGCTTTTTTTGGAAAATATATTTAGTCTAGGGTTTTTTTGTATATATTTAATCTACGGATTTTTTTTGTATATATATATATATTTAGTCTACGTGTATATATATATATATTTAGTCTACGGATTTTTTTTTGAAGATATATTTAGTCTGGAGAATTTTTTTTGAAGATATATGTAGTCTAGGGGAATTTTTTTTGCAGATATATTTAGTATAGGGGAACTTTTTTGAAGATATATTTAGTCTAGTGGATTTTTTTTTGAATATAGATTGGTTTTGGAGCTTCAAAAGGCCCAGGGGTCCAGATTTGGCACCAAACCCTGTAAAAGAAGCACTTTTCAAAAGGAAAAAATCGATGTTTGAAGGTCCTTGAAATTTTTACTAGGGACTTTTTTTGGAATATAGATTTAGTCTCGGATTTTTTTTGGGAAGATATACTTAGTCTAGGGGATTTTTTTTGAAGATATATCTAGTCTAGGGATTTTTTTTGGAAGATATATTTAGTCTAGGGGATTTTTTGTGAAGATATATTTAGTCTAAGAATTTTTTTAACATATATATTTAGTCTAGGGATTTTTTTTTGAAGATAGATTTAGTCTACGGTTTTTTGTTTAATATATATATTTAGTCTACGGATTTTTTTTGAATATATATTTAGTCTACGGATTCTTTTTTGAAGATATATTTAGTCTACAGATTTTGTTTTGAATATATATTTAGTCTACGGGCTTTTTTTGGAAAATATATTTAGTCTAGGTTTTTTTTAGTATATATTTAATCTACGGATTTTTTTTTGTATATATATTTAGTCTACTGATTTTTTTTTGAAGATATATTTAGTCTGGAGAATTTTTCTTGAAGATATATGTAGTCTAGGGGATTTTTTTTTGCAGTTATATTTAGTCCAGGGATTTTTTTTTGAAGATAGATTTAGTCTACGTTTTTTTTTAAATATATATTTAGTCTACGGATTTTTTTTGAATATATATTTAGTCTACGGTTTTTTTTGAAAATATATTTAGTCTAGGGGATTTGTTTTTAGTATATATTTAATCTACGTTTTTTTTTGGTATATATATTTAGTCTACGAATTGTTTTTTTGAAGATATATTTAGTCTAGGGGACTTTTTTTTGCATAATATATAGTTAGTCTAGGGGAAAAAAACCCGGAAAGGACAGGAAAGCCTCACAAGACTAATTTCAATGCACGAAAAAGCTTCCGTAGACTAAATTAGTGGCGATCCCGGAAAGGACAAGAAAGGAATAAAAATAATAATGATCATAAGGCCCCCCCCCCACCCCAGAGAAAAAAAAAAGTAATAATAGTCTGCCACCCCCCCCCCAGGAAAAAAACAAAGTAATAATAGTCTGCCAAATCCAGGAACCAATTCCCTCGAACGCTTCCTGGATGACATGGGACTATGGGACATAAAGATATGGATTTACATCAATATGCCAATATGCGTGATATGGTTGACATCCATTGACTGTATATCTATATGGGATATAGATTTTAACAGTCGCAGGAGTCTCGCCAAAGGCCCAGTTAAATCATGCCGGCGCAATGAATTCCAGCAGCTATGCAGAATCTTGCAATTTTGTTTAGATACTATAACCCAGAGGATCCATGTATGGTATATATGCTAACATTGGGGGTATATTGATGGTAAATGTTACCATATATTGCATACATGGATCCTATGGGTAAGAATGTGAACGGCATCTGGATGTGCTCACATGAATAAATGTCAGCCTGTTTTGGAGTGGTTTCTGAGACCCATTCCGAATAACATGGATATCGGATGATGTTGCATAATATTAGCGCCTGCGAACATGAGATATACCCAATATGTCCCCAAAAGGATGCAAAGAAAACCCACGGTTGAGGTATGTCTCATTTTTGGACCGCCGCAAAGTGGCCCTCAAGACATGGGGATTCACCATTGATCTATAGGGAATATCTCCACAAAATATGGCCTGCTATGGTACAGTAGCTCCATTTTTCTTCGGATCGGGATATAGCCTCTGGATATCGATGATATCGCCTCATGCGCTTCGCAATGGATCAGCACTGGCTGTAGACATCATTGCTGGATTTTTTTACAACCTGGCTTCTACAAACTATGGTGCTTACTAGCTATATTACAGACTATGGATAAACAGCAACTATGGATACTAGCTATATTACAAAACTATGGATTCTTGTGGATACTAGCTATATATTACAAACGTTTACAAACTATGGATTACTAACTAGCCATATTACAAAACTATGGTGACTTTCCTCTGTCTTCTTTGGTTGCCATCATGTACCACTTGGATGCTGTGAAATCCTCATGAGATCGAACGGGATATCCCAACAATGACCATTTCATAGGGAAAGATATTAGGAAACACAAATCATAAACCATCAATCTTGTTGGATATATTGGTATCCTCTTTTCAAAGACAAATCCCGATGGTTCTTTCATAATCCACCATAGCACCCGAAGCGAGTCCTTGTTTCAACATCGCGTTGCCCCTCTCACCTTGGACCGTGAAGTGCTAGTCGGACTCGCTGCGACAGGAACGGAGTGCTTGCAAGGAACAATGTAACATGAACATAGACAAAAGAGGATCAAATTAAGATTGTTAGGATACAAACACATATGTATGAATATGACCACTCGTGTGCATATTATATCTCAATTAAATTACATAGTGGAGATTCTAAAGTCAAGGACATGCTGAAAAGAGGTTTGGAATGGCAAATCATGCGGTTCATGTATGGAAACTACTGTTTACACACTTTTAACATATGTTATCTCTATATCATGAATGTGTTTATGTAATGTAATGTAGTGTAGGATAACAAAAGGTCACGTAAAGTAACGTATAATATACATATACAATCACGTTTTGCAAGGGTTTCCTTTTGGTAGCAAGAATAAGCCGGCTTGCAACCAGGCAAAAAACGGATTCCAAGAATGCATCACAGGGATCGGATCCAGAATCGTCATGAGGAACGAAAGATGGTACTTTCGCACACTACGAACACCCCAATGTCCTGCAGCAACTTGATGCCAGCTCTCTGCAGAACATGGCCGCAAGGTCGCAGATTGGAGCAACCCTGTCATCCTACAGGATGGGGCCCCCCAGTGATGTGAACGTTGGTTTATAAACCATGAAATAATCCCCATGAACTAGTTCGTTATATCTACCATAAACCATTGAATTCAGCCACTTATAAACCAACTGAACGCTATCTGAAGGGGGCCCCATCCTGTACACAGTTTATGTTTAAATCAATTCTTTGAAAAGTTCTCCTTTGGGATTCCAGATACCATCGGCTGGGTTATTTTTTTGGCTCCGGCAGTGGATTAAAATGCTGACAGCTTGGTTTCAGCCCCAAATGGCTAATGAATGTATGTTAACCGGCAAAAAAGAAACGTGATATTCCCACGTCATTCGCTAAATGTGTCTGAACATTAGGCAACCCCGAATCCTCCTGTTTCTCGTAATTCTACCTATCAAAAGGATTATGTTGAGGTACCACATGTTCGAGCAAATCCACATCTTTAGTGCGCCTGAACATCCGTTTCAGTGCGCCCTGATGGGTCAAATGATCCATCTCCACATGTGCCAAACCGATGGTTCTCGCGTCACATTTGAACCTTGCCACCATTTTTTTTGCTTGTTACTTTCCCAGTTTTCATCGGATAACTGTCCAATTTTTGCTGGCCAAGTCAAAAAAAGAAATCACTGAGGACCACCCCAATTTTCATGGACAAAAACCCAGGCTTGTTGATTCAATCCAAAGCTTCGCGATAAAATCCAAATGTTCAAAAACCAATTTTTGATCGTGAACCCACCCTTTTTGATGGATAACTGGTTGGTGGTATACCTACCTACCCCTCTGAAAAATATGAGTTCGTCAGTTGGGATTATTATTCACAATATATGGAAAATAAAAGTCATGTTCCAAACCACCAACCAGATAATATTTTTACTGGTAAATATACACATGTGTCATGGTTCTCCCCAATTTTCATCAGATAAACTACCTTTTTGGTGGCTTAAATCCATGAAATTTACCCTCTGGTAAACTAACATCACTATGGAAAATCACCATTGTTAATGGGAAAATCCACGAACTAAATGCCAATGTTCAATAGCTTTTTGTATGTTTACCAGAGGGTATGATTTCTTTGCTGGTTCCCTCCCCACGCATGGACAAAATCCACCCGTTTTTGTTGCTGGTTGCATCTGGATACCATCTCTATCTACAAAGCAATATCTATACATAAAATACCTATCACATAGGTATCTATAGCAAATCAGAGTTTTCCTGAGTTAAACATAGTTGAACCACATTTTTCCTTGGTAAATATAGGTTCTACTGGTTCCCCGCTCACCACTCCTTTCCCATGGTCACCATTCGTCAAGACACGCAGCTGCTGTGCCACTTCGATTCGCTCCTCCACGGTAAGGCGGAACCTCGAGCGAAATTTTAGCTCTGGGGAAAAATGGCGATTCTAATGGGATTTGGTGGGTTGTTATAGTGATTGTATGGTGATTTTATGGTGATGCTGTGGTGTTTGTGTTGTGTTTTAATAGCGGATTTCAATGATGATTTGATGGGATTTCATTGGATTTTAATGGGATTTAATAATAGGATGATCATGATTTTTGATAGATGATTATGTGACAAGCGACAACTATATCATCAACCCCTGTGGGAAAATAAGGTGGGACACCCGAACGCCTTTAAAAAAAAAAACTCAAATATCTACTGCTTGTGGATAGCATAACTATAATTATCTATAGTTATTTGAATAGATATGAATAGCATAACTGTATATAACTATAGCTATCTATAGTTATATGATGTTATATGACTTCATGGGCTTTTAAACCAACTTATATCTACTGGTTCTCACCCACCGATAGTAGCTGTAGCATGCTGTAGCCGCTAAGGCCCATTGAGTTCGATTTTCCATAGCTCTGTTCATAAATTAACAGCTCGACCCTGGCAGGGACAACGGGGTTGGAAGACTAGTGAAACCATGAAAAATTAGTGATTTTCAGGGTCAAACTGTTTATTTACCAGAGGGTATCTTGGAGGTTGATCATGGTTGATGGATGTTCATGGATGTTGATGGATGTTCAAGGTTTTCGAAAAGTGGGACTGCCTACATCCCTTCTGTCGGAGTTTGACCCCTAGATATAAAATTTTCATGCGCGCAAGATCCGGGCAAGTTACACTAATATGCCAACCTGACATGATGTACCAGTTCTGGGGAAGTGTCGCTATGTGGTGTACGGCTCAGTTAACCTTTGCGCCCTGGTGAACGTCCTGGAAAATGAACTGGCACCTTGATACCAAACGCCTATGGCAAGTGGAAGAAATGCATTGGTATGAAACAGCCTGGACAAACATATCTAAACTAAACCATGTGTTGATATTGTGCTACCTAAACATCTTATATTTCATTTCTAGACACAGATCTCGACGTTGTGCTTCTTAGATCTCTGCCGCAGGCGAGGAGCTTATCTTGAGCAGTGCCTTTGACTGTTGCAACTTCAAAGCGCCATTTTCCTCGGCGATCAGAAAGTGGGGCTAGCTGAACTTGGGTCAAAACGCTCCAAGAGTTGGAGATGCGACTCGAGCAAACGAATCGAGCAAACCCTCTGGTTGTTACATAGCCATGGTTAAGCCATGGCCCCAGTCGAAATAGATGGTTTACCGAACTTAATAGCATGGTGGATCTTGACAAATGGCGAACTGTTAGTCATAACCAGATGGTAAAATATATCAAGGCGGCAATTTTGGGATCCAATACCAATTCGGTGGGTCGGTATTTTTAGCTTGCCATAAATGGTCCATTTGCCATAGCTATGTTATAAATATAAATTACCGTAGAGTACAAATTTCATGGTCACTTGATTAACCCATTCTTCTCCATTCTTCTCAAAATATTCTTCCAATATTAAACCATGATGAAAAAAGAGAATAAAATTTACCCTCTGGTAATTTAACATAGCTATTGAAAATGGCACATTTGCAGTTGATTTACCTATTAAGAATGGTAATTTTCCATAGCTATCTATAATCATGATATTGTACTCTATTCGCATTTGATATCAACTAATGGTATTTGATATGCTACTAATCGTAGACTGTATGAATACTATACATATCAAATGCTACTATTAGTATCATACTTGATATCAACTCATAATAATATGCTACTAATAGATTATATACCATTTGATATATAACTAATGATACTATATTCACTAATGATCATTGAAATTCACTAATGATCATGAATGTAAATCTATAACACTGATATTGTACTATTAGTATTTGATATACCCTCTGGTTATTTAACAGTTCGCAATGGTATAGATGGCCCATAGAAATAGATGGTTTACCTGGGTTTACCTATCAAAAATTGGTGGATCTTTCCATGGCGAACTGTTAAAATAACCAGATGGTAAATGGGGGTATTTGACTAACAAAATTGCCAATGATTTAGCCAGCAAAGGAGGTCGCTATAATTTACCCTTTTCTGTGTATATATATATATACATATATATATATATATACGCTATTAAAATTATTTCAGCACATGCCATTTGATAGACACACGGAGATCCGACGATGCCGCCCAGCGATGCCCAGCGTCTGGAGGAGGAAGCGCCGTGGTCCAAGGTGTCATCGTCGGCCAGGGCATGTTCCCCGGTGGCCACCTTGCAGAAATTCTGGAGGGTAGTTGGAAACCATAGGAAAACCATGGGAAAACCATGGGAAACCAGGAAAACCATTGGAAAAGCATTGGACTGAAAAGATGACTTAACCGACTTAAGCAAGAAACATTGTGATGAAAAATGGGGGTGAGAGCTGATTGATAGCCAAGTTGACACAGAAAACTTGCTTAACTTGGGTTGATTAAGGGAATATGACGGATATACAACTATAGACTATAGTATTCTTTATGTGAACATGAACCAACGTTCACATCACTGCGGAGCCACCTGGTAGTTGGTTGAAGCACCTGAATTCCATAAGATTCACAAGCTGATTGTTTTCGGAGGATAGTATTTACTGTAAAGGCATGAACCAATCATCACCACACTTTAAGTAGTGAAAAAAAAGCCCCGAAAATCCAACAAGTTAACCATCCATTGAATTTAAAGCATTGGTGCATTTAATTTAGAGGTCTCACGCCATTAAAAAAAAGGAGGCAAGAGGTGGATAATATCATGAGCCACCAAAATTATGGGAAGATCAAGCAACAACAATCTACTGATTGGTGGTTTTGTGCCATCCGGCAGATGAGCCGAGTGAATACTGGGATCGCGTCCCATGCCATCACTGACTTCACTGGCGTCGTCGTTACTCACTTCGCCTCTCTTAAGCAATCCTAGCAATGACCATGAACAGTGGGATTCTTGGGTTCTCCTAAAAGGATACTCTGAAGAATGAGGGAACATGCTTTGGGTGAGCATGTCATTTATGTAAAATTTATTTGACCTTACTCGGTTTACTCACTCGGTGATTCAGTACAAAACATTGTGGACTGAAGTCAGAAGTTTTCTGCTAATGTTCCACTAGTTATTCAACATAGCTATGGACATTTCACCATTTAGTTCTACGTATGATTTTCACATCAAAACCTCCATTTATAATCATTCATAGGGATTTTTTCCGCCTGACAGATTTGATTACCTGAGGGTACCTCTTGATGTGGTTACCAGGATTCTTACTCGTCTAGATCTGTGGGGCCCAAATCCAGATCTGCACGACCCTCGCTCTTGTAGGGTGAGAGAATACCCAAATGTCAATGCAAAAAGTGGACACGTCAACACATCACAACTCATATTGTCTTAGTTGTTGATGATTGATGCGTCAATCCCCGTTTTGCACCACAGTTGGCAGTTGGATACTGAATGTTAGATTCCAACGCAATTTTGGATACGTCGCCCCAAGTGAGGAGTGTTCAAGACCCGAAATGTCGTCCCTTCAAAAACTGGCCGGCGAATAGGATGTCCCATAGTGCAGAAATTATATGGATTATGATTAATCCAATATATTGGCTAGTACAACCCCCAGTATACATCTGGTTGGTGGTATACCTACCCCTCTGAAAAGTATGAAAGTCAGTTGGGATGATGAAATTCCCAATATCTGGAAAAATAAAAGTCATGTTCCAAACCACCAACCAGACATATCATTAACCATCATTAACCATCATTAACCGTCATTAACCATCAGCTGCCAGCGGTTTTGCTGGTTGAATCCCTCTTGAATTCGTATGAATCCCAGGAACGACATCCACCACGTCTCCCACTTGAAGTCCTCAGACTGGCGGTGTCGTTGAACCTGCCCATATTGGGAGATGGTGATTTTCCATAGCAATGTTAGCTTACCAGAGGGTAAATGAGATAAGATATATGGAATATATGGAATATATGGAATATATGAAATATATGGAATATATGGAATATATGGAATATATGGATATACCCTCTGGAAATTTGTTACATAGCTATTGAACACGACCATAGAAATAGTTGATTTACCTATTAATAATGCTGATTGTCCATAGTTATGCTAGTTTACCAGAGGGTAACACCCACGAACAAGATCAAACAAGAACACACCTTACTTTACTTACTTTGATAAATTTGAAATAACTGTACGTTTTGTAGCACCTTCCTGGTTACAGTACATCCCTGTTTTTGTAGCACCCTAACCCTCAGGAAATCTGGCTATGGTATAGACTGCCACTATTTGTTCGGTAGAGTCGACTTCGAACGTTTGGCAGCAGTTGCAACAATCGACCAACCTCCATTAATGGCAAAGAAATCTTCTCACGGGATGTTCTCCCATTTATTGCACCAACTAAAAGAAGCAAACCTACCCTCTGGCAATTTAACATAGCGATAGAACACCACATTTAGGAAGCGAATCATCTATAAATCGGCTATGTTCCATAGCTATGTTAAATTACCTTAGGTTTTATGCAGTTGGCTATTCATGATATTCGCCCCCTTCACCAAGAATCCATGCATGAGTTCACCCTTAAGCCAGGTTGGCCAGTAGTATACGCCCCCGTGATTGCAACCAATTTATAGCTGGGTGTCAAAATGATTCCCACAGTTATATCCATGGATATCCCATTGCATTCATGTACATCCCGGAGAAGTTGAAGACTTAGTTGAAGATACTCCCGGACAAAAAAGTTGCTTTGTTGGGTAAATCATCTTCATGATTTTCTGGTCAACTATCACAAGCACCATGATGGTCAAAGCACCATGATGGTCAAAGCACCATGTTTCATGGTTAAATCACCATGTTTCATCATTGTTCGTAGTTACATCTCATTACATCTCCATGGTTCATAGTTAAATCATAGTTAAATCACAGTTAAATCATAGTTAAATCATATCAAATTACCATTTCTCATAGTTCTCTCCATGGATTTCTACCTTTCCACCCAGCTTTTCGGAAAAGGCTCGTCGCGCGGTGACTTCCAAGGCCCAGGGCAAAGTTGCAGCACCCAACACAGCCTGGCGGCTTGCCGCGGATGACTTGAAGGGATGGTGATGGTGAATTGCTATCATTAACAAGTATCAACCAAATATGACTGGTTGGTGGTTTCAACCGCTCTGAAAAATATTAGTCAGTTGGGATTATTATTCCCAATATGGAAAAATAAAAATGTTCCAAACCACCAACCAGATGAAAATTGTTAATTGATAGTCATAGTATCTTAATGGTATCATGAAAAATGGTTGATAATTTTCCTAGTGTTAACAATTTCCATGAATTAATAATTGTCGGCGCGAATTTATTAGTGAGTTATCATAGTAGTTCATTTAGAACAATTACCCAAAATGGCTAGCAATAGTTTATAATGATTTATTCAAGCAATTAACAATTGCTATCATTAACTAAATGAATTACTATCATTAACTATCAATGACTTGACTATAATGAATTAAATAATTACTATCATTAACTATAATTAAGAATCAATAATAATAATTGACTATAACGATGGTTAACTACTAGTACTAATGAATGGTGAATTATTCAAACAATCTGTATTTTTTTAAGGAATAGCAAAGAACTATCATGGATTGACTACTGGCTATTGACTGAATGGTTCGATAACCAATGGATCATAGTTAACAGTGGTTGATTGTTAGAATTTCAACCAAAAATCCAATGGTTGATGGCGACAAAAGCGGATTAAGTAGGCTTCATGGTTTATGGATGCTTGTGGTAGATATCATGATATCTCTATAGTTAGATGGCTTTATGGTCATAACATATTACACTGAGTTGGGGTCATCCTCCCAAATAGGGTTGAACATCAAAAACGTCGAAAACGACCAACCAAACAATTATAGCAAGCTCCAAAAAAAGGAAAACAAACTCTGAATACATTATTTAATAGCAAATTACTTTTCTATTCCCTTGGGGGTTACTATGGGTTACTATAGCTACAAACAATTAACAACTGAGAGATGGCCACAAAAGACTAGCGAGATATAGCGGAGCGAGAGGGCTGGGCGTTGGATGGCGCGGGTTGATTGGATAACATGGTGATTTCGCTGCTTGATCCACCAGAAATATGGATCTTAACTGGTTCTGAATCGGTGATGTGGATACTCTTGCGTAAGAATGGGGGTATCAAAACTAGACCGGCTAAGGGTCTACCCTGGCAGGTCCCTACTGTGGATGGGCCAGCGAAATCCGATAAACCACCAATTTCGGATGGTTGAAACATGTTGAAACCCTACAATTGATGGGAGAAGCCATCTATCAACTGGTGCTTGGGATTTCGCAACCATCCACAGTACCCTCTGGTAAACTAACATAGCTATTGAAAATGGCCATTTATAGTGGATTTACCAAAAAAAAAATGGTGATTTTCCATAGTTACGTTAGTTTACCAGAGGGTAGATCAAACAAATCTTGGGGGCCCCTGGGCCACAAGCTCAAGTCACCGGCGCCTCTGAAAGGGGTTCACCTTCGGCCGTGCGGTAAGCGATGCTGCAACCGTCGCCTGCCAACCAACGTTCTCGTTACAAAGGGCTGGGTTGGATGGGATGGGGAGCCCACCCTGGCAAAAATGGGGGATTTGATCGTTTTATCATGTTTTATCCATCCAAAATATGGGACCTTCACTGGTTGAAAATTTCAGGAACCAATGATTTAATCAACAAATCTGGATGTACAGCATTCTAAAGGCTATGGCTGAACATTGGGGTGACGATGGAACCCAAAAATATATGTCTACATTTTTTTTTGACCATTCCATGGGGATCAAGACTTTTGAGCCTTGCTTGCTCCAAAGTGCTCCATGTCCCAAGGATGGTTTTCAAAAAATTCGAGGAAATCCCTAGATTTGGAAAACATGTTTCATATACCCTCTGGTTATTTAACGTAGCTATAATGGAAAATGGCCCATTTATAGATGTCTTTTGATGATTTATATACCTCATAAAAATGATGATTCTCCATAGCACGTAAATAACCAGAGGGTATCTTTGCTGGCTATGGCTATACCCCCATTTAATCCCCCCTGTTACAGGTACTAAACTAAGCCTTTGCTACCTACTTCGGGTCGCAGGTGAAGTTACACATTGGAATAACCACAGTTGTAAACCCCCATAAGTTGGGATATAACCCCTATAACTTATAGCCTATAACTATAGTTATATATGCACTTGTAAATGGAACTGAATTTCAAAGTACCGCATTACCAATTTCAGAAACAGATCGGATCATTCCAGCATATGCAGCAGCTGCGGCGTACCTATGCGGGCACTCCGCTCCGCAGCCCTGCCATCAGCGGTTGACTGGACACCAAAAATCTGAAGATCGGGAGTCGTGAAAACGTAGTCTGTGAGGATGTTCGATACTGGTTAAAACGAGCGTATAATGTCATGGTATCGGTGTTTAAACAATTGTTTTCTTGATGGTTTTCTATCTCAAGATTCGGAAACGTTTAGAGATCAGTGAAGTGATATACCATCTCTAAACGTCTGTTCAGTGAAGTGATATACCATATATATAATATACCATATCTATGTAGAGATCAGTTGTTCCACTATCCCTGTAGATTCTTAGGGATTTAAAAATCCGCTCCGGAGAACAGGATCTAGTCTGTCTTGCCCAAGAAGTTCCCATTGATTCGATGGTGAGCTAGTGAGTTAATGGGATTTGAATAAATGTGATAACTCAACTATATATATATATATAAGTTACTCATATTTGTGTATATTAGTAGGCCCCTATTAAACTTATCTCATTGATGTGTATGGCGAGTAATGGTGATTTGACGAAGGTTTTTATATGGATTTAATCATCAAACATGTATGGATCCCAACCTACAACATGCCCATGGGGGATCTAACCTACAAACAAGCATTTTTTTAGGGAGAAACTATGAATAGTGATGGGATATCACCAGCTATATTCATATGTTGCCCCAGCTAAGTTGGTGTAAAAAATCATATTTCACTTACCCTCTGGTAATTTGTTACAGTTTGCTATCGAAAATGGTGATTTATAGTGGATTTACATGGATTTACCCATTAAAACTGGTGATTTTCCATAGCTTTTTGTATGTTTAGCGGGCTGGGTAGGTTTTATGATGAAATAACACCACCACGGGCCCCACGGGCACCCACCGGAAAAAAAAAAAAACAACCCTCACTCTGGTAGAATTGTGCCTATAGCTGGGAAAACATGACTTATGAAAGATGCAGATCATGGAAAATCTAAGGTATGTGCTTCGAAGTCATGACCAGTCATGATGGATGATGATAGTTAAATATAATTAAATGATTTCAGTTATGCTTTATGATTAAAGATACCTTCATCATCAATCTAGTATGTGCTTGAAGCTATCCTTTGATAATTTATCATCGCCATGGAAAATCACCATTTTTACGGCAGCACATCAGCGACCAGGCCATCTGCATGCCGCCAAAGCTTGAGTCACTGGAGGCGAAGTCTAGAATTCACCAATGATTCTGGGCAAAGTATAAGAATTCACTAACCTGAAATAAGGCCTTTCATCATGTGAGAAGCCATAGGGCTCTGCCCTGAGGCCCAAGTGATGACTCAGCGGACTGTTCTCGGTTTGCCTTCCATGTTGGAAGGATATGTGAAAATAAATTACCTGAAATGTTGGGCCATTTTGGGATGATTCCCCAAAAACATTTACCGTGATTCCAGATGATTCCAGTGAGGGAGATCAGATATAATTCATTTGCCCAGATGATTGTGAAAAACCATAAGCGCTCCAAGGTGGCTCCCCTAACTCGAAAAGTTATAAACCAACTTGTACCTGGGGGCTGACATTATTAGAATCTACCACCAAAAAGCTATCGATGACTGTTTCCCCTACCGCTTCGCTTTTTCGCCCCACCGGCGAAGGGCCCCAGCGGCCCCACCTCTTGATCATTTGGTACCTCACCGCACCGTCACAAAGCACCACCTCCGTCTCTTTCTCAGGATCCTGGAGAAATCAACGAGAAAACGAGACCCGCACCGTGCCATGGTGCGGGTTGAACTAGAAATCCACTACGAACGGTGGGCCCACGCCGAGTTAGCGAAGTGGATTATGACCAATAATGAACTACAGTAACTAGGAATTATGGCTATTACACATATATATATATAACTATATAGTTAATGGGCTTTATAAACCAGCTTATAGCTGAGGAGACAGTTGGGGCGCATTTTGGGTGGTAAATGGTGGTAAATGCATGTCATGCTGGGGGTATGGAGCATATGGGTGAGTTATGGTTTTTTGAGCGCTTTGAAATCACTCTTCAACTCTCTTCAACTCTCTTCAACTATCTTCAACTCTCTTCAACTATCTTCAACTATCTTCAACTATCTTCAACTATCTTCAACCCGTGGGGTTACAAATAAAAAGAAAGGTTCTTGAACTAACTAGAATTTTATGGCTATGAAATAACTATAGTTCATGGTTCTTTAGTTATAGAATTCACTGAATTGGTGGGTCGCTTTCCCATGGGCTTTCCACAGATTTTCACCGAATCCAATCCACCGGAGATCGTGGGAGATCCTCTGCAGACGATAAGCACATTTTTTGGAAGCAAATATCCACAAAATATGAACAGAGTCCACATAAAAAATGTTTGTACTGGACAGTATTCAAATGTTTGTGGACTCTATTTATATTTACAATATGTGTTTGTATATGTGTAGATGTTTACAAATGTTTGTATATTTGTATATTTGTAAATATAAATAGAGTCCACATTTTTTGTATATGGGTTCTGTACTAAACAATCTGTACAAATATGAATGATAGTCCCAGAACATCCATCATTGTTTAGTACAGATAGTATACCATGTTTAACATCTGTTATTGTTTAAACATATACCATGGTATACCTTACGTTTAACATATACCATTGTTTGTTAAGTTATTTATTGTTCAAATATGAATGATATACCATTGTTTAACCATGACCAGTAGCTAGTATAGTACAGATATGGTAAATTATAACTATTATTACTATTGTCTATGAAAATAGCCATTGACCATTATCAACCAGTAACCATCATTACCCGTAACTAGTCAGTAACTAGTAGTACATATATATATATATCAAGTTTTCCTGCAACATTCTGATCCAACTCTAGATACAGTCCCACAAATTGACCGATGATTAGAAGAACTCAACCGCTTCTGGCCGCAGAAAAGCCAGTAGTTTAACTATAAATCTCTTTGAACAATACCCTCCGGTAGATTCACAGCTCGATCCTGAAAATCACCCATTTTTTAGTGGTTTCACCAATCTTCCAACCCCGTTGTCCCTGGCAGGGTCGTCATGTTTTGCTTTACTGGCGCGTAAGTTGTGCACTATAAACATTGCCAATCTTAGATACCCTGCAAAAAATGACAAATTCTTTGCTGGTGAACGGTTCGATATTCCCATACCAAAAGACAACAGTTAGGATTAGTTTCTACCCATCCAGTCGATTGACCTAGAAAAAAAAAAAAAACATAAATCTCCCATACCCAAGTGTCCGCTCCATCCCGCCACCTCAGGAGTCACCTTCTGAATTGCCTCCTCGACATCCTCGACATCCTGGTGAAGTGGTGAAGTAGACATCAATTACTTACACAACGCTAAATGAACATGACGACCCTGCCATGGGTCGGAGGTTGGAAAATGACTTTCCACTAAAAGTGGGATGATTTTCAGGGTGTAAATTTGCTGCAGCAAACTAACCAAACATATTCATGAACGGTAATTTCGAAGGTATATATGTGTTATCTTTTTTACCAACCAAAGACATGATTCAAATTGATTCAACCAATACTTGAATCGAAAAAAATGGATCAAAATGGGTTCACATCGTTAATATCCTAAGATGAGTGCGCACCTTTGTCATGCAGGTCACAACGCCGGGAATCTCGCCATTTCAGTGGTACCACCCGGATTTACTGAAACAAGCTGCAGTTCTGCTGCAATTTATGTTACTATCTGGTTATGACTAACAGTTTGCCATGGAAAGATCCACCCATTTTCCAGTTCGGTAAACCATCTATTTCTATGGGCAATCTATACCATGGCTATGTTAAATAACCAGAGGGTAATTTATCAATGATTTATCCCATAAACCAATCCAATTTTTCAGCTCCCGATCCAGCCGTAGCTTCGAGTTTGTGTTTGGGGGATGATTTGAGGGGTATGTACCTTCAAAGGACATATATAATTGGATCCATACCGAAAAAACATAACCATGATATTCATATCGATGGCAGAAAAAAAAAAAGTGATCTTAGCCCGACATTGCCGGCAGATCTCACATGCGGTGGTTGTATGCTCCACTTCTCTTGGTTCCATAATGTTAGAGTCAAAGATTGTTTGGGGATGGTCATCGCAAAACAATTACCAGTCATGTTGACTGCTGGTAAAGCAATGTCATTTTTACCACCCATATGGATTGATTCTTTATACCACCTATAAAAATAGTGAATCTGGGGGGTGCTTTATTAAATTGCTTTACTCACATTACTGTTGAATGATCAACGCTTCATCCCGAGTAATCCAAGTATTGGTGACTTCTCCATCTTTGGTGATCAGTTATCCCATCTATCCATATCTATCCCATTCATGGCGCAAGCACCATGGGTTTTTGACCATCGCCAACTGGCTGCACATCCAAGTTTCCCGCTGGCTTGGCTTCAAAGCGTCATTTCCCGCACACATTGTGCACTGGTGCGTTTTAATGGGCCTAAAGTGGTGCAATGATCCTGCTATGTGTGGACAAACACATAGCAAGGTTAAATCCACAATTTGAATGTTGTTCATGGTAAACACATTTTTTCTGGGTTAAATCATGTTAAATCCTCATATCTTATATAAAGACCCTCAGTTGTAGATTTGAACCTCACCCCTGGTACCTCTGTCGTTGCTTCAGCGTCGCCGTCGCCGCCGTCGCCGTCGCTCTCCAGCAAACGCTGCAGGTCAGCGTTCTTCAGCATGGCTCTTCTTTTACCGCGCAGCAGTTAAAGTTAGCTTAAGGGATTTGAGTGAAGCGAAGCTATTTAGTGAGATATGATATCGGCCAAGTGTCTGGTGTTGTTTGTTTCATGCTTATTCACAAGTAAGCCAAGTATCTGCATTTGCTCACGTGTCAGATTTTGTTCATGTGAGCCTTGACTCAATTACGATCTCTTCTTGCATTATGTGTGGACTATCAAATATCCCAAATTTTAAGGGGTCATAGTCCAGTTGCCACCATGTACTAACGGACTGACCCAGAAACAAACTTACCATCTGGTTATGACTAACAGTTTGCCATGGAAAGATCCACCCATTTTCAAGTTCGGTAAACCATCTATTTCTATGGGCAATCTATACCATGGCTATGTTAAATAACCAGAGGGTAAAACAAATGATCATTGGATATCATTGGGGCATGCTTTGGGAAAACTCTGCTTGACACATGATCTTGAGATGCCTTCGACTCATGGAGATGTTTGTCATGTCCCACCTACCTTGGGCTGCTGGGCGTAAGCTGGGCGTGTTGTTCTTCTCAGTAGCACGGCACTTGGGACACTCCCAAAACGGAGTATTTCCGAGAAGTAGCCTCTGGTAAACGTTTACATAGCTATGGAAAATCATCGTTTATAATAGGTAAATCCATGTAAATCCACTGATGGGCCATGTTCAATAGCTATGTAAGAGTCATTACCAGAGGCTAATTGTCCCATTGATCGATTTCGGGTCCCAGCCATGGATGACGACGGTTCGGAGATGATCATTTTATGGAGCGGCTTTCGGCCGTTCGGAATCCTCGAAGCCAGTCCCTCGAAGCTGTAGCAAATCTCCAAAGTTCATATCCTGGGAGATCCTGTTGGTACCCTCCAGTAAATCAACATAGACCCTGGCAGTTGTCGGGGTTGGAAGATTAGTTTCCACTAAAAACTGGTGATTTTCAGGGTCAACAAGTTAATTTACCAGATGGTAAAATGTATCACAATGTACCCTCTGGTAATGCTGCAATCCAAGCCATGTCGTGGATAGTGAGTCGCGGACGTCCCGGGAGCTATGCTTAGAATTCCCAGTCCTGTATTAGGGGTATGGGTCCAGATTTTGGGAGATTTCTAGCTAAGAAAATCAATCCCTGTGGGTCTTGGTCATTTGCCCAGCCACTTGGCTTGAACATGTCCCAAAATCCTCCTGACCGACTTAGTGAACATATTATCATATTGAACATCATGATTGAACCTTGATAAAATGCATCAATTATCATCAAATCATGATTGAATCTCCACTAAATGTATCAAATATCATCAAATCATGATTGAATCTTCATTAAATGCATCAATTATCATCAAATCATGATTGAATCTCCACTAAATGTATCAAATATCATCAAATCATGATTGAACCTTCATTAAATGCATCAATTATCATCAAATCATGATTGAATCTCCACTAAATGCATCAAATATCATCAAATCATAATTGAATCTTCATTAAATGCATCAATTATCATCAAATCATGATTGAATATTCATTAAATGCATCAATTATCATCAAATCATGATTGAATCTTCATTAACTGCATCAAATATCATCAAATCATGATTGAATCGTCATTAAATGCATCAATTATCATCAAATCATGATTGAATCTGCACTAAATGCATTAATTATCATCAAATCATGATTGAACCTTCATTATATAAATGCATCAATTATCATCAAATCATGATTGATTCTTCATTAACTGCATCAACTATCATCAAATCATGATTGAATCTTCATTAAATGCATCAATTATCATCAAACCATGACTGAATCTTCATTAAATGCATCAATTATCATCAAATCATGATTGAACCTTGATAAAATGCATCAATTATCATCAAATCATGATTGAATCTCCACTAAATGTATCAAATATCATCAAATCATGATTGAATCTTCATTAAATGCATCAATTATCATCAAATCATGATTGAATCTCCACTAAATGCATCAAATATCATCAAATCATGATTGAACCTTCATTAAATGCATCAATTATCATCAAATCATGATTGAATCTTCATTAACTGCATCAAATATCATCAAATCATGATTGAATCTTCATTAAATGCATCAATTATCATCAAATCATGATTGAATCTCCACTAAATGCATTAATTATCATCAAATCATGATTGAACCTTCATTATATAAATGCATCAATTATCATCAAATCATGATTGAATCTTCATTAAATGCATCAATTATCATCAAATCATGATTGATTCTTCATTAAATGCATCAATTATCATCAAATCATGATTGAATCTTCATTAAATGCATCAATTACCATCAAACCATGACTGAATCTTCATTAAATGCATCAATGATCATCAAATCATGATTGAATCTTCATTAAATGCATCAAATATCATCAAATCATGATTGAATCTTCATTAAATGCATCAATTATCATCAAATCATGATTGAATCTTCATTAAATGCATCAATTATCATCAAATCATGATTGAATCTTCATTAAATGCATCAATTATCATCAAATCATGATTGAATCTTCATTAAATGCATCAATTATCGATTGAATCTCCACTAAATGCATTAATTATCATCAAATCATGATTGATTCTTCATTATATAAATGCATCAATTATCATCAAATCATGATTGAATCGTCATTAAATGCATCTATTATGAGATTATCATCAAATCATGATTGAACCTTCATTAAATGCATCAATTATCATCAAATCATGATTGAATCGTCATTAAATGCATCAATTATCATCAAATCATGATTGAATCGTCATTAAATGCATCTATTATCAGATTATCAGCAAATCATGATTGAACCTTCATTAAATGCATCAATGATCATTAAATCATGATTGAATCGTCATTAAATGCATCAATTATCATCAAATCATGATTGAACCTTCATTAAATGCATCAATTGTCATCAAATCATGATTGAACCTTCATTAAATGCATCAATGATCATTAAATCATGATTGAATCGTCATTAAATGCATCTATTATGAGATTATCATCAAATCATGATTGAACCTTCATTAAATGCATCAATTATCATCAAATCATGATTGAATCGTCATTAAATGCATCAATTATCATCAAATCATGATTGAATCGTCATTAAATGCATCTATTATCAGATTATCATCAAATCATGATTGAATCTTCATTAAATGCATCAATTATCATCAAATCATGATTGAATCTTCATTAAATGCATCAATTATCATCAAATCATGATTGAATCTTCATTAAATGCATCAATTATCATCAAATCATGATTGAATCTTCATTAAATGCATCAATTATCATCAAATCATGATTGAATCTTCATTAAATGCATCAATTATCATCAAATCATGATTGAATCTTCATTAAATGCATCAATTATCGATTGAATCTCCACTAAATGCATTAATTATCATCAAATCATGATTGATTCTTCATTATATAAATGCATCAATTATCATCAAATCATGATTGAATCGTCATTAAATGCATCTATTATGAGATTATCATCAAATCATGATTGAACCTTCATTAAATGCATCAATTATCATCAAATCATGATTGAATCGTCATTAAATGCATCAATTATCATCAAATCATGATTGAATCGTCATTAAATGCATCTATTATCAGATTATCATCAAATCATGATTGAACCTTCATTAAATGCATCAATGATCATTAAATCATGATTGAATCGTCATTAAATGCATCAATTATCATCAAATCATGATTGAACCTTCATTAAATGCATCAATTGTCATCAAATCATGATTGAACCTTCATTAAATGCATCAATTATCATCAAATCATGATTGAATCGTCATTAAATGCATCAATGATCATTAAATCATGATTGAATCGTCATTAAATGCATCAATTATCATCAAATCATGATTGAACCTTCATTAAATGCATCAATTGTCATCAAATCATGATTGAACCTTCATTAAATGCATCAATTATCATCAAACCATGACTGAATCTTCATTAAATGCATCAATTATCATCAAATCATGATTGAACCTTGATAAAATGCATCAATTATCATCAAATCATGATTGAACCTTCATTAAATGCATCAATTATCATCAAAACATGATTGAATCGTCATTAAATGCATCAATGACCTTCCCAACCTTCCCCCCATGTGTCACTTCTTGTCCCTTTATTACCCCTTTGTTCAACGCCGCCTGAAAACGCGTGCGTCGCTTCAGGGGGATCGTGTAGGATCCAGTGGATCCAGCACCTGGCGGCTTCCTCTATCCACCATGCTACAAAAATGGGTAAAATCCACGAACTAAATCACCATTTTCCAGTTCGCTATGTGAATGTTTACCAGAGGCTATTTGATGGTATTTGCAGTATCCCACGGCATCCCAAATTGTGCTGAATTGCTGTCTATATAATAACCTCGCGACGTTGCTGTCGCTCTTTGAGGCGTCTCATAGACTGTTTATTCGGAGAAGTTTAAGGGGACCCAAAGGTGAACATGGAAATAGGGCCTTATACCCTACTACAATGTGGGGCCCCCAAGATAGCTAAGTTGGTTTATAACTCTAATAACTATGGTTTATGGTACTTATAACTATAGTTATGGGGGTTTATAAACCAACTTATAACTGGGGGGCCCCACATTGTATATACTATCAATATAGGTTACCCTCTGGTAAACATACGATAAACTATAGAAAATCACCATTTTAGAGCTGGGTAACTATTTCTATGGCCATGCTCAATAGCATTTTGTTAGTTTACAAAAAGGGTATAATAAAGGTCATAATAGTTGAGGTTTCTATATGTTCTTTGGTGTTTTTTCCGATTTCGCATTTTATCCTCCCATCTCTAGTTGGTTGATAGGTTTCTCTACTCTGGCTGAGTTCATAGTAATTCTTTGTCGCGAAAGACGGGGATGGTATACTGGTTGGTGGTTTCAACCCCTCTGAAAAATAGTCAGTTGGGATTATGATTTTCAATATATGGAAAAATAAAACATGTTCCAAACCACCAACCAGTATATCATGTTTCCTCTGGTAATCAAACATGGCTTGCTGGAAAAATCCCATTTAGTTTGATTGTTTCCCAGCTAGAAACCTCCATTTATCGGGGGTTTTCCATTGCCATATTCGATTGCTAAAGGGTATCATATGGTTAGCAACCATGATATGAACCAGTAGTAACCATTATACAAATTCTGTAGTACCTTTACGATCTGGGATGGAATACCTTTTCCACTTGTATAGCTGGTAAATTGATTGTAAAAAAAAACGTGGTAGGTAATTTAGGTAATACTATTGGCCAAATGAATGTCAAAAATTGCCCAAAGCCATCAGAGAATATCATAGCTAGTATGAACGCGGCTGGTTGATCCTGCGACCATCGGTAAATCCTTGTCTTACCCAGAAAGGCTTCAAAATCTAACGGTCGTCCAATGGAGGTGTCCTAAGTCATGGGGGTTCTCCCAAAATCATCCTCCATTTTCGATTGGGATTTTCCGTGAAAAAAAAAACATGGCATTTCCCAATGTTCCAATCGGATTTTCCATGAAATAAACCAAGCATTTTGGGGATGCCCCCATGTTTCATAGGGATTTTCTAGTTTGGCACCTCCATTGTCGTGCAGTCGCCCTGCGAAAAATAGCGAGATCTGGGGTGACTGGGTTTCAAAAAGGGGACGGGGATGGATCAAATTTCCTATGATTGGTTGGTGGTTGAGCCCTACCCCTCTGAAAAATAATGGAGTTCGTCAGATGGGATGATGATTATTCCCAATTAATATGGAAAGTCATTCAAAATTCCATGGTTCCAGTCACCACCAATCAGATGAAATTACTGTACAGAATCAAATGGAATCAACATCAACATCCACTAACCAGCTATAGCAGCTATGACAATCAACATCCACTACAATGTGGGGCCCCCAAGATAGCTAAGTTGTTTTATAACTCCAATAACTATGGTTTATGGTACTTATAACTATAGTTATGGCGGTTGATAAACCAACTTATAACTGCGGGGCCCCACATTGTAACATCCACTAACCACCAGCTACGACTTAGGATAGCTACCAGGCTGTTGACACCACCGCGGCGCATTTTTCAGCGGCCTGGTGCATGTGTGGCAGCAACAATGCTCACCTAAGCAAGCCAACCTACTGTAAAAAAGCAACGAGAGGAACAATTAAACAATAACAAAAAGAAGAAGATCGAGAACGTCTAGATCAGACTAGATCCAACATTAGCAAGCAAATACAGGAATCGTGCCCTCCAATATTGCATATTTCAACCAACAGATGTAACAAAATGCTGCAAGGTATCTGCAAATCATAAAATTCAGCGTTTAATACATTGCAATACATTGGACACATTGTGCCAAGAACAGGGGACACATGGAAAAAACCACCAAAAACATTAAGAACATCGAGAACCAACATCAAACAGCAAAACTGGAAACAAATTTTAAAGAACTGCACGTACAGAGTGCATAATTATGTAACAAGTTCCAGCCTCCAGAAACAACAAGCATCATGCAAAAAAGGAACATTTAGGTTCAACATGTTTCGTTAACTTCCAAATAAGAAATTTTGGCTTAAACATGGTGCCGGGCATTTGAGGGGGCCCTCGCTGTTGTCACTTTTCAAACATTTTACAGGGGGGACCACAAAACGCTGAAAAACGAAACTTTAGCATCAGTCGCAATTTCATCATCATCATCATCATCATCATCATCATCATCATCATCATCATCACCATCATGACATGCATGCACGTACAGCAGCGTAGCATGACGTATGTGTGCAAGTGCATGAGAACGTACAGCAGCGTAGCATGACGTATGTGCGCAAGTGCATGAGAACGTACAGCAGCGTAGCATGACGTATGTGTGCAAGTGCATGAGAACGTACAGCAGCGTAGCATGACGTATGTGTGCAAGTGCATGAGAACGTACAGCAGCGTAGCATGTATGTGTGCAAGTGCATGAGAACGTACAGCAGCGTGCATGACGTATGTGCAAGTGCATGAGAACGTACACAGCAGCGTAGCGTATGACGTATGTGTGCAAGTGCATGAGAACGTACAGCAGCGTAGCATGACGTATGTGTGCAAGTGCATGAGAACGTACATAGACCAAGTGCATGTGTGCAAGTGCATGAGAATGTATAGCAAATGACGCTATCATCCCACCCCACCCCACCCCCCCCCACCCCCCCCCCCCCCCTCGTCTATCATGTTGTTTTTTGTGTAATGTTTGAAAAGTGACAACAGCGAGGGCCCCCTCAAATGCCCGGCACCTTAAACATGTGGCAAACAGCTGGCACATACGATATGTTTGCTTTTAAGTGATGCAAACGCCCCTGCAAATAAAGTGGATTTGGGCTGCAAAGTGCGACAAATATGGTGTAAACGCAAGATTTTGGTTTAAGAAAAGATGCTGCAAATAGATCCCAAATCACAGACTGGAGCTCCAAAAGGTTGCAAATGCCCACGAAAAATGCAGTCCCCATTTGGTAGCGTCATGATTTTCATATTGCTTTACCACTACCGATGGAAAGTCATGATCCTTGGTCACCCAGCTTCCCCCCTATGTCGTGGCCGAGGGGCCAAGAGGTACGCTACTGGAAGTGACCTTCGAAATGACATGTGTCAAAGTAGGGCCTACAGCACCGCAGCAGGGCTTGACACCTTCCTTGTGTTTCTGGATGAACTCCGATAAAGGTGTGGATGAAATGTAGGCAGTACCATTGGGAAACCATAAAGCATTCATCCAGCAAAGCATAAAGTACATGCAGCCTAACTTAAGCCTGGTTGATTAGGTGAGTAACCACCAAAATAGTCATGATTTGCCCAGGGGTCTTAGCAAAATCTGGGGTTGACAGTAATCTACCCCATGGTGTTGAAATGATAAAATCACTTGTGCTTTGAAGTGATCATGCAGTTGGGCCTTTGACTTTGGTGAACTATGGTTCAGAAAAAAAAATATGTCAAAAGCAAGGTAACCATTTCAGCATACTCTGCCCAAGCCCGGGCAAATACGGACCAGAAACACGAAATGTTCGCCATGGACAGTTCGTTTGAGGATCGTCAAAAAGATGTGAATCTTACGAATTCTCTCAAATCTTAGAGGTTCCCATAATTTCATAGATGACAGATACCTCATAATTTTGTGTGTATTTATGTACAAAATATATATATGTATATATGTATATATACGCGCAACGCCTGGGTTTTGCCCAGGCGTTGCAGCGTAGAGGTTTCCCATTCACAAACAAATGATGTTGCAAATTACCGTAATTCCTATGTCCTATGGAGAAAATAACAAAGGTACTAGGGACTATTAAACAAACAAGGTCAAAACACCCGAAATTCCTATGGGAAAAACAAAAACGGCATAACATTTGAAATTCCTATGGGAAAAACAACAAAGGTACTAGGAAGTTTTAAATTCTCAAATCGTGAAACTTAACATTCAATTAGGAAGATCAACAAAGATATTAGGGAATATTAAACTCCCACCCCCGTTAAACCTTAAATTCCTATGGGGAAAACAACAAAGATACTAGGGACTATATAAAAAAAAATGACAAAACACCCGAAATTCCTATGGGAAACAAAATCGGTATTAGGGAATATTAAACTCCCACCCCGTTAAGCTTTACATTCAATTGGGGAGATCAACAAAGATATTAGGGAATATTAAACTCCCACCCCCGTTAAACTTCTACATTCATTGAAGATCTTCAATAAGGGTTTAATTCTCCCACCCCCGTTAAACTTCTACATTCATTGAAGATCTTCAATAAGGGTTTAATTCTCCCACCCCCCGTTAAACTTCTACATTCATTGAAGATCTTCGATAAGGGTTTAATTCTCCCACCCCCGTTAAACTTCTACATTCATTGAAGATCGTCAATAAGGGTTTGATGATGTTGATGATGATGATGATGATGATGTTGATGATGATGATGATGATGATTATGTTGATGAACATGATGTTAATGATGTTGTTGATGATGATGATGATGTTGATGATGATGATGATGATGATGCGTCGCCCGCCGTCATTGCGGGTCCGGGCAAAACCCAGGCATTTGCTATATATTTATATTATATATATATACATATGCGTTGTGTGTGTGCGCGTGTGTCTTAGATTCTCAACTGTTCTATCTATTTGGGGTTGCTATATTTGCTCATACCCATCACCGCCACGGCCACCGGGTGCCACGCGCCACGCGCCTCGAAGTTCTAAATGGAGCCCATCTACCTGCGGTCCGCTCCCAACCTTGGGGGTTATATAGGGATCATATAGCAATATATAAGCCATATACAAGCCATATATAAGCCATTTACATACGGTTATAACATGTTATAACATATAATCTTAGGGATCTGCATCGCGATACACAATTATGTACTCAATTGCCATTTTGCGTATTGTTTTCCGATTTTTTATTGCTGTCAGTTAGTTGTTTTGCACCTGCAACCAGTGCCAGTGGTTAGAAGCACTGGATGTCCATCCCCGGGTAGTCAACAACTCTGGTCGACAATAGGTTCACAGAACTGGTCGGTGGTTGAAAAACATATGTCAACCCCCTTGAAACATAACCCATAGGATCCATGTATGCTATATATGATATATGGTAACATTTACCATCAATATACCCTCAATGTTAGCATATATATATATACCATACATGGATCCTATGGGTATGTTCCCAGGTTATCGCTTTTGGGGGGACCCCTATTAGCATCTATTAGCCCGAATTATCGCAAAAAACAGTGTTTCGATGTTTTTTTTGGTGCACATCGATGACAAAAAAATACCGAAAACTCCTGCAATACTAAAGTGGTCTTTAACCATTTAGGCCGTGACTATGAGTCAATGAGGATCATCATCCGCCGTTGCCCGCATCATAAAGGCTGTCTGTGCGGCAGGTCATCGCTGTGTTTTTAGGCTGGCTGCACTGTGCAAAGACGGTGCCATAAGATCTGGAAGAGCCTTCTTCAATGGATTGGTTTTGTGGGGGAAATCTTCACCGGAAACCATAGGTTTTCCCAAAAAATTAATGGTTTTTCCTGGTTAAAAAAAATCCCGTGAAAGCCAATCCATTGACTTCTGCTTCCTGCGTAGATCATATGTTTGGCCTCTTTTCTTCACCAATCTTCCTCAAGCCTCCCAGTCCAGCTAGGATGACCAATTCAAAATGGACTTCGAAACAGTGCAAACCACCAGTGGCAAAACTCGCATTGTATCTTGGTAGCTCATATGTATGTATACATATATATATATGTATATATATATTATGATTATATATGTATGTGTATATGGATATGTATACATCAGTATCTATATTATTTATATATATATATACATATGAAGGGTTATCCCATAACCATCCCGAACCACACCGAGATCGCGCTACCGAATCTTTCACCGTTGGAAAAAAATCGGGAATCCACTGGCTCAGAAATCTTCGCTTAAGGAAGAAATCCCTGAGATATACCAATTCTTGTTGGTTAAATTTCATCTTGGAGCTAAATCTCATTTCGATCCATTTTCTTTGTGGCAAGATCATCAGATCCGAAATCTGTGATGGTTTCACTTCCGTGTTTGTTGCTTCATCATAACTTAGAAGCCAAATTTCATCCAGCCGCTTCGCAGTTCCAAACGTCATCCCCGCTGAGCATTCCAAACGTTGGAAATGTTGCCCGTAGCCTACCACCCGCCCGCCGCGGGTCGGTCAAGCCAGAGGCTACGAGGACGAGATCAGATGAGGTTCTTGGCAAGAACACGTCAACCCAAGAGATTAGGGTCGAAAGAAAGGAATCATAATGCAGGATGGGGCCCCATAGTTAGCTAAGTTGGTTTATAACTATAACAACAATAGTGTATGATACTTAAAATTATATTTAGATGAAGTCATAAACCAACTGATAACTGAGGGGCACCATCCTGCGTGATATTCAGTAAGATTGGGAAAACATATAAATGCACAAATAATTGGGAAGACTCATTATAATAAAGGATCAAAAAAAAACTATTGTCTTTTACATTGTGTATATATATATTATACTATGTATATATATATATATGTATTACAATATATTACACGTCTGTAATTATCTCAGAATTCAAGATGTCAAAGCCAAGCGCCCTAAGCTTTCATCGA
This sequence comes from Cladocopium goreaui, assembly GCA_947184155.2. Classification (NCBI taxonomy): domain Eukaryota; class Dinophyceae; order Suessiales; family Symbiodiniaceae; genus Cladocopium; species Cladocopium goreaui. The sequence continues at coordinate 1,485,558 of CAMXCT020004445.1, forward strand.
AGGCGGCCAAAACGGAGCTAGCTATATGAAACCCTGGTGATCAACTAATGGATGTTTGGGTCCGACATACACGGTGGATGGTCCAGCGAAATCCCAATCACCAGTTGAAAATGGTGGTAAACATCCCATTAAGTATATAATATTATATAATTATAGGCTTTCAACTATCCTTTTGATGGCTTATCGGATTTCACAACCATCCACGTACAGTATCAAACATCACGTTTTTTTTCGCTCTTAACCGTGTTTTTTTTCGCCCCAAACAATCAACTCGAGAGACTCCGTGCTCCAAGTTCTCAATGAAGCAACGGGCCACAGCGAATGGACGGGTAGAAATTGACTCTGCTTGTCTTGAAAATGAGCCATGTAAACACTAAAACGTGACACAGGAACTCGGAGCTTCAGGTTGTCACATCTCATCTAATTTCTATATACACGAAGTAGTAAACGTGCACTGAAGACTGCACACAGAATCTGAAACGAATTAGAACTCTTCAGAATTCTCTGCAACACATGGCCCCAGCTACCGTTAAACTGCTGGGGTACCCAACTCTTTCAAAGAGCCAGAAAGAAACAAGTATGGCTGCTCGCAGGTTTATTGCGCAAGCGCAGCACATCGCAGCATTCATGCAAAAGGTGCATTTAGGTGCAGTGTTTCTGGCACACTCACTTGAATTAGATGACAAAGGGGCCCGATCTGGTGGGATCTGCACTTGTCAAAGGCAAATGTTCTGAGATAGTTCTCAAGACTACAGAGCCGCAAAACTCACTTGAATCGGTATCAAACATCTCTTTGACATTCTCACAAGTCAGAATGTCCTCGCTTTGGGGTTCTCAAGCCAAGTTACAAGTGTGACTAGTCTTGCGGTCCAATTGCTACAATGTGGGGCCCCCCAATTATAAGATGGTTTATAAACCCCATGACCTATAGTTATTTGCGTATCAAAAACCATAGAATTCAGCCATGTATATCTCAACTGAACGCGAAAAACCCGCCGAGCTATTTCTTTGGGGCCCCTATCGTCATGACCTACATCTTTGACTAAGCCGCCACCTAGCGGCTGAGTTTTCGCCTCAAACTCCCCGGCGATTTCCCAGGTCCGGGAAGTCCGCCGGAAACACACACAAAATTTTCGTACCGCTAGTTATTTTAACATAGCTATGGAAAATGGATGAAAATGGATGAAAATGGATGAAAATGGATGAAAATGGATGAAAATGGTTGAAAATGGATGAAAATGGATGAAAATGGCCCATTTGTAGGTGATTTATGATGATCTTACTTATTCAAAAATGCTGATTTCCATAGCTATGTCACATGACCAAAGGGCCAGAGGGTAATGTGGTAAAAAACCTACTGCCATAAACCATCCCCAATTCGAGTTTAATTGGTAATTATACCCACATGTGGATAATGTAAAATGACCCTCAAATGGTAAATTTAGCCGAACATATTTCAAATAAGAGCCCTTTGTTGTTTGAAATTGCATTGTACTGGTCATGCTACGTCCGACCACCACCTCATGTTCATATTTAGCCGTGTTCTTGACTACCCTCTGGTAATTTAACAGTTGGCTATTGAAAATGACCATAGAAATAGTGGATTTTCCCATTAAAAATGGTGATTTTCAATAGCTATGTAACAAATTACCAGAGGGTAACCTGGGTTTGTCAATAGGGTAACTCCAGATCTGATGATCAAATCCTGTTATCGTTTGAAAAATGCCTGAAGGTATCGCCCATTTTCAGCCCCACTAGCCATGAAAAATTCTTGGTCATACAGTACATCTCATTATATTTCCAATAAGTATGGTTAAATCCCAACGTTGGCTGGTTAAATCACCATAGGTTTTCCCATTTTTTTAAAACCACTGATATAAATCCCATTAAATCCCGATGTTTTGGTGTGGGTCAAAATTTGCTACTAAAACTTGGATGATTAATACTATATAAGACTAAAATCTGTGGTCCCCAAGGGTTTTTCATTCTGACCCATAGCCATACGTCCCCGGTGCTCCCTGACTTTCCGCTCTGCCGCTCCGCCACGTCACCTGCGGACGTCTAGCAGCGCGCATTGAGATCGCGCAATGGTGCCTCGGAGATTGATGCGAGTTCGGTGGAATGGCGTGGCAGCCTAGGACGAAGTGTCATTTACACGGGATTCTTTCATATATTTTCCAATAAGTAGTAATTATGGGAATTTAATCCATTATTTTCCATGTAACTACTTGTGGAATTGATTATGATCCAAGATTCATGGTATGGTGCAATAAGTGGTTGCTAGATCTATCGTATAATTACCATCTCAAATCTATACTGTGTTATTATGGTATACTGTATGTCATATGATTCTGTCATCAAATGTTTTATGATGTGGGCAACCCAAGGCCATAAACCTACCACGGGGATGGTTTTTTACAACCCACGCATGAAAATGGTTTATGATGGTGTTTACCACAATAATAATGATTGATAATGATAATAGTACGAACAACAATGATAATGACAGTAATCGTGACAATAATTATATAAATATAATCATGTTTGATTACCGGAGGGTAATGGGAATCTAACCAACAAAAATTGAGATTTAAGCATCAGAAATTGTGACATACAGTAATGGGTGTTGTCCCAACAATAATTGGAATTTCAGGGAATTTAACCAGCATAAATTGTGATGTTGCCTTAATTCATTTTGATATACCCTCTGGTAAACTAACATAGCTATAGAAAATGGTCAATTTCTAGTTGCTTTACCTATTGAAATAGTGATTTTCCATAGCTATGTTAGTTTACCAGAGGGTAGTTGTTATGAAAAAAACAAACAAGCAAGTAACTTATGGGCTTATGGGGATACAACATCTGAATATTGTCATGGGATATAACATGATATAACCAACTAGACTAGACTTAGGGGCGTTGAATCTTGACTGCCTCTATGAACAACCTATGATACCTATGGACACCTATGGAGCACCGTGCCACATGGGTGTGTCTGAACATTGGATACCTCTAAATCCACTAGTTTATCTGGTTCCCTCGCAAAAGTGCAATGTTTGGGACACATCCATTACCCATAGTTGTTGGTTATATATCCCGTTCTACAAAAAATCCCCATATATGACCATAAAATACTGTACCCATTATATTCCCATATCATAGCCACTTCAATCCTAACAACTGGTGCAGGATTTCGCTGGCACATCCACAGTTTTTTCCCAATCATTAAATCGCCAAGTATCACTCAAGACATATCTACATATCTGCATATGTATATATATATATATATGTGTGTACTGGTTGGTGATATACCTACCCCCTTGAAAAATCTGATGGTTATTCCCAATATATGGAAAAATAAAAGTCATGTTCCAAACCACCAACCAATATAATATATCTATATATATGATATATGATATTATTTATCGTCAATCATATTCCCATATAAATGTGTATATAATTGTATATAGGGTTTGTCTGAAAATCGGCTACCCAAAAATCTGATGTTTCGCAATCATTTTCCCTATGAAATGAATACCCTCTGGTAAACTAACATAGCTATGGAAAATCACCATTTTTAATGGATAAATCCACTATAAATCACCATGTTCAATAGCTATGTTAGTTTACCAGAGGGTACTTAGAAAGTATATTTTTCCATATAGACAGACAGATCCATACAGCCGCTTGACCGCTTGAATCCCAACATATGGTGGATGGTAGAAATCCTGCACCAGTTGAAAACGGTGGTAAACATCCCATGATTGATAGGCTTTCAACCATCCTAAATTGGTCAGTTGATAGGTGGTTTATCCCAAAAAATTGATAGGCTTTCAACCATCCAAAATTGGTGATTTATCGGATTTCGCTGACCCATCCACAGTATCACCATTGATTTCTTCACATCCACGACTCCCAGCTGAGCCCAGCTGTGCTCCCCCACGCGACTTTGCTGAACGCCCTTCCCGGGCTCCTCAGGGGATAGGCTAAGATCATATTTGTTTCCAATTCACATGGTGATTTACCTATTAAAATGGTGATTTACTCATAAAAAATGGTGATTTAACTGTCAAAATTGGTGATTTAGCAATCAAACATGGTGATTTAAGCGTCAAAATATGGTGATTCTTCACCATCCAGAAGGGTGATAAGTTTCGCAGCAGTCGATACCAGGTTCACCATCCAAAAGGGGTCGACAAAAAATCATTGGAGTTCTGATGAATCTGGTTCGGAATTGTGTCAAGTAAACACTGGTTGGTTGGACCATCTATAAATGGACCATTTTCCATAGATTATCCATAGATTATTCATAATAAGTCCCATAATCTATGGATAATCTATGGATAATCTATGGATAATCTATGGATAATCTATGGATATGACTGGTTGGTGGTTTTTCACCTATCCCTCTGAAAAATATGACTTAGTCAGCTGGGATGATGATTTTTCCCAATGGACAAATAAAATTCATGTTCCAAAGCACCAACCAGAACATGAGGCATACAACATTTCTATGGTATGTATATGTTACACACACACACAAGTTTCGATTTGGGAAACTGTTTTTTCTATCCCATAGGATCCATGTATGGTATATATGCTAACATTTGGGGTATATTGATGGTAAGTGTTACCATATATGGCTGGGTATATGCATCTACATCGTTGTTCTGGGAGATCGTCACTCCATCGTAGCTACTGGGAAGACCAGATGCACTCCATGGATCCACCCCAGGCTCGGCTAGTCTGGAGATGTCTGGAGTGCTCGGCAAGCACGGTCAATCTCCAACAACCATGACAACGAACCAGGCGAATGCTCGTTGGTTCAAACTCAAATATATGATATCTGATATCAATATATCACATATATATATACATACATATCTTAAAGTTGTTCCCAATTTTCAATAAGGTTCCCCAAAAAACAATTCAAATTATCATCGTCATCGTCCACCCAAGAAAATGCCAGAAATTTGGTTGGCGAAGTCTCAACCTCCAGCGGGCTTAACGAAAACCAAGGTGCAGCGACGTCAATGCTTTTCTCCTTAGACTTACTGGTGCTTAGTAGGCAATGAGGGAATGATCCACAATAACTATATCAATAATCACCCCAGCAACCCCCAGCAACCCATCCATTCCCTACGTAAAACACACCAGCAAGTAGATCAGCCATTTTTTAAGGTCTTCGTACCATAAACCTACCATTTGCTGATGGTTTTCACATGGAAACCACCTGTTTCTGGTTTGTTTTTTTGGGGGGTCGGTTGATTGAGCTTACAATCCTGGAGCTGTCTCTGGAGGTGGGAACTCTCTCAACCAAAGGTGGATAAATGGCTCGGCCTACTTCAGTCAGTGAAAAACCAGCATTTCTGGTTGGACCATCTATAAATGGACCATTTTCCATAGATTCTCCATAGATTATCCATAATAAGTCCCATAATCTATGGATAATCCATGGATAATCTATGGATAATCTATGGATATGACTGGTTGGTGGTTTTTCGCCTACCCCTCTGAAAAATGATGGACTTCGTCAGTTGGGATGATGAACTTCCCAATGGACAAATACAATTCATGTTCCAAACCACCAACCATATTTCTTCATCTTCCATCATCTTCAAAGAAATCCGGATGAATTGAAAAGTCATTTCTAGGAAATTCAGTGAATACATGTCTTCAAACCATTTTTCGATCGGAAATTCAGACCCCAAGTTGCCAACTCCAACGAGTGGAACCCCCAAAAAAAAAACCTCGGCCACTCGGCCACTCGGCCACCACACGGAGTTCACACACAGCTCGGCGGCATTCTCTGAGCCAAGGCGGTAATTGTCCTTGACAGATCTGGCGGGATCTCATGTGGGAAAGCCAATGCCATCTGGGGATGATTCAATGGCTGGTTGGTGGTTTTGAGCCTACCATTTTCCATAGATTATCCATAGATTATCGATAATAAGTCCCAAAATCTATGGATAATCTATGGATAATCTATGGATATGACTGGTTGGTGGTTGAGCCTACCCCTCTGAAAAATGATGGACTTCGTCAGTTGGGATGATGAACTTCCCAATACAATGGAAAGTCATAAAAATCCATGGTTCCAAACCACCAACCAGATGGTGATCTAATCGTGATTGAATGGTAATCTCATGAATATTTAGTGGCGATTTAATGGAGATGTGATTTCTATGGTGAAAAACCACCCATCTCTGGTGAAAAATTGAGACTTTGAACATCTGGAATCCCACTCCCATCCCATTCCATCCATCACCGTCCCCTGGTGTGGCGGTATCCCACCAACCCCATTAAATCGTGACAAGCAAAAATATTGGTGAACCAGGTTTGTGCACAAATGTTGTGCACTTTTACCACTTTTTTATCCAAATTCATAAAATGCCAGAAATGATTGAATCATATGAATTTCCTGTTGTTTAAATTCCGTCGTTCATGGTTTTTCATCATGTTGTCCATCCCCATCTGTCATGGTTCATGGTTGGTAAACCACGACTTTTCGTGGGCCTCTTAGCCAAGTTGCTGGAAGTAACTCCAATTTCACGACAAGGGATACCACGGGCCAATATAACTTGAGCATTGGGCATGGATTTTCACCGGAAAATCACTGGGAGGCTTAAGCCTTGCATAGTTACTCTGCATGTGTCATGATGAAATCCCTACAGGATGGGGCCCCCTTCAGATAGCGTGAACCGTTGGTTTATAAGTGGCTGAATTCAATGGTTCATGGTAGATATAACGAACTAGTTAATGGGGATTATTTCATGGTTTATAAACCAACGTTCACATCACTGGGGGGCCCCATCCTGTAGTTCTCATGGTGAATCCCCATCTGCTCTGACCGTCCCTGGACCCAAAACACCGAGACTCCTCCAGTTCCGGAGCAGTGACACTTAGGAGCTCCGAAATGACCTGCCGAATGCAGGACATCTGGAGAAACCGCGGAGAAACCCCTTGGAATTTACTTCTTACGGTAGTCATCATTGTTCAGCATAGAAATGTGCAATTTGGGTGCTATACCCCATAATTATATGATAATATATATAGGTGCAGAATAGTTTTGGGTTTTTTTTGGGGCGGTTTTGGAATTTGTGTTGGCTTTCTTTCCTGGTACCATCTGCCTTGTATTTGCAACAGTTTGGAACTAGAATCTGTCGTTTTGCATGGTATTTGCTACTTTTGATGGTCACTTTGCATTTTGCATGGTATTTGATACATTTGGCAATGTTTGCCTTCCATTTTGCATGGTATTTGCCACGTTTTGGCACTTCAACCTGGAATTTGCATGGTATTTGCTACATTTTGGTACTTCAAACGTTCATGTGGGTTTCTTGAGAGTTTCTTTAGGGTTTCATTTAGGGTTTCTTTTGGGTTTCATTCAGGGTTTCATTTCAGGTTTCATTTAGGGTTTCTTTAGAATTTTGTTTAGGGTTTCTTTTGGGTTTCATTTAGGGTTTCATTCAAGGCTTCTTTAGGTTTAGGGTTTCTTTAGAGTTTCATTTAGGGTTTCTTGAGGGTTTCATGTAGGGTTTTTTTATCAGGATTTTCAAACGTTCATGTGGGTTTCTTTAGGGTTTCTTTCGGGTTTCATTTAGGGTTTCATTTACAGTAGGGTTTCTTTAGGGTTTAATTTAGGGATATTTAGGGTTTCTTTAAGGTTTCATTTAGGGTTTCATTTAGGGTTTCATTTAAGGTTTCTTTAGGGTTTCATTTCAGGTGTCATTTAGGGTTTCTTTAGGTTTAGAGTTTCTTTAGAGTTTCGTTTAGGGTTTTATGTAGGGTTTCTTATCAGGATTTCTTATCAGGATTTTCAAACGTTCATGTGGTTTTCTTTAGGACTTCTTTAGGGTTTCATTTGGGGTTTCATTTAGGGTTTCTTTAAGTTTTCTTTAGGGTTTCATTTAGGGTTTCATTTAGGGTTTCATTTCAGGTTTCATTTTGGTTTTCTTTAGGTTTGGGGTTTCTTTAGCGTGTCGTTTAGGGTTTCTTTTGGGTTTCATTTAGGATTTCATTTCAGGTTTCATTTAGGGTGTCTTTAGAATTTTGTTTAAGGTTTCTTTTGGGTTTCATGTAGGGTTTTTTAGAGTGTTGCTTAGGGTTTGTTTCATTTATGGTTTCTTTAGGGTTGATTTATGGTTTCTTTAGGGTTCATTTAGGGTTTCATGTAGGTTTTCTTATCAGGAGTTTTTATCAGGATTTCTTTAAGGTTTCTTTTGGTTTCACGGTTTCACCTAGGGTGTTTACAAACAGGAGAGAATAAAGCAAAAGAAAAAAAAAACAAAGAGGCAGTAAAGGCAGGAAGCAGAGAAGCAGAGAAGCAGAGGAGCAGGAAGTAAAGCAGCAAAAACACATGACTGAAGAAAAGAAAAAGTATAATAGTAGAAGTAGAAACGCACAGAAGCACAAAAGCAGAAAAGCAGAGAGGCAGGGAAAGCAAAGAAGCAGGTAAAACAGACAAGCAGAGAAGCAGGAAAGCATAGAACCAGGAACCCAAAAATAATTCCAAAACCTCCCGCCAAAAAAAATATAAAGTCCTCCATAATATATATTTACATATCCATAACTATATCACATCATCCATAACTATAAATATATGTAATATATATCACAAATTATATATATATAAGTACAGAACTCCAGTTGCTGACCAGTTAATAGTGGTATCATACCAGATAACAATATCATCATACCAGTAATATATGTAGAACTGGTCATAGCACTAATATTGTCGACCGTGCTACTGTTCATAAATATGTATCATAGCAGTACAGGGACCCGACAAAGTCATGCCTAAGTCACTCCTTTCGCTTTCCCCGCTTGTGAACGCAACATCAAGAAGTCATGCCTAAGTCATGCCTTTTGGTCTTCCCCCCATTGTGAACGCAAGCGTCAAAATATAGTCATTTCTTCCCCCAGATATATTACAGTATACCAACATATAACCATAAATAACCAATAATCATCATTATACCAATATTATACCATGTTGTATGATGATTATAACCATATACCAATATGAGATGTATTGTTATATATCATGCATTGTTATAATATTGGTATTCCATATATGATGATTATACCAGCACCGATGTCACCAATATTATAGTCATTATTGGTATGTCACCAATTATTCCATATATGGTGGGACTATGAATCATTAGTAATAGTAGATTATTACCAACTATTACCAACTATTATACTATAGTATAGCAGTAATATTATTTACAGTAATAGTTGGTAATTATTCCATATGAGTATTATAGTATACCAATAATCATAGCAGTAACAGTCCCAGCACCGATGTCACCCGATGTCGACATCCCACCACCGAGGCATTGCTGGCATTGGTCGCGAGGGATCTCACCTGGCGAAAAGGGGAGCCCATGGACTTCGCCGAGAAAAATGAGGTTACTTTTTTTCGTGGTTGAAGGTGCGTTAACCATGGTTTAACCATGGTCTAAACTGTTGTAATCATTGCTTTAACATGCTTTTCCTGTGAAGAAATAGGATTTTCCACGTGATTTAACCTTCAAAGAAATTGGGATTCAAGGATCAAACATGTGGATGTTAGCAGCGAACATGGGGATTTAAAAAAAAAAAACTGTGGATGCATCAGGACCTTCTGAAATGTTTAGGGTATGATGTGAGGGGTATGATGTACCTTCCTTGTGGAAGTACTTGGATCCGAACATGGGCTCTATGACCTGGAACTCTAGAAAAACATATTTCCCAAACATGAATTCATGGGTTCATCACTTGACTACCTGCCATCTGCCTAAGTTTGGACCCAAAAATACTCCAAAACATGGCCAATCAGCCAGAGGGCGCAAGTAGTATATAATCCCATCACCAACTCAAAAAAATCCCATGCAATATCCTCTGGCTCATGTTTCCCAATATTATATATAATATAATATATATATATATAATATATATATATATATATACATTCAATATATTCCCATGGGAAATCACCCGAAAATCCCATGGTTTGATCGGGCACCTGCTCACCATTCTCTTCCTCGGGGCTGTCCTGGATCCCAAAGATAGGACCAATGGGAAAAAGTTCATGCTCCCTGAAGTGGCATGATTTTGGAGAGAATTATACATATGTGTATATATATATACAAACTGTACTGTATATATATATATGTATATGTTTCTGTTTAGGGGAAGAGGTTATTCAAGTGAGAAGATTTCCTATCTTAGACCGGTTCCAGCTTCATTTCTGTTGGCTTCAATTCAACGAAAAGAAGATTCGAAGTTAAAATCAAAACACTGGTTATGGGTTTCACCGAACACATTGTATGTACTTACCCTAAGTTTCCAATGGTTTACCATCATTTGCCAAGTACAATGGCTGTTTTGGTCGTTAAAAACCTCACCAATTCTCACAAGTCCACTTGGAACATAGTTGAAAGGGGATCCACCCAATTTCCAGCGGTGAAACCATGTTGAAAATCCCTGGTTGGTGGTTGAGCCACCCCTCTGAAAAATATGAGTTCGTCAGTTGGGAGTATGACATTCCCAACTGAATGGAAAAATAAAATTCATGTTCCAAACCACCAACCAGAAAACATCTTGAAATCACCAACCAGCTTGATATTTCTCTTTGTCTGAAAATAGAGTATCTGATTCCAATTAATGGTTTTGTCACTTTCCCTGTCAAAAAGGCCTTTTCACTTAGGGCTATACCTCATTTTCAGATAGCCTGATATATAGCCTGATATATTTCCATATGTGTTCCATATATATTTTCCATATATATTTTGCTACGTGCCACCAGCTACGTGCCACCACATCACCAACGCGCCCCCACGGCCATCCTCGGCCACATCGTAAATTGCATCAACACCTCAGGTCACCGCATCCAACGACCAGGTCCAACCATGGAAGTTTCCTACGGGTACCCGGCCTGGTAAACCTTTACGTAACGAACTGGAAAGATCCACCATGCTATTAGTGGGAAAACTCACTATAAAAGGCATAACCATGGCGAACTGTTAGTCATAACCAGAGGGTATAGTGATTGATACGTAACCATGGAAAGATCCACCATGCTATTAATGGGTAAATCCACTGTTAGTTTACCAGAGGGTAACCCCAGTCGTCACCATGGTTGTTTCAATAAAAAAGTCATGAATGACCTGGTCGTGACGACTGGATGATGTGGGCTACCCCTATGGAAACCCCCATATGGATAACTCTTTTTAACCAAGATGTTTGGTTAGACATTCAGAACACCATCATTACCGATTACAAAGCAATAGTTTACAAGCTGGGGCCTACGAAATTGCAAAGTTGGTAAGCATATTTCTCCAATTTCACGAGGGTTTATGGCTGTGAAATAACTATGGTTCATGGGATTTATAAACCAACTTATTGCTACAAAGGCCCACCTAGTGCAATTGTCCTAAATGTTTATATTTACGTTATTCATGCTATTTTCGGAAAATTGTAATTGCTGTATATACTATTATATATCATTATTACTATTATTATTAGTATAGTAGTATTATTAATATTATTATTATCATCATTAATTATATATTATATATTATATATTACTATGGCTGCAAAGCATGGCTGCCCATATGCTTTGCAAGTGGATACTCCCTCTTTGAAGATATTGTGGTGTCATTAAGGCCACGTGTAACAAATAGACATATGAATGGCGGACAAAATTACTTAATAATCGGAATGGACATGGCCAAAGTGGGTGGTCCCCTATCGGTTGTGAAGGTTTGTACATCCATACTATGTGTGAAAATAGGGTACCGGTAAGTGGGTGATCCCCTATCGGTTGTGAAGGTTTTCACACAAATTTGAACATCCCAAGTCCACTCCCTACTACTTTAGTCTTCCGCTAATTTGGTCGGTTACTCATATGATCTGGCTAAAATACAAAAATTCATCCCGTTGGTATGGCTTATACCCCATTAAATTCCGTGAAATCACCAATTGTTATGCGATCATTATTATGATGTGTCTGGCTGAAATGGAATAAATCATTCACCTGAAAAGAGCTGAAAATTGCCGCCATTTGGGGATGATTCCCCACAGTCGAATCATCATTCCAGTGACGTCACGTAAGGTCATTATAATTCATTCAGACATCACTGGTTGGTGGTGCAATAACCATCTTGACAAATATGAAAGTCAATGGGAAGGATGACATCCCATTATGGAAAATAAAATTCATGTTTGAAACCACCAACCAGATCATATAGGAAACGAAACACGTTGAGTCACATACTGAACAAGGTGAACCACATGTGGATTGCTCCAACACGTGCGGTTAGCACTCATCGGATTGAACTGAGCAGCTTTGGGATAGAACATGTTAGAACTCATCCAGAAAATATGATGTCATTTGGCTCCTTGGAAACTTGGAAATTGTTGGGAATGAACAGCAATGTAAAACACGTTTGAAAACACAAATCAGATCATTAGATATGGCTCTCACTGTTGCTTATCTCACATTCTCATGGGCTACCACATACATATGTCTTTTCTGGTGGTTCCGTGTTTGTTTGCCTTGAATCTCTGGTTTTGTTACATTGGTCCAACCCTCCTAACCCTGGCTTTTGTCCTGCGTCATAATGGACTCAGTCGAGTTTGATGTCACTGCATCCAAGTTGCTCTTGACTGCAGTAGTGATCGCCTGCCAACAAGACACCCCAATTGATAACCATCCAACTACAAGTATCTCTCTGCGGGCTGCAAAGATTGTGGACCCAAAGTGCATGCGGGAGGTTCACTGTCCTGCATCAGCAGAGATAAAAACAGGGGAAGTACGTCTTCTAATCTTTCGGTGCTTCGTATTTCATCAAAAGCACTGTTCAAAGTTCAAACCAATTCGACTCCAATATTCAATATTATCCAATACCCCCCCTATGTCTATATATATATACCTTATATACATGTATCCAATATCCAATTACGTATGTGGCCCCTGTTTTTTCATCGGTGTAATTCCCCTTGTACCACTGGTGGATTGGATTTCCCGAGGAGATGGTCAAAAAAAGGCCGCCGGATTTGGCCTCTCGGCAAAGCTTCAACTTGGAGTTCATCACCTCCTGCTGCTGATTCGTTCTCTCCAGCTCCTCATGCGGAGCGAAGGACGAGAGACGAGAGACTCGGACGCCTTAAAGAAAGAAAGGCGAAGGGCTAACTTTGCCTCAGCACGTTTTAGTTTGCAGTACATCTGTAGAGATATCATATATAATATATATATATATATTAGAGATATCATATATAATTAATATATATATATACATACAGTATATATATATCATATATATATATATACGTACATGCATGCAATACTAATACCTGTATATATGTATATTCATTGTCTCTATAAGGACATTTTTGGAGAGCTGAGTAATGGTAAAACTGTCAAGTGTCGGCCGTAATATGCCGTTTTTTATTGTAGAACACACCATAGTCATAGTACCCTCTGGTAAACTAACATTTCGCTATAGAAAATCACCATTTTGAATAGGTAAATCAACTATAAATGGGGAACTTTCAATAGCCATGTGAAACCACCAGAGGGTATGTCATAGTGAAATGTGGAAGTTGCATGAAATGGGGGTACCCCCAGTCATCATCCAGCTATTAGATTGGGATTTTCCTAACAAAAACCATCCAGCGATAAAGGGGTACCCCCATTTATGGAAACCACCATTTTTTATCAGGTATTACTGTAATTAGTCACGTTCCTCAGATGTTGAGAGTCCATATGTTTGCGCCTCGATGTAGTCCCTACATGTCCCTACTGTTGATTGATGTTCATCTCAAGCTACACCGAACATCCATGGAATTTTCCAGGAATTTACTGAGGTCACATCATGTCATCTAAACAAACTGATCGGTGGTCGCCATGTGGGGATGTATCAAAACTAATCTTGCTATATTTTGGGGGGATGAACATCCAGTTACCAGTTATTTGGGGTTCACTAGGGTACCAAGGTTTTGACTCATACCCATGTCATGAGTTGTCGATATGTATCACAGGTTGTCCTCCCATACTTGCAAAAAAAACAAGTTTTTCATCTCTGCAAATATATCTTAAAATCTTAGCAAACATAAAGAAACGGCTACTGATACCATTTGGGGGTTTCCTAAAAATGGGAGACCCACAAAACCATGGGTTTCAATATTAAAATGGTCTAATGACTAAGATGATTTGAGGATACCCCCATTCTAGGAAACCTCCATTTCGATATATCTCCGGACTTGATACTCATAGATTTCATTTCAGGTCCGCTGCTTCGGACGACAACACCATGCTGCAGCTATAAAAATGGGTCTCGGAAGATGTTTTTTCCTGGTCAAAATTGTTGGTTTTTGGTGGGTTTTTAGTGCTAACATGCTGTGGTTTCTAGCCAAACTCTTCATGGATGTATTGTAACTGATTTGTGGTATTTACCCTCCGGTAAACTAACATAGCTATGGAAAAGCACCATGTTTAAGAGGCAAATCAACTACTTCTAGGGGCCATTTTCAATAGCTATGTTAGTTTACCAGAGGGTATATCCATATATTCCATGTAATTATATTCCATATATTCCATATATTCCATATTTTCCATGCAACAAACTACCAGAGGGTAATGTGGTTTACTCAGAACCTGCAAAGAGTCACGGAGAGTCTCCGTAAAAAACTGGGTCGTAAACTGGCCATCCATGGCCATCTCCTGTTCCGCGGCAGCCAAGTCTTCTTGCACAGCCACCAACCTAGGGCTCGATGAGTTGGGTCCATCCCGGTGCTTTCCATAGTCATGGGGCTACCCAAGATTTATGATGATTTTTAGGGGTATCCCCATGAGGAAACCATCCCGAATTTTTCGGGATGTGAAAAATGGCTAATGTAGTAACTATTTCTAATATTAGTATTACCCTATGGTAAATAAACATAGACCCCAATTTTTAATGGAAACTAGTCTTCCAACCCCTATCTGCCAGGGTCTATGTTAATTTACCAGAGGGTAATCAATTATCTACTACTGTACATCTACTATTTCTATTAATGTGGGTAAAACCATGACATAAACCAACCATGACTGGGAATGGTAAACATGGGAAGCTCGTCACCGGAGAATGCCAAGAGTCGTCACCAAGAGTCACGAGATCCGGGAGGTTTTTGGGAAAACACATGGGTTCAGATAGGTTTTCATATGGCATATCACTGGGTAAATATGGAATATCACATCATATAACTGAGTAAATGACTGGTAAATTCATAGATCATTCATAGATCATGAAAGAGAAGTAACCAGTTTATTGTTAACTATTACTATTGACTATTCATCATTAGCTATCATTATCATAATTGACTATCATCATTAGCTATCATTGACTATCATAATTATTAACCCGGTTTAAAAAAAGGGATCTAAATTGACTATCATTAACTATCATTAACTATCACTAACTATCATAATTAACTATCATTGACTATCATTACTGGATCTAAACCCGCTTTTAAAAAAGGGAAAATCCCATGGGGATTCGCCGCTTTGCCGAGGTCCCAGACCTTTGTTCCAGCGAATCGATCTCTTGCCTCGGGGGAAACTTCTGAAACGCCAATTATTTCCATGTGCGAAACTTAGGATGAATACATAGCTATATAACTATATATATATAACCATATGGTATATAATATATAAATCTATATAGCTATAATATATATATGTATATATATATATCACCATATGGTATATATAATACATATATATATACCTATAATATATATATATATAACCATATGGTATAATATATATATAGCTATATATATATATGTATATATATAACCATATGCTATATTATATATAGCTATGATATATATATATATAACCAAATGGTATATATAATAAATATATATATATAACCATAATATATATATATATGTATAAATATATAACGATATGGTATATAATACATATATATAGCTATAATATATACATATGTATATATATATATGTATATATATATATAACCAGATGGTATATATAATATATATAGCTAAAATATATGTATATATATATAACCATATGGTATAAATGTATATAGCTATAATATATATATATATAACCATATGGTATAATATATATATAGCTAAAATATATATATAGCTATAATATATATATAACATTCCCATGTTTGAACTTTGAACTGTGTCTGAAGAGGGAGAGCCGACTGCAAATTCAATTGACATTGTTTCATCAGATCAGACCAGCCGAACAAGCCATAGCTGGATACCAGGGGAAATTCAGACATCAACATCATCGCACTAGGAAGGGATGGACAGCTGAAAAAAATAAACCAAGCAACAAGTTTCATTTAGGGTAAATGAATGCAAGTTCAAAGTAACTGGTCCCTTTTTTTTCCAATGCCTGGTAAACCAAGCGATGCCATCTGCACCATCGCATTGACCAACCAACTAAGACATGGGGTGAATCCCACAGTGTTGCCGGGCCCCTTCGGTTATTGATATGAAGAATCACTATTTTTGAGAGGTAAATCCAAAGAACTAAATCTAAGATGGCCCAACAATATGATGAGTCACCAAACCAAAGCTACCGGAGGTTTTCCACCATTTTTGAGAGGTACTGGAAACCATCAAACTACAGTAAATGGGCCATGGCTTCCGTCTGTACTGAGCAGCCAGGCTTCTTGCTGATTTCTCGCTCCCTCAGTTTGATGTTCGCTTCCCGCAAGCCTGGACAGTGGGATCATCCAAATTTCTATCCGGAATTAGCCTCTGGTTTCAACTAATGATGTGGAATTCATCTACTCTTTGTAGGTGATGTTAGGCTTTACAATAGGTGTTCCACCATGTTTTTCTTAGTTTACCCGTTTGGGTATATGGATTTTTGCCATGTAAGTCCCTCGCGATTCCCACAGGATGGTGCCCTGGTGTCCCCCAGTTTGGTTTGTTGCTTTATAAACCCCATGAATACTATAGTTATATCTACCATAGACCATAGAATTCAGCCACTTATATCTCAACTGAACTTAGTTATCAACAGGGGACCTTATGCTGTAGATTCCTGTGATATTCCCATTGATACCTCCATTTTGCCATGGCTTTTCCAGCCAGCCATGTTTCATTACCGAAGGGTTTTTTGTGACAACAGACCCACTTTTCTGCATAATCGCTTCAGAAAAGGTCTTCTTGGTGGGTCCCTTCATCACAGCTTGTGATTTGCCCCAATATCAAACCCAAATATACCAAAGTCATAAATATGGTTTTGTCATTCCAGTTCCAGTTGCACGTGCCCCAGCTTCGACCAGAAATCGCACGATGTCGAGGTGCCCATTGTGAGCTGCAACCAACAAGGGTGTTGCACCATTGTTATCTGCTTGATCTTTGGCTGCACCAACTTCGACCAGAAATCGCACGATGTGGAGGTGCCCATTGTCAGCTGCAACCAACAAGGGTGTTGCACCATTGTTATCTGCTTGATCTTTGGCTGCACCAGCTTCGACCAGAAATCGCACGATGTGGAGGTGCCCATTGTCAGCTGCAACCAACAAGGGTGTTGCACCATTGTTATCTGCTTGATCTTTGGCTGCACCAGCTTCGACCAGAAATCGCACGATGTGGAGGTGCCCATTGTCAGCTGCAACCAACAAGGGTGTTGCACCATTGTTATCTGCTTGATCTTTGGCTGCACCAACTTCGACTAGAAATCGCACGATGTCGAGGTGCCCATTGTGAGCTGCAGCCAACAAGGGTGTTGCACCATTGCTATATGCTTGATCTTTGGCTGCACCAACTTCGACCAGAAATCGCACGATGTGGAGGTGCCCATTGTCAGCTGCAACCAACAACGGTGTTGCACCATTGTTATCTGTTTGATCTTTGGCTGCACCAACTTCGACCAGAAATCGCACGATGTCGAGGTGCCCATTGTGAGCTGCAAACAACAAGGGTGTTGTGCCATTGTTATCTGCTTGATCTTTGGCTGCACCAACTTCGACCAGAAATCGCACGATGTCGAGGTGCCCATTGCGAGCTGCAACCAACAAGGGTGTTGCACCATTGTTATCTGTTTGATCTTTGGCTGCACCAACTTCGACCAAACATCGCACGATGTGGAGGTGCCCATTGTCAGCTGCAACCAACAAGGGTGTTGCACCATTGTTATCTGCTTGATCTTTGGCGGCACCAACTTCGACCAGAATTCGCATGATGTCGAGGTGGCCTTTTCGAGCTGCAAACAACAAGGGTGTTCTACCATTATTATGTGCTAGATCTTTGGCTGCACCAGCTTCAACCAGAAATCGCACGGTGTCGAGGTGGCCATGGCGAGCTGCAACCAACAAGGGTGTTCTACCCTTGTTATCTGCTCGATCTTTGGCTGCACCAGCTTCGACTAGAAATCGCACGATGTCGAGGTGCCCATTGCAAGCTGCAAACAACAAGGGTGTTGTGCCATTGTTATCTGCTTGATCTTTGGCTGCACCAGCTTCGACTAGAAATTGCACCATGTCGAGGTGCCCATTTTCAGCTGCAACCGTCAAGGGTGTTGCACCATTGTTATTTGCTTGATCTTTGGCTGCACCAACTTCGACTAGAAATCGCACGATGTGGGGATGCCCCTTGTAAGCTGCAACCAACAAGGGTGTTGCACCATTGTTATCTGCTTGATCGTTGGCTGCACCAACTTCGACTAGAAATCGTACAACGTCGAGGTGGCCCTTCCAATTTGCAATCAACAAGGGTGTTGTGCCATTGTTATCTGCTTGATCTTTGGCTGCACGAACTTCGACCAGAAACCGCACAATGTCGAGGTGGTCATTTTCAGCTGCAACAAACAAGGGCGTTGCACCATTATTGGTTGCTTGATCTTTGGCTGCACCAACTTCGACCAGAAATCGCACGATGTCGAGGTGCCCATTGTGAGCTGCAACCAACAAGGGTGTTGCACCATTGTTATCTGCTTGATCTTTGGCTGCACCAACTTCGACCAGAAATCGCACGATGTGGAGGTGCCCGTTGTGAGCTGCAACCAGCAAGGGTGTCGCACCATTGTTTGCCGCTTGATTTGTCTTTGCTCCTGCCTCCAGTAACAGTTCCATAGGTGGAACATGTCCCTGTTCTGCAGCGTGAAACAAGGGCGTCTTGCCATCATTGCTTGCCTCATTGGGATTTCGTGGGTGCTGCAGCAACTGCTCAAGAGCAACCAAGTCGTTGTCTCTAGATGCCGAGATCATTTTCTCTGTTTCTTCATCATCAGTTGGCCAGAATTCCAAGACCACCAGCTGGATCTTCAGGGGGGCCGGATCTAGAACTTCATCATCCTGGATCTCCGAACCATCTTCCACAAAGAATCTTTGCTTGAATCTGGAAATGCCAACCTTGGCTGCCAAGGCTTTCTTCACTGCCTTCGCTCTTTTGCCTTGCAATTCATCTTCAAGGACTGTTAGCGTCTCGCCCGACGTTAGGAAACACACCTCCATCGCCGCAAGTTCCTAGAAGGTGAGAACTCAGAAGTTTATCTCTATGTTGCGAGTTATGTATATTGCATATAAGATTCGTATATGGTACAATATAATATCACTTACAGCATATAATCTAAATGATCTAAAATGAATATAAGATAAAACACAATGTTTTTGGAATAACAAGCAATGCTACACAGCCCATGATGCATCAGAGGCCTTCATCCCACAAGCAGAGAAAGTGGATGTGGCTGATGGCTGCCTGATATACCTATTTACAGATGATTTTCCCAGCTAGAAACCTCCATTGATAAGGGATTTTCCAGTTCGCTATCTTAAATAACCAGATGGTATATATGTATATACATGTGTGTATGATATTTCATGTGGTAAACCCAACACTGAACCATCCCTACTAGGGGTCTTTTGTTGGGTATACCGATATTTGGATCATGTTTTCATGACCGTCAGGTCAATGGGATGGCTTACGGCGGTTTAGCACATTCTTCCAATTATCCATATATAGTCCATTATTCATCCATGATCTGGTTGGTGACCTTAACCATCTTGAAAAATATGAAAGTCAAGGTTATCCAATAATCCCTTCCTCCTAATACTAAAACCCCCCCCCCCCTAATACAAAACACGGCAGGTAGTTTTTAGTATTAGGGGGGTATTTATTATTAGGGAACCAAATCGAAGTCATGTTAATTAATTAATTAAATTTCCTTATATAACGCAATTAAAATATTGCCAAAAATGGCAGTTCGAAGCTTACCCCTAATACTAAATTAAAACCCTTAATGCTGCTTAGCTGCTAAAAACTATTTTTTCCGATCTCAAGATCAATTAAATTTCTTTATATAACGCAATTAAAATATTGCCAAAAATGGCAGTTCGAAGCTTACCCCTAATACTAAATTAAAACCCTTAATACTAAAAACTATTTTTTCCGATCTCAAAATCAATTAATTTTCTTATATAACGCAATTAAAATATTGCCAAAAATGGCAGTTCGAAGCTTACCCCTAATACTAAATTAAAACCCTTAATACGAAAAACTATTTTTTCCGATCTCAAAATCAATTAAATTTCCTTATATAACGCAATTAAAATATTGCCAAAAATGGCAGTTCGAAGCTTACCCCTAATACTAAATTAAAACCCTTAATACTAAAAACTAGCCCCCCTAATACTAAACACCCCGGGATGAATTAGTTTTTAGTATTAGGGGGAGAACCCACAAATGGTAGGTTGATTTTTGAATTGTTTTTTAAAGGGGATCAATTAAAAGTCAAATTGGCCAAACTGAAATTTTCGGAAATTGGAGATGGATGCCTGTTTTTAGTATTAGGGGGACGTTTAGTATTAGGAGGAAGGGATTATATCATGGAAAATAAAAAATGATTGACAACACCAACTAGATGATTGTTGGCTATACCCTCAGTATTAACTACTATCAACCGTAACTAAGTGGAGGTGTCCTGATTTTAGGGGGTACCCCAGTTCTCAAACGCTGGGAAAAACATCAAAGTTTATTTTGGGGATTTTCCAGCCATGTTTGGGGACACCGGACCTACCCGGTGTAGGAATGTGGCTCAAATTTGGAAAAAAACGAATTTAAGGACCGGATAACCCCACAAGTCAACTTCTTCCAATAATGAGCACCAAAGGTTGTAGCGGGGACGGGGCAGGAAGGAAAGACAAAGGAGGTGGTGAAAGATCGAAAAGTTAAAACAATTGTGTGTGTGACAAAGTGGTATGTGTATGTACGTAGGTATGTAGGTAGGTAGGTATGTATGTATGTATGCATGCATGTATGTATGTCCAAGCGCGCCACGCAGTGCCATAAGTGCCACGCCTGCCACGCAAAACGAAGGTGGATGTCACCCAGTGCCACGCCTGCCACGTGAAACGAAGCAGGATGTTGCCAAGTGCCACGCTTACCACGCAAAACGAAGGTGGAAGTCACCAAGTGCCACGCCTACCACGCAAAACGAAGGTGGATTTCACCAAGTGCCACTCCTGCCACGCAAAATGCCGCGGCGTCACCGGCGACCAAGCCGTCCAAGCGCGCCACACAGTGCCATAAGTGCTACGCCTGCTACGCAAAACAAAGGTGGATGTCACCAAGTGCCATGCCTGCCACGTGAAACGAAGGAGGATGTCGCCAAGTGCCACGCCTGCCACGCAAAACAAAGGTGGATGTCACCAAGCGCCACGCCTGCCTCGTGAAACGAAGGAGGATGTCGCCAAGTTCCACGCCTACCACGCAAAACGAAGGTGGATTTCACCAAGTGCCACGCCTGCCACGCAAAGTGCCGCGACAAAGATGGTTGACAAAGATGGTTGACAAATATGTATGTCAAAGATGGTGGTTGACAAAGATGGTTGAAATATGTATGTGAAAGATGGTGGTTGACAAAGATGGTTGACAAAAAGATGGTGGTTGGTGGTTGACAAAGATGGTTGACAAAGATGGTGGACACAGATGGTTTGACAAAGATGTATGTGAAAGATGATGGTTGACACAGATGGTGTGACAAAGATTGGTGGTGAGATTGTTGGTGTGACAAAGATGGTGTGTGAAAGATGGTTGTTGACAAAGATGGTGATTGGAAGCTGGTGTCTGAGAGA
This sequence comes from Cladocopium goreaui, assembly GCA_947184155.2. Classification (NCBI taxonomy): domain Eukaryota; class Dinophyceae; order Suessiales; family Symbiodiniaceae; genus Cladocopium; species Cladocopium goreaui. The sequence continues at coordinate 1,507,661 of CAMXCT020004445.1, forward strand.
TGGTGTGTGAAAGATGGTGTGTGAAAGATGGTGTGTGAAGAGATGGTATGTGAAGATGGTTGGAAGATGGTTTGTGATAGATTGTGTGTGAAAGATGGTGTGGGAGGAGGCGGGAGGAGGAGGAGAAGGAGGAGGAGGAGGACCGGATACAGAATCAAAAACAAGAACCCCACACAAAGTTGTGGTGAAAAACAGTCTCTGACTAAACGAGACCATTTCTTCCAAGGAATTTTGAACAAACCCCAAAATCTCGCCATGTTCAATGATTTCTGGATTAATTCTATATATGTGAAGCTCAAATCCCTGCGTTTTGCTGCTGAAGATATCCCAGTATAACTTAACTGATAGAAACTCTATTTCTGCTGGTGACATCTTCGGTCCATGTCCAACTTTCCGTGTGATGTCCATGTCTTGTCTGAAATCAGGGACCTCAGGGACCTCAGGGACCTCAGGGACCTCAGGGACCTCAAAATCCAATGGTTTATGATCAGTGTCCCATTTAAAAGGACTATTTTGGGCTATACCCCATGTTCACACCGGCATCTGGAGCAGTTGGAGGAAAGGAGTCTAGGTTCAATTGGTGTATCCCAACGTTTGGGCTAAACAGACCAGTTGGTCAGTGATCTCCGGAACCTTTAGTTGCTATCCATTCAAACAGTCCAATTTTGGGAGCCAAGAATTTTGAGGCCTTGGCCGAAATCCTAAAAAATAATCCGCCACCTTTGGCAAGAAATCCACACGTTCATAAAGTTTTCAATCATTTCCCAACCATGTTCCCAACCATGTTCCAATCATGTTAGTTCGGGGAATGTTCTAGTATATCCGTTTATATATCAATGTTTATCCATGTCATGAAATCAAACTATCCATGTTTGGTATGTCTTAACATTAAGTTATATTGGTATATTTAAGCACAATCTTCACTTTATATAACTTTATGTCATGTCTTTATAGATTATAGAATGGGGATAAGTCTTAAAATCCTGGTAGCTTTTTGTTCATCCTGAAATCACTGGGATTTATGGAGCTTTTGGTCCATCCCCATAAGATGTTTTGACCGTGGCAAATGTATCTTGTTGGTGATTCTCCATAATAAGTCCCATAATCTATGGGAAATTACCATGTTTAAGAACGGTAAACGGGTAAACCATCTATAAATGGACCATAGATTATCCATGGATTATCCATAACCCATACAATGTGGGCCGCGCAGTTTTGTTTGTTGGTTTATAAACCCCATGAATACTATATATAGTTGTTTGCGTATCATAAACCATAGTTCAGCTACTTATATCTCAACTAAACGCTATCTAGGGGGGCCCACATCGTACCAATTAGAACTTCTTAAAACACAACTTGAACTTCCATTCAAATATGCGGACATCCACATGTGTCCATGATGTTTCCATTAATGTGGTTGAAACAATAATAAACCATCCATGACTGGGAATGGTTTATACTACCTATTTATGGTGAAATTGCAGCTGGTTTATTATTGTTTTACCCACATTATGCTCATGATACTCCCGTGAAAGAGAGAGCCATGAAAACCCCTGGCCCTGCTCCCGTGCTCCCGTGCTCCCGGCCGTTCATTCCCAGGCGTCCGGGCGAAGATGTTCCTCCCGTAAGGCCAAGAGTGCATTGCGTGCGTTTGTTACGGAAGGCCCCGATGCGTCCTGGAGGTGAAGATCATGGAGTTCCGTGAAGATATTTCATATTCATGGAGATGGTTAATGATGATTAATACCACCTGTGAACCATTGGATGACTACAGTAGCCCCTATTAATGGTTATTAACCATGAGTATTGACCATAGCTCATATGGATTAATGATGGTTAATGATGATTAATACCACCTATTGCCAACTGATGGTTATTTTTGTGGGGTTATATTATGTTATATTCCAACTGATGGTTACTAATGTGGGTAAAACAATAACTTCATAAACCAGCCATGACTTGGAATGGTTGTTTTTATCCAGCCTATAAAAATGGTGATGACTGGGGGATGGTTTATGATTGTTTTACAGGGGACATAGTGGGGATTTTTACTATAAAAATGGGGATTTGGGTGATTTATTGTTGTTTTACCCATATCATAGTGATATAGTGGGGATACACGAGCGGTTGTCGAAACTCATTGTCTTTGCTAAGCTCAAAGAAACCGGGCATTATTGCTATAAGTGGTTTTGTACTTCTGAAGACAGAGGAACAAATCTGTGTAAAGAAAAGAAGACGAAAGAAAGGAAAGAGAACAGAAAAGGAAGATGAAAAGTAAGGGAACGGAAGAGGAAATGAAGAGAGGAAAGGAAGAGAGGACACGGAAAAGAGGAAAGGAAGAAGAGAGGAAGAGGAAGGGAAAAGGGAAGGAAGAGGAAAGAAAGAGGAAAGAAAGCGGAAAGGAGAGGAGGAAAAGAGAGGAGGAAAGGGTCTATCTGCCCTCTGGGGCTACTCTTTGAACAGATGGCTATCGCATGGTATCGCTATGAATTGCTGAGGTATCGCTACGTAGTAAGCGCTTTTGCACCTGCCAGCAAAAGAACCCTCCCTATATACATCAGTGGTCTACCAGAGTTTTGACCGTACCTCAATGTAACCAACAAGATGTGCAAAATGGGGTATACCCCAGTTACAGTCAACTTGGCAACTTATGGGAAAAATGATTGGAACAATGATGATCAACCATTGGAGCCATTATGGTTTTTTTTGGCCTCCACAAAGGATAGAAAGTTGTAAAATCCTACTAAAAGACAGTGATTAAAATGCTGTTCTATCTTTTTGGGGGCTTGCTAAATAGATCTAATCCCACAGCAACAAGGTCCCCGCCCTGAAAATAGTTCATTGATAGTTTTGCCTGGACCCTGTAGATGATGTTTACCGATTTTCATGCAATTTCAAGGTAGAAAACATCTTGGTCTCCCAACTGAGCCGTTGGACGACTTGTCGCCCTTAATGGCAGGGCTGGGTGCCAACAGACAAGTCATTGGGAAATGGCTGGAAAATTGTTGGAGGATCGTACGAATTGTGGATTTCATGAACAATGTCCTGCCAAAACGGGGATATCAGATATCAACCAATACATCTCATGACTCATTGGTGAAAATTATCGATCCTCACTATGTTTTTTATTCAGTAGAAACACCGATCCAGAAGCAAAGCACCGAATGAGGTCACAACGCCATCCCTCATTCTGCTTGGTAGGCCCCAAGGCTACAACCAGCACTTGACTTGAAAAAACCGGGCAGGTTGTGGGAATAGATCAAATGGGCAATGCCAATGGCTTTTAGACTCTTCAGCCGGCAAGAATGGCGAAATATGCTCAACAGAGATTTTACGTAAGAGTGATCTTGACAGTAGGAGAACGTATTAGGGCCTTGCAATATAGAACGGTTTCAAACTCTCACTGCATTCACTAAGCACAGGTTCATTCAGTAAACCAAAAGGTTTGACAACTGCCTTAGACTGGCAGAAGAATTCCAGTTCAACCCAGTTCCTGCTAAATCAATCTCAATCACATACTGGTTGGTGGTTGAGCCTAACCGAAAAATGTGAAAGTCAGTTGGGATTAGTGTTCCCAATATATGGAAAGTCATAAAAGCCATGTTCCAAACCACCAACCAGCTAGGGGATCCCCATCGCACCTTTAAGGTGTGCCAACCAAACCTAGTCATACTGGATAGAGATCCAGGGACCTTTTACCATGAAAAAACCGATGGCAACTTTCCCTCAAAGGTCCAGGGCAACCAGGGAATTTCATAAAAATAGCTGGGATTTATTGATGTGGATTCCCCCCAAATATTGTGATATTATACTGGTTGGTGGTTGAGCCTACCCCTCTGAAAAATATTAGTCAGTTGGGATGATGAAATTCCCAACTGTTTCTGGAAATTAAAAATCATGTTCCAAACAACCATCCAGTTATAAGAAGATGTTGATCCGTCCCCATATCTTGTATTGCACTGGTATTCATATTCATTGTAAATGGATGATAATGGATACACATATTGTATCTGGGCAAACTATAGTATTTCACCAACCTGAATTAAGGCCATTTGGGGATGATGTTCCTTACTAACCATGATTCCCAGTGAGGTCGCAGTGAGGTCGTTATAATTTACCCAGATTTATATGCAAATGGATGTGCATCCCTCCAAATTTTGTACAATAGGTTTGATACATCCCTGTATTTTTTTCATGTTCCCCAAATATGACCCACAGGTTCATGATATGTCCAATGCTTTTTCTATCTTCTCCTATCTTGTCCCGTATTATTCCTAAATATTATCCTATATTATTCCCAAATATGGAATCCTATGTGTTTCCCTATGTTTTTCCTATGTGTTTCTGAAATATCTTCGATTTCCCCCTTGTTTCCTTGGCGCCCAAAATCGTCCCCTTTTGCAGTTACCAACTGACTGTCGATCTCTGCCCGCCTGTGGACTCGCGATCGCGCCAGGCGAATCTGGTGCGGAGTGAGTGAAAGTCAGCTGGAATATCCCCAGGAAAACCATTGGTTGGCAATGTACTGTTGATGGTTAATATTCATGGTTATGATGATGGTTAATGATGGTTAATAATATGCTGGTTGGTGGTTGAGCCCTCTGAAAAATGATGGAGTGAAAGTCAGTTGGGATAAAAATCTTCCCAACTGAATGGAAAGTCATAAAATTCCATGGTTCCAAAGCACCGACCAGTTATGTATCATGTATGGGATTTGATTAACAATGGAATCTGTAGAATCCAATACTTCACTAACCTGAAATGTTGGGTAATGTTCGGATGATTCCCCGCACATTTATCAACCATTATTCCAGGGTTCGGGAGAACAGTGAGGTCGTTGTAATTTGCCCAGAATTTATGAAAATGAAGAATCAGATGGGATCTTATGTTATTTGTATGCTAATGATCATCAGTGGTAGAATCCTTTACCCCATGATACAAGATTCGGCATGTGGTTAGAAACAATCTGATGGGATTTGATGTGAAAAAAAAACAGTGGTAGAATCTTTTACCGATTGCAATGTTCAGTGGCCATTTCAGGAACCTAAATCCCCACATCCTGAAATTCCCATTGAAATGTTAAGATTACATGAAAATTCACATGGTTTTTCATCGAATTTTCTGATCGCAATCCCATCAGAATCGACATTGATTGGATTCTACCATTGGAAAAAAATGAGGAAACTGCAGTTCCAGTTGTGTTCTTCGCCAAAGATGTTGTTTGTTTTTATTTTTCCGGGGTATGGATAGTATGGGTATATACCTTATCTTTGGAAAAAAAAAAACATGTATCAGAAAAAGTTTCAGCCCACCAAGCTTAAAACAAAGCATTCGGAGTCAACGAAGAAAGTCGCTGTTTGCAGCAGGATTCTGCTCGCAGAAAAGCATCAGAAGACCAGGATTGGGGGCCCCTTTTCAGAAAGATTTCAGAAAGCATTCAGTTGAGATATGGCCAAGAATGGGAATATTTTCACAGGAACTACAATGTGGGGCCCCTAAATGTGATGTGAACGTCGGTTGAAATAAACCCCCATAACTAGTTCGTTTTTTTGCGTACCATAAACCATAGTGAAATTGGAGTTATTTGCACCAACTTAGCTATCTTGGGGGCCCCACATTGTACCCTCTGGTAATCAGCTCCATGGCTGAAATTCCCCCCAGAAAGACTTCGATGATTTTCCCAACAAAACCTGCTGCGGTTTGAGGAATTTCCCAGTCATGGAGCTGATGACGCGGGAGGGTATCCCTATGAATTTCCAACTTTTTTGATAGTTAAATTCCTATGAATCACCAGAAAATCCCGTTCAAGCATCATTAATCACTCTAAAAGTCCATAAGTTCAAAATTAATCATTATAAAACCCCATGGAAAATCTCCATTAAATGCCATCAAATAATCATTAAAACACCATCAAATCACCTAGCCATCACTCCGCCTCGCGATTGTGGAGGGGTCACGATCGTCGCCAACTCCTCCTGGGTATATACTCATGTTATCTCAAAGCGATGGCGATGAAAAGTCTTTGGACTATGAATGGAAAATAAATGGAAAATGAGTGATATAATGATATAATGGAATGTTGATGGAATATTCATTGAATATGAGTTGGGATAATATGGGGATATAACATGATCAGTGCCAATCTTAGATACCCTGCAAGAAATGAAATTCTTAGCTGGTGAACATAGATAATCCCATTGATACCAAAAGACTAAAGGATTAGTTTCTACCCATCTAAGATTGACCTAGAGAATAACCAACTATAGCTGACAGTCAGCTGACTATAGCAATGATTAACAATGTTTCTTCTCAAACACTGAGTATAGCAATGGTCACAGAAGCGATTCTGATTTAAGAACCATTGTTTGTTGCTCAGAAATCAGAATCGTTTGTATGACACTGTTTCAAACATTGTTATTTGAAAAACATGCATATATGTCCGCAAACCATTGTTTAAAGACTATCTCATTTCAAGAGTTGTTGTACGTATTTCCCTTCATGTCGTTTAGCTGTTCTGATTCGTTTTAAGGATATCTACATCTGTGGTACTAAGCAGTATTGCTGTATTGCTATTACCGATAGTGATACTCGAAAGGTAATTATGGATCCATAAGTTCCTTACCCTCTGGTAAACTAACATAGCTACGGAAAATCACCATTTTTTATGGGAAAATACACTATTTCTATGGCCATTTTCAATAGCTATGTTGACATAACCAGAGGGTAATTATATCCAGGCTATTTCCATGACTCATGCACCAATATTTCCCTGTAATCGATGCATTCGTATCTACTGAAACTCAACCTTTCTTGAAATGCTGTTTTGGCATGGTTTGCCCATTTGTTTTCAGTATGCTACTAGTCAGTTTGGGAGGGAATATGCATGTCCGGTAGTTTTCGATGGTTTTATCTATCATATATAAATGTGTTCAGTTGCTAATGTGATAATTGTGTCGCCAGAATTTGTTCAAAGAACACAATAACATCAATACAGTCCACCATTGGAAATTGGAGGTGAAACCATGCTTCTGTGCGTGTTGTTTATTGTTGGTTTGTATCTTTTCAGAATAAAACCATATAAAACCTACTGATAGTGCAGGTGCCAAGAAGGAACATAATGAACTGCAGTCTGTAACTGAGACGTCCACTTGCAGCGGCTTGACATGGAGCTATGCATATGCCATGCCCGCCATTTACCGTGAAATCGTTAAGGCCAAACAAGGTGGGCCCCCTAGTTATAGGTTGGTTGGCCGATCAGCCCACCAAACTATAGTTGTTCTCACCATTATATCACCATAAACCCATATAAACCCAACATTTCTTCTAGTTATAAACCAATTTCGTGCCCGGAGCACCAGTAGCTCCAGCTGGGGTGCTTTCTATTCAGCTGGAGAGATGAAATTTGGCCATAAAATAATAAAGTCAAATTTTAAATATTACAAAGATAATCTTGGAGAATATTCTCGGTATTTATGGTTTCTTGATGCTTCAAGATTGTGAAAAAATCCCTTTGTTTGTGGCACTTCTCGGTGAAACCAAATAAGTAACTCCCCAAGTTGACCCAAACCAACCCGCCACGGCCCAGCACGTCTCCTCAGCAGGCGCCTGATTAAGGTGACTTCGAAGGCGATCCCGAAGATTTGGTAGCTTCATGGATATTAGTAGTGAGACGATATGGGGATATATATATATATATGTATATATATATAATTACGGCAAATGCCTGGGCTTCGCCCGGAACCGCAACCAGGACAGGCACCGCATCATCAGCATCATCAGCATCATCATCATCATCATCATCATCAAACCTTATTGAAGATCTTCAATGAATGTAGAAGTTTAACGGGGGTGGGAGATTTAAATCCTTATTGAAGATCTTCAATGAATGTAGAAGTTTAACTGGGGTGGGAGAATTAAACCCTTATTGAAGATCTTCAATGAATGTAGAAGTTTGACGGGGGTGGGAGAATTAAACCCTTAGATCTTCAATGAATGTAAAGTTTAACGGTGGTGGGACTTTAATATTCCCGAATACCTCTGTTGATCTTCCCAATTGAATGTAAAGTATAACGGGGGTGGGATTTTAATATTCCCCAATACCTTTGTTGATCTTCCCAAGTGAATGTAAAGTAAAACGGGGGTAGGATTTTAAAATGCCCCAATACCTTTGTTGATCTTCCCAATGGAATGCAGAGTTGCAGCAACATTTGATTGGGAATGGGGACCCTCTACGCTGCAACGCCTGGGCAAAGCCCAGGCGTTGCGCGTATGGCGTATAATTGTATATATATATAATATATATATATAGTTTCATTCATGATAACTCAAAATTCCCAAATTATAGATAGTTCATGGTGTTTGATAGTAGTTTCATTAGTCACTATATAGGGGTTTCCTGAAATAGGGGGGGTTACCCAAATCATCAAAAATTAGACCATTTTAGTTGTGGGGTACCCCCATTTTTGTAAACCTCCATATCAGCAATCCCATGCCCTATTCATATTAAAACACCCCAATTGTATGGTCCCAATTATTGGGAAATTCCCTACTAAACTATGGTTTCTAAGGGGCTGTTCAAAAAATTAGGGGCAACGGATTAGTAAATTGTTAGATTTAAAAAAATACGTGAGACAAATCAAAGATTTTCTAGTAACTCCCAGCATTTCATGTATTAATTGTAATATATTGGCATCACCAGAGAATAGTGGCCATTTTTCTTGTAACTTCTGGGATGATTGGTATCAATGGATTCACCAATCGCCTCTCGACATTGGTTGCTGTGAGGAGAATGTGCCTCGGCGAGATCTTTCAGCTCAACGAACCCCCGTGGGGCAATGGGCAGCCAACCTGAGAGCTCGGGCAACACCAACGCAAAGAGTTGAAGATAAAGAGATCCGAAGCTCGATGTTGAAGGCATTGATTTTCCATGTTTGTTTGCCTTTTTTGAAGGATAACCTCTGGTAAACGTTTACATAACGAACTGGAAAATCACCATGCTATTAATGGGAAAAACTCACCATTTCTATGGCCATTTTCAATAGCTATGTAACAAATTACCAGAGGGTAGTTTGAAGGAATCTGGAGAGGCTATGGGACTTTTCAAAGATTGGAGAAATCCGCTCTGTCGCACCTGCCACTTTCTTTTCCTTCTCCCAGGGCACTTCGTCCACCTTCGAGGGTGGGATTACAAACAGAACCAGGAGACAATACCATTGCGTCTCAGCCAAAGTGATAATTTCATCAAAAAAGTGGAATGTACTCAACAGAAAACTAGATTTAATCAACACACAATATAGGATCTAAATCAACAACACATTATTAAGAAAATAAAAAGGACTTGCTCATAAAGAAAACAAGGATTTAAGTGGTTAGTATACCTTGTAGTTGAGTCACCAAAATGGAGTGTCTCAAAATTGGGGATGCTCACCCAAATATTGGTAATTCTAAAAATTGTAAGGAGAAACTAATCATAGACTACTCATTGGTGGTTTCAACATCTTCGCTGCAGAAAATTGAACTGTCTGTCGGTTTTCTCGCGCAAAACCACCAAAGAAACTTTAAAGAAACAGAACTATCATTCCGGAAAATCTCAAAAACTCCAGCCCTAAAGCCCCAAAACATACAACAAAAAAATTGCCTAAATGAACAAAAACTGTTTTCGCGGGCAAATAAGTTTGACAAAATTATGAACATCCTGGAAGATTTCATAAGATGTCTATCTTCGCATCGGTGTGCGAAGCATAGCCGTGCAAGGAACATGTTTCAGCATGTTTCAACATGTGTCAACCCATCCCACAATGTGAGGCCCCCGTTCGATAGCTAAATTGGTGCAAATAACTCCAATAACTATGGTTTATGGTACGTATAACAAGGTTACTGGGGCGAATCTAAACCAACGTTCACATCACAACGGGGGGCCTCACATTGCATCATCCCAAAACAGGATCACCGGAGCGAAATCTTCTGCTTTTTTATGCTTTTTTAACGTTTTTGGGGTGTCACGTGGTCACGTGGTCACGGCCAAAACAAGGTACATGCAATGGGTTAGAGTCATCCTGGCCATAATGGGAATTCTTATAACTAAAGATAATAAAAAAGTCATCCCCAATGGAAAAGTAAATCCCTACTAATTTCATGGTGATTTACTTTTTCATCTATTTGGGGATGACTATAATGTATACCGTATATTCAATACTAATGTTGCTAATCCCTAGTGATTGATGGATTGATGGCCATCCCCCACTGTTGTCAATTCAGCCAAGTTTTTTACCATGGCACATGTCGCAACGTGGTTCCGCTGCCGCTGCAGGGGTTCAAACAAGTCCACTTCAGACACCGCAAAAAACACATCAACCGCCAACGTCATTTCAAGCAATTTTCGCACAAAAAGGATCCAATCAAAATCTATCAAACATGATTTCAAACACATATTCACATATCAGGCTTTCATACCCTCTGGTTATTTAACATAGCCATGGAAAATGGCCCATTCATAGATGATTTTCCCATTCATACCTCCATTTATAAGGGATTTTCCACGGCTACAGTATGTTAAATAACCGGAGAGTATCAAATGTCAAACACATCTCCAGGTTTCACATCAAAATCCGTCAGGGTTTTGGCCCGCGCCTGCCAGCCGGGCGGCAAAATATCGATGCGGTATCCCATGCTACTGGGAGCCGTGCGCCAGGACGTTCGATTCACGGTAACCTAGGGACGATTTTGGCCGTTCGTTCGCCGGGGATTTTTTGTGAAGCCTCCAAAAAACGACCCCAAGCCGGGGTAAACCATCTATAAATGGACCATTATCCAAAGATTATCCATAATAAGTCCCATAATCTATGGATATGACTGGCTGGTGGTAGACCCACCCCTCTGAAAAATGATGGAGTGAAAGTCAGTTGGGATGATGAAATTCCCAACCGAATATTGTTTTTCATTGGGGGGGATATAGCATGCATTCTGGTATCATGTCTGACATCACTGATGTTTCAGATTTTTGGATGGTGAACCAAATCCCTATTGAGATTGCCATAAAATTGGGGGCTGGCCAACCCCTCCCGGGTGACAATAAAACCATCCAGGGGCTGGCCAGGGCCGAGTCTCGGTCAGTGCCGTTTTAACGGGAAGATCCATGGTGAGTTCACCAAAAAGGGACGAGAAGATTGATGCTGAAAATTTCTATCCATCGATATCTAGGTGCTCTCCCTGAAAAATCATGTGCTTTACATCTCTTTACTGTAAATCTTCGTATTCCAAGGTGATCTTACCCTTTCGTTCATGCTTTTCTCATCCCATCTGTTTATTGGATCGACGATCATCTTCCAAGGGAATCCCCTTCTTTCGCTTCAAGGACACAAGCGCCCCCAAACACGCATTGTCTGTTTATTTTTTGCCCGTGAATACTATAGTAACATATAGTAACATATAGTAACATATAGTAACATATAGTAACATATAGTAACATATAGTAACATATAGTAACATATAGTAACATATAGTAACATATAGTAACACATAGTAACATATAGTAACATATAGTAACATATAGTAACATATAGTAACATATAGTAACACATAGTAACATATAGTAACATATAGTAACATATAGTAACATATAGTAACATATACATACATATAGTAACATATAGTAACATATAGTAACTATACTTATAATTGCTATAAATCCTCGAGAAATATATGAGTTATGTGGTTCCCAGTACAGTAGCGATGGTCACAGGGAGGTTTTTCGACCAAGGGCCCACACCCATCGGCAGCGGTTTTGAAGGGAAATCCCCTGGAAATCGGAAAAGGTGTAGGGAAATCATAGGAAAATCATAGGGAAATCATAGGAAATCATAGGGAAATCATAGGAAAATATAGGAAAATATAGGGAAATCATAGGAAATCATAGGGAAATCATAGGAAAATCATAGGAAAATATAAGTACAATATGGGAAATCCCATGGAATTTGGCTGTAAATGGAGGTTGATAGCTGGGAAATCATCTTAAAACTTGCAATGTTCCAAGCTATGTCAACTTACCAAAGTGTGTTGCAATTGGGAACATGTGTCATTTTCTCCCGCATAAAAACTTCAGATGCCATATGTTCAGACAAATCTTCATGGTTCAAACCATCGATAAGTTGGAAGGAACAGAATAGGATTTGGGGTATGCTCCAGAGGTATGTTCAAACCGCTTTGGAAGTTTACAACGTATATGTTGACTTCGCTATAGTTTAACTAGCTCATCATCCAGCAATGACAAACCTTCTATACCCATGCAACAGGAAAACAACAAGGTTTGGCCTTTCTCACTCAAAATGCCGCAGAAATCCATTTATTAACCTACCATCCCCATCTGTTCGGAAAACTCGGTGATTGAATCAGGTCTTTGATCAAGGTTCCCCTTTTAGGGTTTTTAAATTTCAAGCCCAGGTGTTGTATTTGTTACTCCCTTTTCTAGCCAAAAACATCGTCTTTTTTTAAGCAAATAGCTACTTCGAGTTTTACTTTAAAAAAAAACAATCAAGTAATATCATATTACAATTACAATTACTATTGCAATATGATTGAATATTACTATGTGATATTACATTACTATTACAATATGATTGAATACAATTACTATTACAATCAAGTAATATTGGGATTCCAATGTGATTCCAATCTCTAAATCAGCACCGTCCCAGATCCCTCGAGTCCCTCGAGTTGAGTTCCCTGGCTACTGGAGCACTGAGGCGCCGAGATCTGTGCGCTGATCCGGCTTCAGAAAAGTGGATGTGTATATATATATAAGATATATATATATATATTAGATATATATATATGTGATATATATATATATATATGATATATATATATGCTATATTATATGTATATGATATATATATATATACACTATATCATACAGTATGTATATGATATTTATATATATATGATGTGTATGTTGTATATGTTACTGCCTGTCTATATCCCTATGGCAAGCAGTGGTTAATTCGGTTTCCATGATTTGGTTCAATCCCCAAGCGAGGCTAAAACCACAGCCATATCTCCATGATTTCAAGACTGGTGACGGCACATCCATATAATATATATATATATATTTAATATGTTGTATATGTTGTATATGATATATATATAATATATTAGTATACCCCGTTTTCCCATCTCATGAAATACTATATAGTTGGTTTGTCAAACGGTTTCCCTAGTGGTTATCATCACCCCCGACTGAATTAAGTATAATTAAGTAGCATAAGTCCTTGTGCCAACCCATCAACCAGGATACCCTCTCGTAATGTAACAGTTTGCTATTGAAAATGGCCATAGAAATAGTTGATTTTACCTATCAAACATGGTGATTTTCCATAGCTATGTTTACCAGAGGGTAATTCCTATCAACCACCATCGAATCCCATGAACAATCACCATGTTTGTTGGTTAAGTCACCACTTTCCTATGGTTTTCCTGTGCTTTTCCTATGGTTTTCATGTGTTGTTTTTCACCTTTTCCCAGGCAACGAACCAACCCCCCGTGCAACGTCCCAGGTCGTGGACCTCACAGGTCGTGGAGAGATGATTCCCAGCGCGCGGGCCACCTGCGGAGCCATCAGCTGAGTGGTTTGGATCCTTCTGGTTGATGACATTCCCACAATGTGGGGCCCCCCAGTTATGGTTAATATATGGAAATACATGGTTATTATATGGTTAATATATGGACATTTATAACTTTCCATTCAGTTGGGAATGTGGGGCCCCCGGCCACGATAGCGTTCAGTTGGTGCAAATAACTCCAATTTCACTATGGTTTATGGTACGCAAATAACTATAGTTACTGGGGCGAATCAAAACCAACTTATAACTGGGGGGCCTCACATTGCAACTGAATGGAAAGTCATAAAATTATAAAATTCCATGGTTCCAGTCACCACCAAGCAGTGACTATTAACCATCATTAATCATCATTAACCATCAATTACCCCATACTAAACCAATGTTTCAAACCACCAAGCAGCAGAAAATATGGATACCATTGGATGCCATTGGATACCATTGGATACCTACGTTATATAGTTCCTTTGTTCCCCCCAACCCTTGGATTCTCAAAGAGGGATCCCAGCGACTGGGTTTCATCGTTGGACCTATGTTTCATAAGCAACGTGGGGGTTCCCACGGAAACCACACATCAACTGGTTCATGGTAATTTTCCCTCTTAGAAAACCATAACTTGAGGATCTACCCATTTCAGACACACCCAAATCATATAGTTGGTTAAAGAATGTTAAAGATCTCATTAGAAAAACAGAGTAAATCACAAGAAAAACCATTGAAACATATTAAGACTATTAAGATCCGTTAATTCATCATCAAATCAGCATTAAAATTAAAACCTAAAAAATTACGATGAAATCCCCAAGAGAACTACAGTATCCAATCTGTCAGGGCTATGCCTCGAATGTCCCAGGACCCTGCCTGACGCCTCTCCTCCATGTGGTAAATGCCACCAAACCTGAAAACCCGGCCGGGGCCATGAGAAAAACACATATCATTGGATTGGTTTAAGGGAAAATCTACAGGAAACTATGGTCTTTACCATCAAATATAGGGCTAAACCAATCCAATGAACATAAGTTGGTGGCCATGCGCTTTTTTTTCGCCATGAGAAATAAGGCTTAACTTGTTTTAACCCACAAGAAACAAGATTGAACCAACTTCAACAGACATTGGAGATTAAAAAAAGAGCCAATGAAGAAAAAGGGATTTTACATTACTTAACCAATCCATTTTGGTAGGGGGGTTCCTAAAATAGGGGTACCCCCAAATGATCCATTTCAATAGGATGTTCCATTAGAAAACCATAGAAAACCATCCATTTTGGAGTGCCCTCATTTTTGGAACCCCCTGTATCAAAACATTGAGGATTTGCTCAACATGGCTACAGTTTTCCCGTTTGGCACTGCGGAAACGCATGGGGGTTCGATGGAGTGACCTCCGCCGTTTTTCGGAAAGCGTGGCAGCGCTGCGAAATCCGCTCTTCTGTGCTTTTCGACCGATTTCAATGAGAAATCATCTCCTGGTGGCATACTTACCCCTCTGAAAAATCATGGAGTTCGTCCATGGGAAGATGACATCCCATATATGAAATGGAAAAGAAAAGCCATAGAAATAGATGGTTTACTTGTTAAACATGGTGATTTTTTAGTTCGCTATGTTACCCACTGGTGAACTAACATAACTATGGAAAGATCCACCATGCTATTAATGGGAAAATCCACTATTTCTATGGTCATTTTCCATTGCTATGTTAGTTTACCAGAGGGTCGTCATTACCAGAGGGGACTGGATCCAACCATCTTTGAAACCAGCTGAAACGCCGGATGAAATGCAACAGATATGCCGATCAGCCCGAAGATTTACCTATCTAATCCTATCTATTTATCCCATATCTGTCCAGTAAAAACAATATTATATATATATATATATATATTTACATAGTTCTATCCTGGTACCCCATGTTGGACCCGTGTGAATCGCGGGTCAACTGAGGGCGTGAAGGATGGAACCTCTGGTAACTCACAGGTTGCGAACTGGAAAATCTTCATCGTTTTGAAAGGTAAGTCGTCGACCTATTCATAGTCCTAAATGGGCCATGGCTTCCATAGCTCTTGAATTACGGGAAAGTACATCTTCACCTGGTTGGTGGTTTCAATCCCTCTGAAGAATATGAGTTCGTCAGTTGGGATGATGACATTCCCAACTTAAAATTCATGTTCCGAACCACCAACCACTTAGTTTTTGTTCATTTCAAGTAGCCCTCAATAAATCCCAAGATATATTGATTTTCTCAGTTCCAGGGAAGCGGGTCAGCAGCTGATTTTTCGGTGGTCAACCCAGCAATGGCCAACAACAAAGCACGCTCTGCTGAAGTTCATAAACATCATCCCAAAAATGATAATGTGGCAAACTCCATCGTAAATCTATCATGTGGGGATTGTTTTGTCAAAGAATTATGATCATCTTGGGCATCGTATGGCATCGTTTATCTTTGGCTTTACCACATTACTATACTATAGTACCCGCCAAAGGTAGAAAAGTAAATTCCTACATAGTTTGGAGGTTACCATAAACTATCACGCAAATGGTGTAATGTTGCATAAACATGTCCCAGTGCATGAAGCAACCGCAGAGCCACACTGGGGAGCCACGCTGTGGCGGTGCTGCGGCCCACCCACGGCCGGTACTTTGGAACCACTGAAGCTAAGGAATCCACATTGACTGCCCAAGATGGGGAAACTCCAAAGGTTTGGTACTGGAATCTCTGACTTATGTAGATAAATATGTGTATATATATATATACATTAATACCTGCTATATGTATCTTTATATATACATGTATTCATAATATATATATATACATTATATATATATTATGTATTTATAATAAAATATAATATGATATAATATAATATAATATAATAAAATAATATATATATATATACATGTGTGTTTATATTACATATAATTATATATCTATAATTATAATATGTAAGGTTATATATATATATAATGTTAAATTCGTAATATGATGTAATATGGTAAGCTCAACAGTAGGAAATTCTCACGTATCCGAATTACACAGCAGAATTTTTTCTCTGCAGTCAGGAGATTACAGCGCCTTTTTGGTGGGAAGGGGATCTTCAATCGACATCAATGAATTTTCTGTAGTGCTACATTGACATATTTGACAGATGGAGGTTTCCTAAAATAGGGCTACCTCTAAATCATCCATGTTATTTTCAGATTTTCAATGATCAACCGTCCAGCTATTGGGGTACACCCATAATCTAGGAAACTCCCATATATTTGACCTAAGGCCTCCCAGGCCAAACTGGGCTCTGGGAAAGCAATGCTTGGGGTTATGGTTGTGTCTGAAAATGAGGCATAGCAGCATACCCCAAATTGCAATCGTGATTAGAACGGAATGGAACAGTATGATGATGATTTCTATGTGCACACATGTCATACCTGGTTGTACTTGTTCTTATCCCATCAATGCCAAGTTAATACACCATAAAATCCCATTGAATATTACAGACCCAGTGAATATCCTATAAAATCCTCATTATTTTTCGTTCTCCGTTCCCAAAAGGTTGCCATTTTCCAGAACTATACGATTCATCCAGAATCAAGTGGGGCCGAGACACGCTTGGTCTTGCCTAAGGATGCCATGTGTGGCGACCCTGAAACGGACTTGGTCCCTGCGCACAAAAGATGCTCAGCAAATACGCATCCGCAGGAGGAAAGTTGTTTATGTTAATGTTTATGTATTGTTTATGTCATTAAATTCAATAGCTTAAATATGCT
Source organism: Cladocopium goreaui (assembly GCA_947184155.2). Classification (NCBI taxonomy): domain Eukaryota; class Dinophyceae; order Suessiales; family Symbiodiniaceae; genus Cladocopium; species Cladocopium goreaui. The sequence goes on from CAMXCT020004445.1 coordinate 1,525,027, forward strand.
TAAATGCTTTTGAAAATTGAGTGCATGAGGGTTTTCTTTTATCAACGTACAATACATTGTATGCGGTCCTTTTGGATCACGTCAACTCTTGTTCATCTGATAGCTTGAACTTTAGCCTAAAAACCAGAAGCCACTTTGAGCCTTCCACAGGGGACCTGAAATTCAAAACCGCAATTCGCTTCAAACATTGGCGAGGCAGCGTCGACCGCGCCGCGTTGCGACACGCGGTGCAAAGCGCCCCCCTTTCTTCAGCCGCTCATCAGCCACCTGCTGCTCGCCTGAGACACGAATTAAAAAAATCCTTCCAGCTATCTCCAAATCTAAGTTGGGTCATACCATCTGGTAATTTAACACAGCTATTGAACATGGCCATAGAAATAGTGGATTTACCCATTTAAAATGGTGATTTTCCATAGCTTTTTGTATGTTTACCAGAGGGTATAGGTTCTACTTACTCACACCCTCCGGTAATCTGTAAAAGCTTTCGAAGCCGTGGCCCGTTTAGATGATTCATCTTTCAAAAATGATGATTGCAGTTATATCACCAGAAGACAAATGAAACCAATTTGGTGACGTTATATCATGTTATATCCCAAATGGGGTTTTTGTTAAATATCCCAATTAACCTCAGAAGCTAACAATAACCCTAAAAATTACGCTTAATTTCTATGTGATGGCAGCAATAACTGCGTTAAAATATATTGAAATACAGTATGGATGATGCTAATGCCGATTCAACCAACCAACAAGGGCTTTTCACAATACGTACTGAAATTAAATCCGCAAAAGGCTGAATCCCCTACAAGCATCTGGTTGGTGATTTCAACCCAATATATGGAAAAATAAAAAATGTTTCACACCACCAACCAGGCATCAAATGAATTGTTGATTTAAAATGACTCCTTGCCTCTTGCGTTTTCGAGCAACTGAGTGTCCCGTCGGCAGGGGGTCGTGTTGGCAACGCGTTAGCAGCGCGACGGGCGTTCCTGCTCGCCACTTAGTTCCACCTGCGACGGATGCTCCACATGCGCATCTCAGCAAGTGGCAGTGAAGTATGTGTATACATGCACGTACACATGCACATGCACATACTCTTACACAGACATCTTCATGTCCATGTATGTGTACATGTACAATGTATGTACATGTGACTTCGCAATAAGTGTACGTATACGATCGTATACGTATACGTATGCGTATATAGTAGGGTTCATTCAATGCATCACTAGGCTACAAAATGGTGAATGTGTCACTACACACTACACTATGTATGTATGTATGTATGTATGTACGTATGTATGTATGTATGTATGTATGTATGTATGTATGTATGTATGTATGTATGTATGTATGTATGTATGTATGTATGTATGTATGTATGTATGTATGTATGTATGTATGTATGTATGTATGTATGTATATGGAGATAGATAGAAAAATGACAGATAGACAGATAGATTGGACTGCATGCAGAGAGGCGGATTGGCAGATAGATAGATGGATAGATAGATAGATGGATATGACAGTGAGCTCATCCCAGAAAAAAAACATGTGTTTTTTTCCCACCGCAGTGCCCGTGTGTTCACAAAGGTCATCCGTTGGACCGTTCGCTGAAATTTCGAGGACGTGACTCTTTCGTACGCCAGGGGAAGATTAATGATGGCAATATATGGAGAACCAACAAGTTCTAAGGGAGATATCTTAGGGATGTGTGGATAAAAAAAAACATGTATATGATAACTATGATAACCTATCATTGGGGATACCATTGCCATAGATATATAACTAAATATATATATATATATGTTACATTATAGTACCATTGCCCATTATATGATGTGAGGTGGTCTATCCCAAGTGGGTTGCCCATTATATGGGCTATGGTCATCGCATGCCATGCAAATCCCAGGGTTTCTCATCAACTTGCAAAGCCCCATGGAGAACTCGGGGATGGGTCAAACTCGGATACTTGTTTAAAGTTCTGGATGCTGTATTGACAAACATCACTAGCTATATTCAATCATCCGAATTCCCCGGTTTCTTGGGTCTCAATCTTGAAAAAAACGAAAGCCATCTACTGTAGAAACTGAAGTAGCCTTAGAGTAGACTTAGAGGTTGCTGACATGGTATCCTCAGTTTTGTTGGTCAACCCCCTGATTTGCTTCTCCATTGAACTACCACATTTTCTTGGTCAACTTGGTGTTTTTTTCTGCTGCGGTTTCTTCAAATTGGGGTACCCCAAGACCCATGGGTTTCTTATTGAAAGGAACTAATAAGGGATGATTTTTGGGTTCTCCATTTTTGAAGAAACCTCACATTGTTGCTTATAAATATATATATATATCCTGTTGTATCCACGCTACATTCTCAAAATATTTGTGTTCTCACCAATGAAAACCCAATATACTTGCTGGTTCAATCCCCATGATTCAATCACCATTTGTTTCAACCGGAACATGATCTTGGTCATAATATATACACCCAATATAGTCAGATAGTCCTATTCCCAGGAGATCATTAAAGCCCATTAAATCACCATTAGTTGGCTACATTCCCTCTGGTAATCCCCTATGTGGCGTGAAAATCCTCCATGGCTCAAGCGAAATCCCCAAACACCCAAGGATACCCGACCCACCGATGACTGCCTTACAGCTTCGAGAAAGGACCAGCTCCATCATGACCTTCCAGTTTTTGTTGGAAATGAACTCATTGAAGCTCAATCAATTTCCCTCTGGTAATTTCTGACACTTTGCTATTGAACATGTTCCATATTTATGCTGATGTCCCTGTGGACATGGTGATTTTCCATAGCGAACTTAGCTTACCAGAGGATAATTCCTATTATATCCCCATGATATCCCGGGAAATCCCCATTGTTGATTTATATAAACCGATTCCCATCAAATACCATTCAACATGTTGTGAAAAAACTCAAAAAAATGATGTTCATCCAGAAAAATACGGGCTTCACTAGTGGAGATGGTGATGGAAAACCAATGAAAAACAAATCGGCGATTTAAGCACCAATAATGGGTTTTAATTATGAATTAACAATGCTAATTAATCTTAACTAGATGAGCAGGATGAGGTATCAACCATTTGAAAGAGGGAATTGACATGAGTCAACCATTAGCGAGGTTTTGACCATGAGGAATGAGGTATTGTGGATGTGAATGAGGGATGAACCATTAGAAACATTTAGAGGTGGGAACTCGACCTTAGGCGCGGTGAGTAATGTGGTAAATGATACATGGGTGGTATGTGTATATATATATATACATATAATGTATAGATAAAGATATATATATTCTTGTGTATATATAGATACATATATATATACACATATTTATTTATTTATACATACATATATATATATATCATATATATTTATACACGTTTCATTATATTTCCAAGTTTCCTGCGACTTCTTATTGGGCAAAATAGTCCTGAAAATACACCAGCATGTTCTTTTCTCCTGGGCCTTCCTTCTTTTGGAATTCCACTGGAAGTCGCAGGGTGCATTGAAGTGGTGAAATGCATGGTCTTGGGATTTCTTTGGAGAATCGCTATCTTAAAAGTATATTAAAGTATCGATATCTGAAACGAAAAAAAACAAAGATACCTGAACACTCTCTCTCTCTCTCTGGGAACATATATATATATATAACTCGGTAAATCTGGGGATTTCATTCCTATGGGCACCGTCGCCTCAAGTGACAGTCAAGGGGGATCCTCTTCTCAGGGAGGAAATTCCCATGAAACAACCACCAGTTCAGGTTTCATGAGTTCAAGGGTGTAGATCGGATAATAAATTCAGGTGTTCACACCATCGAGTCTGAACAAGATCCTGGTTGAAGAAGGGATCCAAAGAATTTCTGGGAAACTCAAACTCAAACTCACCTTTTTTCTACCTGGTGATTTCATCCCTTGCCATGGAAAACTGATTCATGTAACTCTTGGGGGGCATGGAGTTTCCACACTTCCCGGGAGGTGACAACTATGTTCCTAGATCAAAGAGGCTAGACATGAGGCTATTCATGTGCCATTCACTAGTGGCTTTACAGGGGAATTGATTCCCCATAATAAACATGCCCCCCCGCGCACCCCAAAAAATGAAAAGTCACAAACAATTAATAAAACATCTATTAATGATTATTAATGGTCCATTTTCCCACAATTATGAGTAATGTACTTAAAGCATTTTTTCACCATCCCCTAAATCACCATTTTTATGGGTGGTATAAACCATTCCCAAATAGGTAGTTTATCATTGTTTCAACCACATTAACTGGTTGGTGGTATACCTACCCCTCTGAAAAATATGAAAGTCCGTTGGGGTTATTAGTCCAAATATATGGAAAAATAAAAGTCATGTTCCAAACCACCAATCAGATATACATATTGGCCTCTGGTAAATTAACTTGTTGACCCTGACAAACGCCATTGATGTTCAAAGGGTGGGATGGGATCGTTCACCCAGAGATGAAGCTTATGAAAACGTAGCAGCTATGGACGATTGCTACGTTTGAAATAACTTAATAAACACATGTATATCATGTAAAAAAACATTGGATATACACAAACACGTACATACATTTTTTGGAAAAAAAGTCTTTCAGGTTCAACTCAATATCTATATATACATATATAAGAAATACTTGAATATATTGTATATTTGAATATCACCTATCCTACTGCAATCTCATCCAATCTCCATTTTTTTCCACCAGAAACCGGTGGGATTCCACCACCGTCCCAGGCGTCCGCCGCGTGACTCTTCCGGAAATCCTTCAGCACCACATCAATCAAGGTCTGTCCTGGGAAGACCTGATGTGCGGGGATCATGGGATACAGCACCCCGCATCGATGATCAAATGGGATGTGGTATACCAAGTCAAATGTTTATTTTTATGGGAAAATGATGTTTTACCATTGGATTATAAGGATACCCCATTTTCAGGCACACACGTACGGGAGAATGATGATGTTAAGAGGGAATTTTAGCGGCAAGGCCATCATCCATCCAAATGGTTTTCTTATGGAGCAGGCGAAGGACAAAAACACGTTTTCCCGTAGATGTTCTCTGGTTGGTGGTTTCAACCCCTCTGAAAAATATGAAAGTCAGTTGGGATGATTATTCCCAATATATGGAAAAAACAAATGTTCCAAACCACCAACCAGTTATTGAATAACGTCAGCATTTTCCCTGCATTTTCTCACCTGCATGCCCGTCGATCGGGGTGATTGATGACTTGGTTGCAAAATTGCAAAAACCGATGGAATCAAACACGGTGGTCATCACCGGGGCAAACGGCTGAAGTGACACCAACCATTAAAAAATCAACAAAAATACTTCCAATAATAATTGCCAAGAAATGTTTTTGGTTTTTGTTGTTATTGATGATATTGTTGTCATTGCGATTGTGGTTGCGGTTGTGGTTGTTGTTGTTGTGGTTGTGGTTGTGGTGGTTGTTGTGGTGGTTGTGTTTGTGGTTGTGGTTATGGTTGTTGTTCTTGCTCTTGCTCTTGATATATTTTTTGTTTTTGTTCTTGTTTTTTGTTTTTGTTTGTTGTTGTTGTTGCTGAAGTTGTTACTGTTGTTGTTGTTGGTGGTGGTGGTGGTGGTGGTGGCGGTGGTGCTGCTGCTGGTGTTGTTGTTGTGCTGCTGGTGTTGTTGTTGTTGTTCTTGCTGGTGTTGTTGTTGTTGCTGTTGTTGCTGCTGTTGCTGTTGTTGTTGCTGTTGTTGTTGCTGTTGTTGTTGCTGTTGCTGTTCTTGTTGTTGTTGCTGTTGTTGTTGTGGTTCTGTTGTTGTTGTGGTTCTTGTTGCTGTTGTTGTTGTTGTTGCTGTTGCTGTTGCTGTTGCTGTTGCTGTTGTTGTTGTTGTTGTTGGTTTTGATTTTGTGGTTGTGGTTGTGGTTGTGCTTGTGTTTGTGCTTGTGCTTGTGCTTGTGCTTGTGGTTGTGGTTGTGGTTGTTGTTGTTGTTGTTGTTGCTGTTGTTGTTGTTGTGGTGGTGGTGGTTGCTTTTGTGGTTGCTTTTGTGGTTGCTTTTGTGGTTGCTTTTGTGGTTGCTTTTGTGGTTGCTTTTGTGGTTGCTTTTGTGGTTGCTTTTGTGGTTGCTTTTGTGGTTGCTTTTGTGGTTGCTTTTGTGGTTGCTTTTGTGGTTGCTTGTGTGGTTGCTTGTGTGGTTGCTTGTGTGGTTGCTTGTGTGGTTGCTTGTGTGGTTGCTTGTGTGGTTGCTTTTGTGGTTGCTTTTGTGGTTGCTTTTGTGGTTGCTTTTGTGGTTGCTTTTGTGGTTGCTTTTGTGGTTGCTTTTGTGGTTGCTTTTGCGGTTGCTTTTGTGGTTGCTTTTGTGGTTGCTTTTGTGGTTGCTTTTGTGGTTGCTTTTGTGGTTGCTTTTGCGGTTGCTTTTGCGGTTGCTGTTGTGGTTGCTGTTGTGGTTGCTGTTGTGGTTGCTGTTGTGGTTGCTGTTGTGGTTGCTGTTGTGGTTGCTGTTGGTGGTTGCTGTGGTTGCTGTGGTGGTTGCTGTGGTGGTTGCTGGTTGCTGTGGTGGTTGCTGTGGTGGTTGCTGTGTGGTTGCTGTGTGGTGGTTGCTGTGGTGGTTGCTGTGGTGTGGTTGCTGTGGTGTTTGTGTGGTGGTTGCTGTGGTGGTTGCGGTTGTGGTGCTGTGGTGGTTGTGGTGGTGGTGGTGGTGGTGGTGGTGGGGTGGTGGTCGTGTTGTCGTGGTTGTCGTGGTTGTCGTTGTCGTGGTTGTCGTGGTTGTCGTGGTTGTCGTGGTTTCGTGGTTGTCGTGTTGTTGTTGTGGTTGTCGTGGTTGTCGTGGTTGTCGTTGTCGTGGTTGTCGTGGTTGTCGTTGTCGTGGTTGTCGTGGTTGTCGTGGTTGTCGTGGTTGTCGTGGTTGTCGTGGTTGTCGTGGTTGTCGTGGTTGTCGTGGTTGTCGTGGTTGTCGTGATTGTCGTGGTTGTCGTGGTTGTTGGGGTTGTTGTTGGTGTTGTTGTTGTTGTTGTTGGTGGTGGTGGTGGTGGTTGTTGTTGTTGTTGCTGTTGCTGTTGCTGTTGCTGTGGAACCCTTCATCGTGCATTTTTCCGTTTGCCATTCTCCCCTTTTTCTCTTTGAACCGGTTAATCGCTTGACCTTTGAGCAATGAACCCTTTTACCGGGTAAGCGGGAACTGTTTCACCACAAAAATCGTACAACTGTTTAACTTACAGTATGTGCTTGTCCGCTGTCTTACGTCTAGCCATTTTACAGTTTCACCCGCTTATATGACCAAGCGTAACCGTTTTCGATTGCGATAATGCCAATTTTGGGCAGGTTTGAGCTTTCTACCCATGTCTACCTCATATCCTTGCCTGTTTCCTCAGACACTAGATTGATGGGTCAAAATTCCGCACCCCGAATATTTTAACTACGCTAGCGAATATATGCGAATGATAGCAAGTGATTGCAGGCCAACATGGACAGATGTGAATAGGACGCACAGGACCCACAACCCGCACCAAGGTTGCAAAAACTGCTTCCCACCGGCACCTTGGTTCCTTGCTTGGCTGCACATGCCTGAACGTGGTGCATGCGAAGCAAGGCCCCGGCCCATGTGTTTGGCCAGCGGTGGGCTTTGACGCAAAGCAAAAATTCCATCCAGCAAGGCTAGCTTACAAAGATGGGATTCTGCGGGATCCACCTTTTGAGACCAATGGTAGAATTGCAATGCTATATAGTTCAGAACAACCATTGTTTTGAATTAACATACTCCGTTGTGCTCAGCGCAGTCTTTCCCAACTATCCAGGCCTGCGGTGAATGTTCAATCAAGAAACTGTCGGAGGGTTTGATTGGAACCAGCTTTAGACCAGATACAGTATAGGCCATCGTTCTATGCGCTGAAACAAAACCATGTTTGCATCTGCACGTGTGTTTTTCGTGCAACAGGCTGGCTTCGCAAACTGGCATACCCACGAAGAATGAGGGATCCCTCTCTCATATCTTAAAGTTTAAAAATCAACAGGACATGGACATCATGCTTTGTCAAAGCTCCGCTCAAAGAAATTTAAAAAAATGTGTTGGTCAAGCGATCATGCGTGGACATGACCCGTGAAGGATGACAGACGGACGCGTTCGCAAAACCACGCGGCTGATGAGCAACGTGTTGCACAAACGTTCTAAGGTATGCCCGCAAAACTTAAGAAAACAGTTGGTTGGGAACCCTTTTTGAATACCGGCTCGAACAGGGGCGCCAAACTTAACCAGCTTCAGTGCGTGTCCCTATAGATGGCGGGAACCCCCTGCTGCTTAACATGGCTTTTACACAAGACTATAGCTGAGATTTCAATGCTTCGTTCACCCTGCTCACCCTGCATTTTTTTTTGGTCGTCCAGGCTCCCTTCCTTGGTTTTTGCAGCTAAAATCCCTCATTTGCTGCATTTTGTAGCTAAAATCTCTCATTCGCACTGTTCATCAATTTGTCCACTGGTTTCAGGATTTGTTTCAATGGTTTTTATCGAGTTTTCCATCGTTTTCATTGGTTTGCCCATGGTTTTCTTCAATTTTCCTATGGGTTTCTTCAATTTTTCCATGGTTTTCTTCACTTGTTCTATGGTTTTCTTCGATTGTTCCATGGTTTTCTTCCATTTTTCAATGGTTTTCTTCAATTTTTCAATGGTTTTCTTCAATTTGTGCATGGTTTTCATTCAGTTTTCAATTGTTTTCATTTATTGTTCCAGAGTTTTCATTGATTTTTACATGGTTTTCATTGCTTTTTCCGAAGTTTTCATTTATTTTTGAAAATACACGATGTGCAAACTATAAATTGTAGATGTCAAGAGGTATATATGCATGACTAATCATGACTATATGTTGTAGATCAGTGTATTTAAACGCGTATTTAATATATATGCAGGGATTGGTTTAAGGTTTATTTAGGGTTGGTTTGCGGTTTCTTCTAGATTTGTTTAGGGTCTATTTAGGGTTGGTTTAAGGTTTCTTTAGGGTTGGTTTAGGGTCTGATCAGGGTTTGTTTAGGGTTGGATTAGGTGTTATTTAGGGATACAGCATGTACATAAAAATAACTATAATTATGTGGATGCATGTCCATGCGCATGATTATTTATAGTTTATTTTGGGATGAATGATGAAAGCTGGGTATATAAACACCCATAAATATGTAATATATATATATATGTGTGTGTGCATACATCTACAAGTATATGTGTATATGTAAATATATATATATATGTATATTTAAATATGTATATATATATGTATATATATATATATATGTATATTTAAATATGTATGTATATATGTATATATAAAAGTAAATATATAAGTGTATATATATATATATGTATACATATTAAATGTATATGTTAATTACAAAATAAATATGTATGTATATACATATATATATAGAAATAGTCAAATCAAACTAATGTATCGAAAAGTGTGCAAGTTTGAATTTAAATAATTAAAAAAAGCGGGAGGAGGGAATTCGGGGGGAGGGCGCAGCGCCTCCCTCCCAAAGCAGATTGGAAACACCTATTTTCACATGCAAGGTGCTGGGTTGAATGTGGTACTCGAGGTTTATATACTACGCGACATGCACCCTGGAAACATGTGGAATGTAGGTTAAGGCACAACGATGCACAATAGTTTCATTGGATGTTATCATCGTGTTCGTTTAAGATCTCTTGATATGAGGTTGGTGTACTGTAGATTCTGGCTTGGTTCAGGGTTGGCTTGGGCTTTGAACATCATCCCGATGATAATGCAAACCAGATAGATAGATAGATAGATAGATAGATAGATAGATAGGTAGATAGCTCGATCGATCGATCGATCGATAGATAGGATAGGATAGGATAGGATAGAGATAGAGATAGAGATAGAGATATAGATGCTGATGTAGATCTAGATGTAGATATAGATAAATAGATAAATAGATAAATAGATAAATAGATAAATAGATAAATAGATAAATAGATATATAGATATATAGATATATAGATAAATAGATATATAGATATATAGATACATATATATATATATAGAAATATAGATATAGATATATAGATATATATTTATATATTTATATATTTAGATATTCAGATATATAGATATAGAAAAATTTAAGTAGTGAGAGATAGATATAGACATAGATATAGACATAGATATAGACATAGATATAGACATAGATATAGACATAGATATAGACATAGATATAGACATAGATATAGACAGAGATATAGACAGACAGACAGACAGACAGACAGATAGATAGATAGACAGACAGACAGACAGATAGATAGATAGAGATACACGAGAGTAGAGATAGAGATAGAGATAGAGATAGAGATAGAGATAGAGATAGAGATAGAGATAGATGGATGTGTATATAATGCACTACATGCACCTGGTGAACATGCTTCACTGATAGATTGATCGATAGATGATAGATGAGCCATAGGAGCCATAGAAGCCACAGAAGCCGCAGAAGCCACAGAAGCCGCAGAAGCCACAGAAGCCGCAGAAGCCACAGAAGCCGCAGAAGCCACAGAAGCCACCAGAAGCCACCAGGAGCCACCAGGAGCCAGGACCGTAGAAGCCACAGAAGCCACGAAGCCACCACGAAGCCAAAAAAAATACTCCTCCGTTCCAGATTTTGTCCACGGATATATACACCAATGTATTCCAATGAGGGCAAGCAAACAGGTTTTTTCATGCAAGATGAGAAATCTATTCAAGTGGTCGGTTTCTTCTGTAATAATCAAAATAAAAACCGCTCGGGCATTGTTGCAATCTTCCTACACTCCTCTGACAAACGGAATGCATCATAGCACGGAGCGGGATGCTGAAACTATTTATGACTACACTTGAGTAATTGTCAGCTAAGGCACCTCGGGTTTTTTCAGCATTCTATAAGTATAACCTGCTATATATATGTTATCTGTTAGTACTTTAAGTCTCTTCTATATATTCTCGGCTAAGCATAGAAACATGCAAGTTGCGAGAACACAGACAATGTAACATATATTTTAAAAAATAGTCACTTAGATAAGGTAAAATAAGCAAAATAGCGAATTCAAGTGTAATGAGCTTTCAAGATGCTGATTATGTCATGAACCATAAGATTTCATTAGCAGCATGTTTGGCTGTAATGTTTCAAAATAATTGTCCTCTCAGGGGGCACATGTTGTAAAGACACCCCCTAGCCTAAAGAATAAGACAGTCCAGGTAGGCAAAATGTCAGAATACATGTCAGAAAGAATGTCAAGTATAACTGGTTGGTGGTTTCAACCCCTCTGAAGAATATGAAAGTCAGTTGGGATAATTATTCCCAATATATGGAAAAAACACGTTCCAAACCACCAACCAGATAATGTTAAACCATCTATTTCTATGGGCCATCTATACCATGGCTATGTTAAATAACCAGAGGGTATTGCCAGATAAAACTCTAACAGGCATGTCAGAGCAGAGGTCAGTTCTGCAATGGCAGCTTAAATGTCAGCATGTCAGTACAAAGGTCAGATTTTTCCAGATCGGTTCTGCCGCAAAATTCATGTCATGTCATGTCAGCATGTCAGGTTTGTTGTGTCAAATAAAATCAAATCAAAATGTCATGTCAGCATTTCAGAAAATGGATCGGAACAAAAAAAACCCTCAGATACATAACGTCAGGAAGAATGCCATATATACCCATATATAACGTCAGAATATGTGTCAAAAAAAAAATGTTGGTCAGAAAATGTCAGAAAAATGTCAGATCTGACGGTCAGAAAAAAAAAAAAAAAAACAAAACACCAACAGGTAGGTCAGACATTTTATGTCAACCAATGCTATAGATACCCGGCCTGGTTATGTCACAGTTAGCTATTGAAAATGGCCATAGAAATAGTGAGTTTTCCCATTAATAGCATGGTGATTTTCCATAGTTATGTAAACGTTTACCAGAGGGTAAAATGTCAGAATGTAGGTCCGATAGAATGTCGGAATATACGCCAGATAGAATGTCAGAAAGATTGTCAGATCAATTTCAGAATATATGTCAACAATAATGTCAGATAGATTACAAGATAAAATGCCAGCAAGCATGTCGGCAGATTAAATGTCAGAAAAAAGAGGCAGAAGAATGGCAGATTACCCTCTGATAAACTAACAGTTTGCGAATCACCATCTTTAAGAGGTAAATCAACTATTTCTATGTGCCATTTTCAATGGCTATGTTAAATTACCAAAGGGTTAAATGTCATAATCATTGCCAATCAGCCAGATACCCCGCAAAAAATGACAAATTCTTAGCTGGTGAACGTAGATAATCCCATTGATACCAAAAGACTAGTTAGGATTAGTTTCTACCCATCTAAGATTGACCTAGGCCACCCTTTTTCTAGGTGGTATAGCTCCCATTCCCAGTCATGGGTGGTTCATGACATTGCGAAAAACCAACATTACAGATGATTCATTAATTACGAAGCATTATCAACCAGTATTACCCATTACCAACTCTATGATTATCCATTACCAGCCATAACATTCACCAGTATTTTCCAATCTAAGATTGACCTAGTACATCCCAATTATCCATTACTAACTCTATTATTAGGTGAGTGTCAAAAAACGCAGGGTCATGTGTTTTTTCACAAATGCCAGCAGCCCTCTTGGGTGGTCAAAGGAGATGATGCCTCTGTTGCATTGTTTTTATTTGGGGTGTGTTTGATTAATAGCCGGTTGAGGTTGATTTCAAGTGGAAAATCCTAAATAAAATGGATGTTTTTTTTCATGGAAAATCCTATGAAAAATTGGAAATGGTTGGTTTATTTCATGGAAAATTCTATGGATGATGAACCTTTGGGGTACCCCCATGACTTAGGGCTTTCCTCTGTATCCCCCAAAAATCTCCAGAGATGCAGCGCCCTCATCATTTTGTACATCAAGCTATATCATATCATAGATTCCATGTGATTGTACCATATTGTACCATTTTTTTCCAATGTGTTTTTTTTTACAATAATTAAACAAATACCATGAAATCCCATTAAACCTCATGAAAAGCCATGTCTATATTTATATCCCATTGATTGATTGTTAAGTTGATGAAAACCCATATTTATACCATTAAATCCAATTGTTTTATATATATATGTATTAAATCCCATTTATATATCCCATTGATTGTTTTTCAACCCACAGCAATTCATCCAATTCCTCCGGTAAGTCGCAAGGTTCGACTTACATCTTCCCGGGATGACCATAGTCAGATAGCTTGGGGTCATATTACCATATGACAAAGATATAGATCATGGATAGGATAGGATCATTTTTATGGGTGGTATGTTTACCATTCCCAAAATAGGTAGTTTATCCTGGTTTCAACATGTTTCAACCACATTAACTGGTTGGTGGTATACCTACCCCTCTGAAAAATATTAGTCAATGGGAAGGATTATCCCATATATATTATGGAAAAATAAACTTCATGTTCCAAACCACCAATCAGATATTAATATATATTAATATAACATCATTTCTAAGAAAGCTTATGATGATAGGAATCACACCATTCCCAAATCCATTCCTTGAATTTGGTTTTATGAAAACCCATAAAAATATATCCCATATATCCTATAAATCCCATTGACCCGGTAGATTTGGGAATGCCCACCGTGTCTGGGGCCACCCCGTGGAAGTCCGAAACTGTCCCGGCTTCCCGGGTCGGATTCAGTGGAACATTGACCCAAAAAAAACACAAAAACACAGAACTGATACCCGGCCTGGTAAACGTTTACATAGCTATTGAAAATGGTGATTTAATGGTGATTTAATGGGATTTAATGGGATTTATTAGGATATATGATGGTATACCCTCTGGTAAACCAACAGTTTGCGAACTGGAAAATGGCCATAGAAATAGTTGATTTTCCCATTAATAGCATGGTGATTTTCCATAGTTATGTAAACGTTTACCAGATGGTACCCACAAAAAAAAAACGGTTTCCCAAAGAAGTTCCTTTAAGTCATGCCGAGATTGAGCTTCGACCCTCGCAGCTCAACTCAAAATGGAAAAATCACCTCCCCCATGGCGAACTCTCACGGCCAAAAAAAAACCAAGCGACTCAAGCGGAAAATGAAGCTGGAATGCATCACTCATATTTCTGCAGGGAAGCAAAGGTCAATCTCCAATTTGTATCAATTTGTTGGCTTGTCTGTGTATGGCTGTGTATAGTTAGTTCGCCCTGGTACCCTTGTTTTCACACACCAGAGCTAGCTGGAATTGTGCCTCACAATGAAGCCACAAGTGTCGGCCCGTCCCCGCATTTGGCCCATGTGGGCTACAGCCAAATGTTAAGTCCCATTTTCACCATTTTCTTATGCAATATGATACCCTCTGGTAAACTAACATAGCTATTGAAAATGGCCATAGAAATAGTTGATTTACCCATTGAAAATGGTGATTTTCCATAGTTTTTTGTATGTTGACCAGAGGGTATTTGTACTGTAACCATACCCTCTGAGAATCAAACGTGGCTGGCTCAGATGTTGGTTATGATGGTTTATTCATTGCGTTCCACTATTCATGGTATTTTTATCTGCCATATGTTCAAATGTTTTTTGATAATGGCTATGATAATGGCTATGATAATCGCCATATGTTCAAATATGATGTTCAAATTATTCGCTATGTCAATTTCCAAAAATATATCAAGCAATGTTGGTTATGTTGGCCAATATTCATTGTTTTTTCCACTATTTTCATGATATTTATATAAATCTCTATGAATGGCCAAAAAAGATTATAAACATATCAATTAACGTCTCGGCCTCCAAGAGCTTGGATGGCACGAAGTAGTCGATGGGCCTTGGGCTTTAGAACGAAAACAGCACTGGAGAAATTAGATCTGTACAAGGGAAAAGCACGAGAAAAATACTGGATAATAGTGGTTAGTAATATATAATAGTGGTTAGTACTGGATCATACTGGTTAGGATGGGGGATAATAATGGTTAGTAATGGATAATACTGGTTGATAATGGTTAGTAATTGATAAATAATCTATAATGGTCATAAACCACCCACATGGATTGATGGTTTATAGCACCCATACAACTGGTGATTTTGGGGATGGTTCATTATTGCTTTACCAACATTACAAGGGCAAAACATAGAGCTTTACCGTGTTTTCTTGGGAGAATTAAACTTTTAAACTGATTCACCAGCCCAAACAACAATGCCAAGAACCATGTAAAAAAAATAGATGTTGAAAAATATCTGCAAGACTTCGCCATGAATCCTCATATTCCCCATTACAATTCTGTCGACAATGGTGGTATGATCATTTTCCAATGAAAAATCATTCACATTTAATCTACTCTAACTTTTGACCATGGCACATTGTCAGATGGGTAGTTGTGTTAAAAATAAAAGCCATAAAAATGATGCTTCAAATGCCCCGCACCAGAACCTTCGTCCTCGTCTGTGTCTTTCGGGGGCCCAATGAATTTGAAGAAATCCTCCGTTTTTTCAATCCCCAGTGGTGGTCAGCATGATTGCTGAGCTCCCCCTCTTTTCCTTCATGACTGGCTTGACTAAGTCTCCGTATCATTTGTTGGTCCTATGTGTTTCAATCTTTTCTGGATTTGGCACCCCCAAATCCATCCAAATTTCTCATCAGTTCCATTCAAAGTGGCAATAATTTGGAGTGTACCAGTGTACCGGCAACTCAAATCTGTGAAGAACCTCTTTTTTGATGAAAGAAACATCTTTTTTGAATTGAATCTCTGAGGATGAGTTATATTATTATTACTAATATTGTTACTATGATTATTACATATTATTATATCATATTGTATAATAATAATAATAACTCATCCTGGTCACACGTTGAAGTTCAACCTGACGAAGGATGAACGGATGAACATCCCCCAAGAACTGAGCAAGAATAAAACCCCCAAGAAACGGCTGACCATGGCACCCCAGATATATATACCCCTCAAATAACCAATAAGATCTGTGGTTTCATATATCTTAAAGTAACCCCAGTCAAAAACCACATATTATAATATATATATATAAACCAATCTAATCTGTTTCGATATGTTTTCCAATGTTTCAGAAGGTCAAACGATGTCACATCCCAGTTCTTCCCTTTTTCCCATCTCATGACAGACTAGTTGGTTGATAGGTTTCCCCAAAATGGGCGATCATAATTCCCAATAATCAATAATAACCAAACAGCTAGGGTAACTTTAAGATATGACTGCTAAAAATTGTCATTTGTGTATCATTAATATGTCATTAATATCCCATTTATACAATGTGGGCCCCCCCAGTTATAAGTTGGTTTATAAATCCCCATAACTATAGTTATTTGCGTACCATAAACCATAGTTATTGGAGTTACTTGCACCAACTTAGCTATCTTGAGGGCCCCACATTGTAGATGATCTTCCCCATTCATCCAAATGCTGCCAGTTTTCAGGTAGGCGGAGTTCTTGGTATATCGTTCCTTCGCCTGTGCGTCATAGACCTGTCACGTGAGTTTTGGCGACGGGCCACGGGAATTTTCAGAGCTGGGGCTGGTTGCACTTGCTGATGAAAAATAATGTCACTTAACAACAATCAATGGGATAAATGGGTTTTCATGAGTTTAATGGGATTTAATGGGATTTAAGGCTGATTCATATGTATTTAGCCTTAGCCAACAACAATAAAGATATGAGTGGGAATTAGCCTCAAGTAGGCTGCCTCCGATGGGAAATGAGTTAAAAAAACCATGGTGGATTTCCCAATGTTGGCTTACTGGAGGGTATGGGGAGTCACGAAATCATCTGCTTGGTGGTTTCAACCTACCCCTCTGAAAAATGATGGAGTTCGTCAGTTGGGATGATGAATTCCCAACTGTTTCTGGAAAGTCATAAAATTCCATGGGTCCAAACCACCAACCAGACTAGTTAGGATGAGTTTCTAGCCAATATATGGGAAAATAAAAGTCATGTTCCAAACCACCAACCAGTAATGCAGAGTTCGCCCTTCGAAAAATCATCAGTGAGCCACAAAAACTGATAACGTGCCAGGTTCCCCATGTCATGCCATGCGCTAATCAGCAGCATGACTGTTGAGTTTACACAACAGAACTCGGTCCTGCAACATTGAGGTAGATCCTGGAAAATCCCCCTACAATGTGGTGCCCCCCAGTTGTAAGTTGGTTTATAAACCCCCATAACTATAGTTATAAGTACCATAAACCATAGTTATTGGACTTACTAACCAACTTAGCTAACTATGGGGCACCACTTTGTATAGCTAGGCACTTTAAAGGCAAAGATCATCTATAGATCGTGGTATTTTCCAGCAAGCCATGCTTGATACAACCGAGACGGGTAACAGAAACCCGATGCTGGGACGATGCCTATGAAGCGTTGGAAGTTTTACAAACAAAAACATGGAGAGCTTGACGCACAACGAATATATATATATATATATATATGTATGGCAGTGTGTCAAAACCTTGTACCCCTGGTGAACATCAAAATAGCTGGTAAATGGATGTTCATCCCACTAAAAATGGTATGTATAGGTATTGATCCATAGCCATATGTGAATCAGCCATAGTGCCAGAGGGTTGGTGATTACAAATCAGCGGTTGATAATGGTTGATAGCTATTGTATATCCAACATCCCAATCTGATATCTATATATATAGAGGTTTCCTAAAATGGGAATACCCCTCCTACATCATCCATGTTATTTTCGGATCTTCCACTGTCAACCAACGATTTTTGGGGTACCCCCATTTAAGGAAACCTCCATATACGACCGATCTCTATGGATCTAGGAGATCATGGCCAGCCAGAGGGCCCCTACAAAAAATCACAGATTCTTAGTAGCTGGTTAGTAAGTAGATCCCATATCAAAAGACTAGTTGGGATATGTTAGGATTAGTTTCTACCCATCTAAGATTGACCTAGAGATCTTCAGGCAACTCTGGATGAGTCTTGGGTCACACAAACTGCTAGATGGCTTCAACCATTCGACCTCTGCTCTTTTTGTTCGACTAAAAATAGATCTATACCCTCCGGTGATCATCAAATGTGGCTGGAAAATCCTGGTCCCTAAATGGAGCTTTCGTTCGCTGGGAAATCATGGATGCTGTAAATCGTTGCCAATCTTACCCTAGCAAAAACAACAAATTCTTTGGTTGGTTAGTAATAAGTACTTGGTGGCTCATCCCACTTAGTAAGTGGATTATAACCCCAATTATAAGAGGATTAACCCTACTTATCCCATTCATAACTGGGGTTATAACCCACTTACTAAGTGGGATGAGCCACCAAGTAGATATTCCCACTTATAGCAAGAGATTAGTTGGGATTAGTTTCTACCCATCCAGTTGGGGATGACATGGGGAAATTCTCGGCACCTTGAGACGTTCCAAGATCTTCTGGAAACCCACCTGGCAGCAAGCGCAGCAAGCAGTTGACATGGTTTTCATCACGGGAAAGCCGAATTTATATGAATTTATGGTCATTTCTGTGGCGAAAATGCAACCAAAAACCAAGGAAGTGGATTGAAAAATATTTCAATTAACAAACACCACCCTTCGCAATTAACTGGTTGATATACCCTCTGGTAATTTAACATAGCTATTGAAAATGGCCATAGAAATAGTGAGTTTTCCCATTAAAAATGGTGATTTTCCATAGTTATGTTAGTTTACCAGAGGGTAGGTCGCATAAGTCCGAACTTTCACAAGTTGTAAGTCAGCTAAAGAGGTATGGTCATCCCAGAAATGGACGTTGACTCAACATCACCGCAGGGCCAAACGGCGTGTACATTTTTCCGTGCCAGCGGTTTTTTCCATGCGGAGTAATTTCAAATATTACCCCAGTTATATACATTATATATGATTATTGATATATATATATATTGATTATTGATATATATGTATATATAACTATATAATTATATATATAACTATATATATATGTCTTCTTAATTGGTTTTGTTACCCCAGGTATATTGCCGCCACTTATATTGCTCATTTGGAATCTCGGAGACGAGCCACGTAGTTTTCAGCGAAGAACATGGGTCCTCCCTTGGATGGCGGAAAGCCGTAGCCATAGATGTACCTCTGGTGCCGGTCATCGTCCGATTTACCCTCTGGTTATGTCACAGTTTGCTATGTTTGCTATTGAAAATGGCCCAGTTGAAATAGTGAGTTTTCCCATTAGTAGCATGGTGATTTTCCATAGCAAAATGTTAGTTTACCAGAGGGTACCAATCAAACATGGCTATAGATATACCCTCTGGTAAACATTTACATAACTATGGAAAATTACAATGTTTAATTTAATGGGAAAATCCACTATTTCTATGCAGAGGGTAAAACATCAATGATTTGTAGATTATTTTCCCATTATTGAGAGATTTTAATCTACAAAGATTGATGAAGTAACGGAAAATCCCATTTATAGATAGTACAATTCATTTATAAGGGATTTTCCATTGCCACGTTTGATTACCGGAGGGTCAGCGCATCAAAAATGTGGAGTCGTCTATGGCAATCAAACCTGTGGATGCTGTTCCATGAAATATATGAATATATGGAGGCCTCACCAGCCTCACCAACAAGAAAAGGGAGCTCATCAGCAAAGATAGGATTGGAAACAGGAGAAGTTGGGATTGAACCAACGCTCCTCGGGATTGTAGGCACGTTGGCGAAAAAAAAACACTCTGTTGGGAAAAGAAAGACATATTTGAAACCACCAAGGACTAATCCCATCTACTTTCCTACTTTAATCAATGGATTGGTTTTCACGGGAAAATTTTAACCGGAAAGCCCATGATTTTTCATGGGAAAATCGATGGTTTCCGGTTTCAATTTTCCCAACAAAACCAATCCATTGAATAGATCAGACTGGGATGTTGATTTTATCCATAGCTATCAAGATTATCAAGAAATGCCCTCTGGTAAACTAACATAGCTATGGAACATCACCATGTTTTATAGGTAAACCAACTCTAAATCACCCATTTTCCATAGCAAACTGTTAGATTACCAGAGAGTATCAACCACTGATTTCTAATCACCAGGGATTATCCCATTCTCAGTATCAATCCATTGATTTATATAACCAATCCCATCAACCTACCCTCTGGCAATGACTAAAAGTTCGGGAACTGGAAAGTCACCATGCTATTAATAGGTAAATCAACTATTTCGACTGGGTCATTTTTCAATAGCGAACTGTTAGTTTTTACCAGAGGGTGAACCTGATTCGTGGAGAGCCGCCCAATGCCCATTGAAATCCACTGGGGTCCCTGCATGGAATTGGAAATATGTATATAATTAAATGCCATATATATATATATATATTACAAAATAATGATCATACACAATGTATACATATATATATATATGTATATTATATTATATCTATATACCTGTTTACGTATATATATATATATATACATATAATTATTAATAGTGTCCTGTAAAACTGTAAAACATGGACACATATCATCATATGTCTTTATAGTACATGGTTGTTGCTATTCCTCATTAAAATCCCCGGGGCACGCCAGGTCGATGTCGGAAGAGCGAGCGACAAAGCCTTCTTCCAAGATCTTGAAACCCTCGTTGATCAAAGGATAGAAGAGCCTGGAGATGAGATTTAAATTCATGGGAGATAAAACTTATGTAGGATATTTATGGAATATATATATATATGTGGGATATTTATGAATAATGTTGAACAATTAGGTGGTGATGATGGTGGTGATGAAAGGATTGAAGAGCCTGGAGGTCATGCTGGGGAGAATGGGACGACTTTGAGCTGGGATGATTCCGGGAAATCGCGGTAAGCGTTGTCTCTCGATACGGGAAAAAGTTGCATTCAAAAAACAAGAAAACAACAGGGATTTAGCATGATTTAGCCATCCATCCATGTGATGTTGATGTTTTTTTTGTCGACCATCACTTCGAATTTTAAGTGAACGATATCATGGGAGAGTTCAGCCTCTTTGAGACGAAGAGACGTTTGAAATGGGATGATGTTGGGATTGTACGTGTATATATATATATATGAGGGTTTCCATAAACGGGGGTACCCCAATAGCTGGAGTGTTTATTTCATGGAAAATCCTATTAAAATTATATGATTTAGGGGTACCCCCATTTATGGAAACCCATGTGTATATATATATACATATATACATATGTGTGTATGTATACAATTATACATATATATATACATATATATATATACACATATAATATATCATATGTATATATACGTATACATATATATATATTGGGGGGATGGTGATGGCATGATTCGGTAACAAGCTCAGGCTAAGAGTTCTATCCAGTATGGCTCGACCAGAGGCCTGCGGTGCTTAAGTCACCATTGTTGGTTGAAATCACAAGTGTTTTTACCATCAATGGATTGGTTTTGTTGGGAAAATCTTAACCGGAAACCCATGGGTTTTTCCTATTGAAACCATGGGTTTTCCTGTAATTTTTCACGAAAACCAATCCATTGATACCAGTAAAATCAACATGTTCCTTGAGGTTCTCGTCCCCCTCCCATTATGCCATGGTCAAGTAACATGGGAAAAAAATAGTTTGTGGTCGTCTCATTCCATGGGAATCCAAACACAGTGTATGGTGTATAAATCCTTAGCGGATGGATGACCTTTCTCCACTAACTATGGGCATATCAGCAGATCAAAAACCCAAGGTAGACATCAATCTGATATGTTCGATATAAATTCCAATGTGTCATGGTCAAGTCGCCATGGTATTCCCATGTATTCCAATGCTTACCCTCAATCAAACGTGGAGCCATAGAAAATCCCACTTTAATCGGGGACATAATCTATAAATGATGGATTTTCCAATGCCATGTTTGATTTACAGGAGGGTAATCCCATGTTCTAATTCAGCTGCTCAGCCACAACACTTCAAGAAGCTATGATCTGTTGGTTAAATCGTCACTAATCACTAGAAATTCCAATGAAATCCCATTCAATCCCGATTTATTCCATTGATTTCTTGGTATCACCATTTTTGATGCTCAATCAATCAATGTGAGCAACACCCATTATAAATCATTCCTCATCCCAGGTCTAGATTTTTCCCATGAATCACCTCATCATTATTCATGGCTCAGTTGATGCAATAATATCCTCTGGCTCATGTTTCCAAGTTCATATTCCCATTAAATCACCAGTAAACATGGCCAATCTTAGATACCCTGCAAAAACATAGATTCTTAGGTGGTGAACGTAGATAAACCCATTGATAAAAAAAAGACTAGTTAGGATTAGTTTCTACCCATCTAAGATTGACCTAGGCCAAATCACCATTTTTCTAGGTGGTATAGCTCCCATTCCCAGTCATCGGTGGTTTATGACATTGCGAAAAACCAACTTTACAGATGATTTATGAATTACGAACCATTGTCAACTAGTATTACCCATTACTAACTCTATGATTATCCATTACCAGCCATAACATTCACCCATTGTTTTACCATATCCCTATTAAATCTCCAGTCAATCCCATGGTTTCATATTCCTAGCCTCTCGACAATCTCCTCATCACTGACTGGGCGAGGGGTGACACCCTTGGCTTTTCGCACCTGGTGAGAACTGCTCCGGAAAGAAATTGTATCATTGTTGAGATCAATGGGATAAATGATATTTTCTGGGATTTTATGTGACTGAGGATTTATATCATGGGATTTTATAGGATTTTATGGGGCTGCATAGGGATTTAAAATGATTGATATAAAGGGAAATGAATGGGGATATAATGGGATTATGTGGGACTCAATAGGGATTTAATGGGATTTTATCGTGATTAATGGGGAATTAAGCAACAAAAATGGGGATATTATTGACTGAAACTGTATCTCTAAAGAAAATAAGCAAGACAATTTGTTGTCTGATGCAATCTAATCATATTACAATGGGATATCCAATGGGATAGTACTATATTTCACCGGGGGTACAGCGGGGACGTCTTTAAAGAAGAGAGAACAACAAACATGACAAGTGATATACATGTAT
Organism: Cladocopium goreaui; assembly: GCA_947184155.2. NCBI lineage: Eukaryota > Dinophyceae > Suessiales > Symbiodiniaceae > Cladocopium > Cladocopium goreaui. The sequence continues at coordinate 1,548,093 of CAMXCT020004445.1, forward strand.
ACATACACACATACATATACATATTAATATGTATACACGTGCCTTCTGTAGCAAACAATTCAAACGATTGGCTGATGATAGTTTCCCAAAACTGAAATTGGGCCCTTGCAGCACTAAATGCTACCTATGCCTATGCATGATGAATTTAGAGCTGCGGAAAGAGAAGAAAACCTTCAAGCAAGCTAAGTTGTACTGATTCTTTTTGTGTAGTTTGTTCTTTGCATGTTTGCCTAGCTGCTAGCCATGGTTTGCCACGTGAACGGGGTTGTCGTTGCAAGTACAAAATCGCAACAAAATCATCCATTCAGCATGGAGAGATCATGAAGAGTTTGTTGCGATGAATTGTTGTCATCAGTGTTACCCTCTGGTAAAAACGAACAGTTTGCTACGGAAAATGGCCCAGTTGAAATAGTTGATTTACCTATTAATAGCATGGTGATTTTCCAGTTCGCGAACTGTTAGTCATTACCAGAGGCTATTGTTGTGCTTGTTGTTACATCCCAAAATATTGCTCCTACCCCATCGCTGCCAAAGTATGGGCTAAACCCTGACCAGGAGTCTGCCAGAAATATTTTGGCCCCGGACAACAATCGTCGCTGAATTTGAATAAGCCCTTCTTCCTATCCATCAAACATGGTTTAGTACGCGATCTGATGCGATGAGGGCACACCTTTGGGACCATAGAATGGAGATGTTTAACACTAGGAGGATGGAATGAACAGTTTGATACGCTACCATTAGTAAGTACCCTCCTGTAAACTAACAAGATTTGATGTGGACAATCCACCATGAATATAGAAACCATTGGTGTTCCACATCTATGTTAGTTTTTGCTTTTTGTCTAGGGTATTTGACTTGCTTTTTGGAAAGATACTAATTAACTATTAACTACAACGGTATTGTTCCAACTATTAACTGCTAGATACAGTATACTATTTCATAGAATATATATATATACATAACATAGTTGAAACACATATGTTCTCTACATACTATACGTATTTCTATACACAATATTCGTACTATAAATGAATATGTCAATCGGTTTCCCCTTCTCAGCATGCTCAGCACCTCGTCGAGCTTGGCTACGACTTCAGGGTCCACGGTCTGCGCCGATGCTTGCGAATGGTGGCTATGTAATGTGAAGAAAAAACAACAAAAAAGAATCTTAAAAGAAGTGGATCTGTCTGAAAATTTAGAGGAGAAAAGTTGACAAAAGTGACAAAAACTAAAACCATATTGAATGTTTTTAGCTAAAACCACTGGTAGTTTTTAACATGTTTCCACTTTTTGGCCATTTGATGGAGACCAAACAAGCATTTTCAGGTCCACAGCCAGTTCTCGATCCTGCGAAAAAAAAAAAAGTACATCTGATCCACTCCATGGTTTGTTTGCCTCGAGTTCATAGTTCTTCCAAGTGGTGGAACTCTATGGCTTAGCCATTGGGGACTCCCCTGCCCCACGAAAATAGACCATCAAGATATACAATAGATGCTAATATCAACCGGTGATGATTCTTGAAGATTCCAATAAACTGTCCCATGTTTGTTGGTGATAGCCAACACTTTCACTTCTTTTTTTTTCTCAGGAAAAGTACCGTATGTTCTTCCCGCCTAAAAACCACCAGGAAACCCGGTATTTTTTGGACGTATTGGATCTCTCCACTGAATTGTCCATGAAATGTTGGTTGCATGACCGTTGCTAGAAAAGTACCTATTGATTCAATAGCTGTGGGTATTTAACATAGCTATTGAAAATGGCCATTTTTAGTGGATTTACCTACTCAAAATGGTGATTTTCCATAGTTATGTTAGTTTACCAAAGGGCTATGGTTATTTTTATAGGGCATGTAGCTGGTTGCTCATCATTTTTAGCGATTCAGGCCACATAAAACTGGGAGGTCACTAGAGTACCAGGGTCATGCAAATCTACCGGTTGGCCCAGAAAGGTCTCCCCACCAATATGGGTTTTATAAGCCTCTAACAAAGGGTTCATAGGGATTGACAACCCCTTACTGCTTGATATGGATTTGCATGAAAATCGGATCCCCCTGTTATGAATTCGCCCATTGAATGGCCATTTTGTGAGTATAGTACAGTAACCATCATCTACAAGGTGAGACACCCCAGTTATAAGTTGACTTACAGACCCATTAACTAGTTCGTTATATCATGTCATATCCATGTTGTATCCCCCATGAAACCTAGTTAACTATGTTATACCCTCCGGTAAACTAACATAGCTATGGAAAATGGTGATTTATAGTGGATTTTCCCATTAAAAATGATGATTTTCCATAGTTTTTTGTATGTTTACCAGAGGGTAACTGTGTTATCTGCGTCAACTTAGCACAACATAAATGCCTTGTCGCGTCCACGGTGGATGAAAATGCCACGTCCATTGGCCTGTTCAACCGCGGGTTTTTCGTGGGAGGATGAGCAACACCAACTGGGTATGACACATGTCTAGATATAATGTGAAATATATTGAAATATATTATATACTGTACATTATCAAGTACAACATGTTAACAACAATGTGTATAGTTAATAATAATAATAATGGTAATAATAATAATAGTAACAATAACAATAACAATAACAATAATAACAATAACAACAATAATAATAACAACAATAATAATAATATGAATATATATTTTGATATTGATATAAGAGGGATGTATATTCCAGGGGGGTTTTCCTGATATGGCAATGGCTTAAGTCATTGACCGGAGTTTCCACCATCCATCTTGGGATAACTCTTGAGCGTGATATTCCAATACATCAGTTTGTCAGGGTGTTTTACCTCAGTTTTTCAGGTTTCAACCTGAGTTTTTGCGAAGTAAAGCCTGAGATGTTCCTGGCAAAAAACACATCCCTTTTTCCTGATTAAACCTCAGTTGTTTCCTGGTGAAAGTGGTGAAAAACCCATGGTTTTCTCTGAAAAAAAAAAACTGTTTCCAGGGTCCACCGGGCGCTCCGCAACGCCGCGCCACGTTTCTCCGGAACGGGCGCCGCGGCGCCGCGCCTTGATCGAAGGATCCGGGGTCTTCATGCCGAAGCGACCCAACTCGCAGAGCCAGTCGGTCAGCTCGTAGGGGCCTAGGGCGAGATTTATCTTGGTGTCTGAGGTCCATTGAAAAAGCCATACATAAAACAGTTAAATCATGTTAAATCCCAATTCCTGTTGGTTAAATCTCCAAATTGTTCAGATTGTGTGACCATTTTGCTATCTCAAACTGTACCCTTTGGTAAACTAACACAGCTATGGAAAATCACCATTTTTAAGGGGTAAATCAACTATAAATCAACTATGGAAGCTGGGATTGATATGGGGGGTTCCTAAAACACGGCTACCCCTATGAATAGATGGTTTATAATGGAAATCCATCTATAAATGTTGATATTTGAGAGAAACTGGGATACCTCAATTTTTTACGGATTTTTGAGGTTTGTTGATATATCTGGGTAAATTACAAGAGTTCACTAATCTGAAATGTTGGGTTTTGTCTTGGGATAGTTCGGATAGTTGTCTCCCAAAAAAACTGAAATTCCAGTGAGGTCGGGACAGTGAGGTCGTTATCACCCAGATGAACTGGTTGGCGGTTGAGCCCCTCTGAAAAATATGAGTTCGTCAATGGGAAGGATGACATCCCATATATGAAATGGAAAATAAAAATTCATGTTTGAAACCACCAACCAGATGAAATCATTTTAGGGATTGTGTGGTACATTTATTTTTGGAAACATATTTCATAGAAATGAAGCTCATAATTTTTGCGGGATTTTCGGATATCCTGATATTGATTTTGGAAAGTGATTTCATAGTGTCATGGAAAAGGATTTGGAAATTTGAGATGTCAGGAATTTTCTTCATGGAAAGATTTATGAAACATTTACCCGGCCTGGTAAACATACAAAAAGCTATTGAAAATTGCCATAGAAATAGTTGATATACCCATTAAAACCTGTGTTTTTCCATAGTTATGTTAGTTTACCAGAGGTTATTACGTAATGACCTAATGGGTACTCAGATGTTTAATTGATCGGACATGGAGGGTGCAAGCGGTCCGGTGGTCCAAGTGGAAACAATATACTTTATCATAGCCTCCAAAAGGAAAGATAGAAAGTTATGAAATCTTACTAAAATAGCTATAAAAAAAATTATAAATTAGATTTCTATTGTATTGAACTGGCTGAGTTAGCCAAAAAAACTTGCGGATTTAACTGATTGTTCAATGGGATTTGATAGTGACTAATGGATTCATATCTATCTATCTATATGGCCGAACGAAAAGAATTCATTGACCTGAAGATAGCTAAAACTTGCGGCCAGCTATGGGGATGATACCAAATCTAACCACTCTTCATCCAGAATTTTCTCCATTAAATCTCCATTAAACCACCGGCCTGCCGGCGTGTCTTGTGGATCTTGCATGTTCGTAGTTGTACTGTCTGTTTTGTCATTTGTCTTTGTCTAGACTTTCCCCTTGGCGCGGATTTTGCCTCGTCTAACTTGAACCCACCCCCCCTCCCCCTAGCTCTTCTTCGTTTCGTCTTCATCTTTCCTTACGTTGTGGTGGGCTCAACTCTGCCCACGCCTTGCTCAACACCGGCTTGGTTTTGCACATCTTGCGTCATTTCGATGGTTGTGTCTGTTTTTTGTTGTGTTTGCCATCGGTTTGCTCCGTCGCTTCTTTTATCCAATACTTGATCCACTGGCTTTTGTGCCGAACACCTTTTACACGCATAACCTTTCTAAATATGGCCTTTTCCAAAGCCTTTCTCAATATGGCCTTTTCCAAAACCCTGGTTTACACACATGCTTTTTGGTTTAAACTTAAACCGTGGTTTGAACAAAACCAATGCTTTTGCGTCCAAACCCTCTTTTACACAAAGAGCTGTTTTACACAAAAACTGTCCACAAACACCACGTCTTACACAAAAGCCATGTTCTTGCTGGGTGCAAGGGCTGTTTGCAGCTTACAGGATAGCTCTTTCCAATCTTGACAGGCGGAACACGCCGAAGGCGCTTTAAAATGTCCCATTAGTATCCCACTAATGTCCCATCAATATCCCATTAAGATCCATCCAGATCCCAAAGCTATTGTTACTATGTGGGCGAATATCACTGGTCCCGAGCCCAAAGCTTTTTCAGATCATGGCTTCATCAGCAACGGCCATACTTTGCCCAATCAAAGTCCAAACAATGACCATATTACCCTCTGGTGAACTAACATAGCAATTGAAAATGGCCATAGAAATAGTGGATTTTCCCATGAAAAATGGGTGGATCTTTCCATAGCAAACTGTTAGTTTACCAGGCCGGGTCTACCCCGAAATCTTGCGATTCGGATGCTCCATCTGGCGAAATCTCAGCCAAAGCCCCCGGATGGGGCCCCATAGTTCGTTCGCCTTCAGTGGCGTAATAGAACTATAATAACACGAGTGTATGATACGCAAATCATTAGATTATATGATTATATGATATTTAGATGGTTCTTTTTACATGAACTTATACTTACTGGTGCTAAACGTAGGGAATGGATGGGTTGCTGGGGGTTGCTGGGATGATGACATTACTAGTGATGACATGGATCATTCCCGAAAATTCCCTGCGTAAAACGCACCAGTAAGTATAGCTGGGGGGGCACCATCCTGCATGTTTGTTGTGTCTAAAAAACCTCTTGGGCTTCGCCGAAAAATTCCCTTCTCGAGTTCTCCGAGGTCCCGTCCGAAGTAGGTCTTGGTCTGCTTATTCATGTCACCAGCCGCCTGGCAAAAACGTCAAAGATACCAATAAAAACATGGAACAACAGCCAGTTTGGAGATATATGGCTAGCCATATGCAAATCACTTGATCAGCCTTATGCTCATTCCGGCATTATTAATATCCAAGATTAACAGTTTGTATCACGTGACTATACATAATATATATATATATGTGTATCGCCAGTTCATGGACTGCAACTTAGGGAAGTAATCACAGTCAGTGCTTTTTTTTGATACTCCTTTGGTTGCTTGGAATTCTGCAACTGTGACCCTCTTCAGGATAACCTCTCACATGAGAAATCTCGGCCTAGCGCCATGTGAATGCATTTCTGGTTGGTGGTTTCAACTCCTTGGTCAATGGGAAGGATTATCCCATATATTATGGAAAAAAATGAAACCACCAACCAGATTTTACTATGTTTTAATAGAATGTAAGTTACCCCACCGACCATCTGATACCATTTCAAAGTGATAAAATATCCAGGTTTCAATGGAAAAATCCGGCAACTGCCGGATTTTTTCCACCCAAAAAGGACCCCGGCCTTGCGCTGCTTCCAGAAGAGCTCCTGTCCGACCAAGTCACCCAGTGCCATGGGTCCCATGGCCATGCCTCGGAGGGACTTTTTTGAGGTCGGGAAAATAACAAGATCTTCCAACTTGATCCACACCTTTCGAAATGAACATATATATATATATATATACACATACACACATACATATATACACATATAAATACATACATTATGTGTATATATATATATATAATGAGAATTGAATTTCAAAATCATTGGGAAATTAAAAGGAAATCATGGGGCAACAACCAAGAAAGTGCAGAATAGCATAGATCGGGGATGCATTCGTGACCCGATTTTCGGGAGGTAGAGCCACCAAGGAAACTGAACACACAGCCATCATCAACTCGTCAACTGGCCATGTGGATCTCTTCATGCTGGTTGCGGCGGTGGAGAAAAGATGTGGAAGGGATTCCTGTTGCGTTGGCCCGTTTGTTCAGTATGAATGATTCGTTTTCAGGGGGTTACCAACTTTGACCAACCTAAAGCTTCGGTTTAGTATGGATCAAGAAGTCACTGTAAAACCTATGGAAATAATCCCAATTAGATATGTGATCGTAGGCAAAATTTAAATGAATGTCTACTGTTCGTATCTCAAATATCTGGCACCAAATTCTACATCTTCTACATGGCTATGGGTCAAAACCATGCTTGTGAACATCAAAATAGACGGTACACGGATGTTCATCCAGATATGATGGTTTAGATTTTGCTCCGTCCCCATCTCGTATATTCCACCTGGAATTATCTGGACCAAATCAAACACTGATGTATCACATTCTATTCACATTCAATCCCTGTTAAGCCCCATAATCCCCATAGAATCTCGCCAAACATCCAACGTTTATTGCTTGTGAAATTCCCACTATATCTCCTTTAAATCCCATGAAATCACCATAAAAATCCCATGAAATCCCCATTCAAATCCCATGAAATCACCATAAAAATCCCATGAAATCCCCATTCAAACGCACCAACATTTCTGGTTCTCCCTTGAGTTTCTGGGCCAAAGGTGGTGGCTGCTTTGTCGATCTGCTCCACCGTAGCACCCTCCTCCAAGACCATCCTGGCGTTCAGTTGAGAAAAGAAAGTGGCTGATTTCTATGATTTATGGTAGATTATGGTAGATATAACATCCCCTCAACTACTAGCTAGGGACTATAGGTAATTTCAGATTAGACCTTTTTACCCGGGTCTAATTGAAAGTTCCCTATGCAAATCGACCTATTTTGCACCAACCATCTCAGACCTACCATAGGGATCCAGCAGAGATCATCAACATGCTGATGTTGTATGTTTCCGGAAACGGGAAACTTCACATTAGACCCTTGGGTGCTGGTTGTCAGCAACAACAGCCCCGGCAACAGCAACGGCAACAAGTTTCTCTTCTTCCTTCACGTGCTTAGCACATCTTAGCGCTGTGAACTTCTATGTTTTTTTTCGTCAAATAGCTTCAGGTGAGCTACTTTCCCTTGCGTGAACTTACTCCACTTACTCCTGCCAACAAGTCAGAATGATTTTGAATTTTGGGGAATGTTTAGGTATAATTTCAAATGTTCAGGACTTAAGGCTCCTTTTTGGACAAGGCTCTATGAGTAGCCCTGCTTCTGAGTAGCCGAGGGGTCTCACATGAATATCCAGAGTCTATTGTGGTTTGCTGTGTGTTTTTCCCCTGGGAAATTCAAATCCAAAGATAGGCAATTTCACCTTAGACCCCCAGGGTTGGCCAGGAAGACCATGACAAGCTCAGCGGAACAGAAGTTTGTTTTGGTGATGAAGTTTTTGGGTCGTTGCCATTGAAACAATAATGTTAGATGTATATACATGTTCTATTGCTTAACGTTGTGGTTTGGTTCAACAGTTGCTAATCATGTCCTTTGTATCCAGGGTCTATTGTGGTTTGCTGTGTGTTTTTCCCCTGGGAAATTCAAATCCAAAGATAGGCAATTTCACCTTAGACCCCCAGGGTTGGCCAGGAAGACCATGACAAGCTCAGCGGAACAGAAGTTTGTTTTGGTGATGAAGTTTTTGGGTCGTTGCCATTGAAACAATAATGTTAGATGTATATACATGTTCTATTGCTTAACGTTGTGGTTTGGTTCAACAGTTGCTAATCATGTCCTTTGTATCCAGGGTCTATTGTGGTTTGCTGTGTGTTTTTCCCCTGGGAAATTCAAATCCAAAGATAGGCAATTTCACCTTAGACCCCCAGGGTTGGCCAGGAAGACCATGACAAGCTCAGCGGAACAGAAGTTTGTTTTGGTGATGAAGTTTTTGGGTCGTTGCCATTGAAACAATAATGTTAGATGTATATACATGTTCTATTGCTTAACTCAACAGTTGCTAATCATGTCCTTTGTATCCAGGGTCTATTGTGGTTTGCTGTGTGTTTTTCCCCTGGGAAATTCAAATCCAAAGATAGGCAATTTCACCTTAGACCCCCAGGGTTGGCCAGGAGGACCATGACAAGCTCAGCCATTGAAACAATCATGAAGCACATGTACAATGTACAATTTCTAAAGATTTTTTTTACAATCAGTCCGATTATCATAATTTGACTTACGTAAAGGTTTTTTCACAGATGATATATGCTAGTGTCATTTGGCCTTTTTGTTGGAACGCAGACATGTCATGTCAGATTTCAGTTTGCAGGAGTAAGTGGTGGTTGAGGGGTGGTGGTTCACTTTCCGGGTGGTGAGCTACTTTCCCAGGAGTATCCAAGTTAGATCCCTTCAGGGGTGGTGGTTCATCTCATCAAAGTTCGTCTCATCAAAGTTGATCAAAAACCAGCAAAGGGTCTAAGATGAAGTTCTCTACGAGTTAAGCAAAAGGTCTAAAGTGAAGTTCTCACTTTCCAGCATGTACATGTTGAGGGTCTGAGGTGGTAGCTGGCCAGGGTCTAATCTGATAGAAAAAGCAGTTTAGACCCTAAAAAAATTGAGCCCTAAGCACAAGGCTTCAGACCCTTTCGTAGTTGGGAGGATGATATAACTATAGTTCATGGGGTTTACAAACCAACATTGGCCGAAAAATATCGAAAAATACAAAAATGATGACTTAACATGACTTAACTGGTTGATGGTAGATATTAAACGCACTAGTTTTCATGGGGGTTATAAACCAACAAACATCCTTGGGGGGACACCATCCGGCACCATCCTGTAGTCACTACGGGATGATTCCTGGGATGCTTTCAGGCGTTGGCTTCGCCAATCAGCCAGAGGGCCCCTGCAACACATTAATTTTTTTTGAGCTGGTGAACGGTTCGATCTTCCCATACCAAAAGACTAGGATTCGGATTAGTTTCTACAAAAATCCAGTCGATTGACCTAGTTACTAGGAGGTGGTTGTTCACATCCATTAACTATCCGTAGTTATATCTACCATAAACCAAACTTAAGCCACAAAAATAAGGCAACTTAGCACGCTATCTGAAGGGGGGCCCAATCCTGGGAGGCTTTTCATGGCGATTTTGATGATGATTTTTTGGATTCCGGATTGAACCACCAACAGTTTCATAATGGTTGTAGCTGAGTAGCCTCAGGTAAACTCACAGTTAGCTATAGAAAATGGATGAAAATGGACCATTGAAATCATGAAGAAATAGGTGATTGACCTATTCAAATAGTGATTTTCCATAGCTTTTTGTATGTTTACCAGAGGGTAGCTGAATTGAACATGGGAGTATCCTCCGGCAATCAAGCATGGCGGAGGAAATCCACCATTAAGTTCGAGGATGCTCCCCTAAAAACCTCCGTAAGTACAGATGGAAAGAATAGAAAACACCTTCCCAATTCAAAGGTTGCATAGCGAAAGATGCATGGATATTGCAGAAATCTAGCCCGTCAAGCAGTTTGCATAGACACTCGCAATGTTCCTTGGTCAAGATATTCATTGCAGTATTGATCATTATGTTATTATATGTGTATGGGTCAAAATTAAAGACCTAGGGGACCACAGATTTAAGATGATGAAAAATGTCAGTCTATTTTTAGGATTATTTTAACCATTTTAACCATCCAATTTTTGAGGTACCCACTGTTGATGATCTTGGGAGACTAGGAAGAAAACCGCAACGTTTGGCAGCTGCACATAATATATGTGTATGTATGTGTATATATATATATACATATCTACACACACATTTATAATATGTATATATATATAAACAAATATGTATTGTGTTTATATTCATAGAGGTATATCCGAAAAGTGTGGGGATACCCCTGAATGACCATAGCGAAATGGATGACAAGACACTTGGCTTCGCCGGCGTAAGGCGCAATCTCGGTCGGGCAACGTTGCAAAAAAGGACGTGGATTGTTTTTGGAAGTGAATTCTCGACTGAATTTATGACTGTGACAAGCTCAATTCACAATTTCTGGAGACTATAAGAATTAGAATCTAGCAAATTGACATAGATCATTAATTACATCATTAACTATATTCATTAACTAGAACATAGACATACATATATTATATAGGCAGTGGCAAATAAGGCTTGGAAGATGCGTTTAAGGCTTGGATGTCTCGTACATCTGATGTGAGATCCTGGCAACTTAAAAAAAAAAGACAGCTGACAGTTGAACTATGATTTATGGTAGATGATGGTAGATATAACTATAATTCATGGGGTTTACAAACCAACATTGGCCGAAAAAATATCGGAAAATTGAAAAAATATGGACTTAACTATGGTTTATGTCATGGTAGATATTAAACGAAGTAATTAATGGGGATTATAAACCAACAAACATCATTGGGGGTGCACCATCCTGTAGCAATTACTTTGCCAATAAGATCCGACCAGTTTGACTGTTCTGTATCATGAACCATATAATATATATGGGGGTTCGTATCAACCCAATCTACTGTCATACATGCATACATCTCTACAAATATCTCTCTAATTCCATGTATATGCATATATATACAGTGGGTCAAAATTGGGTAGCAGTGCAAGTGGACCTGCATTGTTTCTCCATGTTTGCTGTGAAACCATCCGTTTCGGGGTCCGATCCTTTTGACCCGTACCTGTATGTATGTACATAACGTAATGAAATGTAATGTAATATAGTGTTCTGTCATGTACTGTAACATAATGTTATGCTGTGTTATGCATTGTCATGTTCTGTCTTGTAACACTGTGTGTGTATGTTATGTATGTTATGTTATGTTATGTTATGCTATGTGATGTTATGTTATGTTATGTTATGTATGTATGTATGTATGTATGTATGTATGTATGTATGCATGCATGCATGGATGGATGGATGGATGTAGGTACGTACGTACGTACGTAAGTACGTACGTATGTATGCATGCATGCATGCATGTATGTATGTACTTACTGTCTGTCTGTCTGTATGTATGTATGCCTGTATGTCTGTATGTCTGTATGTCTGTGTGTCTGTGTGTCTGTGTGTCTGTGTGTCTGCGTGTCTGTGTGTATGTATGTATGTATGTATGCATGCATGCATGCATGCATGCATGCATGCATGCATGCATGCATGGATGGATGGATGGATGGATGGATGAATGGATGGATGTAATGTATGTATCTGTAGTGGTTGGTTGTTTCTACTACCTTATTTTTAAAAGTCAATTGGGATCATCACCTAATGTTTTTAGTGATGTGCATAATGGTGAGTATACATATATACTGTATACATATATACTGTGTATATATATATATATATTATATATCTGTAACTTATACGTATATACATATGTACATAGAAAATTGAATCCAGGTTTCACCCCCAGAAATATGTACAGTATATATATAATGCACATGTCATGCATCTTCGAGCCATACCCGGCTTCGGCTCGGGGATCCCTGCCATGCGGTTGCCAACAAAGCCATCGCAGTTGCCAACCTCGCCATGAGAAGGGGCAAAGATGCCTGGAATTGGGATGCCTGAATTCATGAGGTTTATATACAAACATAAATATGACAAAATGATCTATACCCTCTGGTGAACTAACATAGCAATGGAAAATCACCATGTTTAATGGGAAATTCCACTATAAATGGCCATTTTCAATTGCTATGTTAGTTCACCAGAGGGTAACTTATAATCAACAAGAATCGGGACTCAATTGGCAAAAAGCAGGATTGAAGTGGTTCTTAAACTGGCTCAAATATGGCTGATTGGTGATTGAGCCACCTATCACCACATGAGAGTCGGGATCAGTATCCGACTTCCGTGGAAAAATGTGGAGGGTAATCCATATCTACCCTCTGGTTATTTAACATAGCCATGGGAAATGGTTTACTTATAGATGGTTTACCGAACTTGAAAATGGTGATTTTCTAGTTCGCTATGTTAGTCATAACCAGATGGTAAATATGTGAAACCACCAGGTTTGATCAGTCACATCCACTGTGTTCAGTCTAAATTTCTCAGTTTCCATTGATGATTGGCAATCTGACGGTGCTTCCGCAGTGGATGCCCGGGATGCCCAGGATGCCCAGGTTTCACCTCCACCGTCCCATTGCTTGGTGGTTGGTTTTTCGCCTAGCCCTCTGAAAAATGATGGAGTGAGTTCGTCAGTTGGGATGATGAATCAACTTCCCAATTCATGATTGGAAAGTCATAAAAGTCCATGGTTCCAAACCACTTGAACCAGTGTTTCTTGGTTTATAAACCATGATATATAATCCCCATGAACTAGTTCGTTATATCTACCATAAACCATAGAATTCATCCATGGTTGGTATTCCCTCTTTGGCTGGTTCTGTCTTTAAGTTTCTTTGTGCAAAGCCCAGTTGGACTCTGTTGGATTGAACATCTAAAAAAACCCTCTGACAGATGTTGGTTCGTTGGACATAGGGAAAACCATGGGAAAATGGTGGTTTAATGGGATTTAATGGGATTTTATGGTGGTTTAATGGGATTTAATAGGATTTTATGGTGGTTTAATGGGATTTAATAGGATATACCCTCTGGTTATGACTAACATAGCCATGATTAAGCCATGGCCCTAATCGAAATACATGGTTTACCGAACTTGAAAATGGTGGATCTTTCCATGGCGAACTGTTAAATAACCTCATGACTCATGATATATCTGCTTCATAAAATCCATCTTTAGTTCCCATCCAATTCCATAACCGTTGGTTGTTTGAAAACCGACAATGTCATGTCCAAGTTGACCCAGGTTGCCGAGCCATGATGCACTTCTTGTTGATCAACTTGCCCATGGCCATGCCTTCGCAGGCTGTGGATCCGAAAACTTCATAGGGGTGAAAATTGGAAGTGGCACCTAGGATCAACACATCCATTCCTATGGGATTCATGGGAAAACTGCAATAGTGGGAATCTATGGTGATATTACTAGAAATTTATGGTGATGAATGGGGATTTCACCAACGAATATGGTGGATTGTCGAAGTCTCGGCGAGTTTTACTGGAGAGTACTAGCCATGCGAATATGTGCCATGGTCAAGTTACACGGTGACTGATTCATCTGGTTGGTGGTTTTAACCATCTTGAAAAATATGATAGGATCATTTTTATGGGTGGTATGTTTACCATTCCCAAAATAGGTAGTTTATCATGGTTTCAACATGTTTCAACCACATTAACTGGTTGGTGGTATACCTACCCCTCTGAAAAATATTAGTCAATGGGAAGGATTATCCCATATATTATGGAAAATAATCCATTCATGTTCGAAACCATGGTCATCTGTCCCATCATAGGAATCCGTATCATTGGTCGAGAAATCCCACTAGACCACCCTATGAATGCTTTGATGACCATCCCCCAAGATTGGTACACTATTGGTACACGATTCAACTTAACCACAACCATCAATATGATTTTAGATGATTTTAGTGTTTCTTAAAATGGGGGAACCCCAAGTTACAATGACAAGACCATCAACTTTTGATTGGATTTTTTGTGAACGATTGACTGATTGACTACGACTCAAAGAGAACTAACCTCTCGTAATAGCCTCTGGTAAACTAACATAACTATGGAAAATCACCACGTTTAATGCGTAAATCAACTATTTCTATGGCTATTTTGAAAAGCAAACTGTTTACTGTTTGTTTATTGGAGGGTAAAACGAATGCAAAAATCCACCGCATCTTTATTCTGCAGATCATCTACAAGCGGGCCATGTTTGAAATTGTTGACGAAATCCTCATTAGATAAAAATCTCCATGGAAATCTCATGGAAACCCAGTTCAATCTCCATTTTTCATGGGAACAAATCCAGTTAAGTCCCAGTTCAGTCCCAGTTAAGTCCCAGTTAAGTCCAGCTTTTACTATGGTTTACTAGAATTTGAGTTACCCAACTGACCTTTCTTGATAGCCACCAGTTTAGTCGTCCCAGTTAAGTCCCATGCCTTTTTTGGGGATATCCCATGGAAACCTCCCGTTGATCCCAGTTCGACCTGTCGCCAAAGTCCTGCCAAGCAAATCTTTTAGGCACGGCATCGCCAGCCCCACAAAATTCCCGGGGATATCCTATTTTATGGTAAGTATATGGTAAGTACCTCCAATTTTGGTTCCTGAAATGGCCACTGATATCAGAAGCCAATTATATACAGGGTGGGCCGGTGCGCCCCCCAAATGAGAGCGAAAATGGCAAACATGCTTCTCCAATTCACTGGGCTTTGTGGCTGTACAAAACGATGAAATAGCTATAGTTAATGGGGTTATAAACTATTATAAACCGACAAGCATCACTGGTTGGGTTCACCTTGATTGTATGGCATTATATAAATATATATATAATTATATATAATTATGTAACTGTATATGAAATACTGGAAATTGTGTGAATCATTTTGTGTTGCATCATATTCGGACAGCATTTTTTAGCAGAAAATCTTGGCAAGTTGATACTGACAGATGCTTTGGGTGCCTGAGACGCGTGAATTGTCGCCCCATGGCTTTGGCTGGTCATTTTTCAACGGTAAAACGTCACAATTTTAAGGGGTATCGCCTCCATGGACAGATCCATGTTCTAATGTTGTTATGTATGTATAATATATAATGTATTATATATACAATGTCATATTCTGAGAGTGTATATTCCCATCTCATATTCCCATCTCATACTCCCATTTCATACTGGCATATGGTGGTTTCTTGAAATGGGATATCCCCAGTCGTCACCATGGGTTTCGACACTAAGTCATGATGTCATGGTCATCCATGACGACTGAATGACAACTGGGGGTCTCATGACAAAACGGAAACCTCCATATGTGCCATCGTCAAAACATGGTATACGGGCTATGGTCATCCATCCTATTTTTGGAATCAATACAATGGGTATATTAAACCCTATTGATGGGTGTATGACCATCCCCTTCTATGAGAAAACAAACCATGTTTTTGACCACGGCACATATGAATCCAAGCCAGTGAAATCCTCACGACTTGTCATGGCCAATCAGCCAGATAGCCCGCAAAAAATGGAACAAATTCGCTGGTGAACGGTTCGATAATCCCATACCAGAAGACTAGTTAGGATTAGTTTCTACCCATCCAGTCGATTGACCTAGAGAATAGCCAACTATAGCTGACTGTCAGCTGACTATAGCCCTTTTTTCACAATGTTTCTTGAATTGAAGTAACCTCTGGTAAACAGCCACATAACGAACTGGAAAATCACAATTTTCAAGTTCGGTAAACCATCTATAAATGGACCATCTATACCATGGCTATGTTAGTCATAACCAGAGGGTATACCATCATATATCCAATTAAATCCCATTAAATCACCATTAAATCATCATTAAAATCCCATTAAATCACCATTTTTAATAGGAAAATCCACTATTTCTATGGCCATGGCTCAGTAGCCATCGAGTCCATTGACGTATCGGCCTCGTGCTGGACTTGCTGGTGCGGATGTTCTCCAACAACTGCATCACCTCGGGGAAAAAGGGCCCCGCATTACAAAAAGCGTTACAAAAAGCGTTACTTAAAAAGCTGGGATTTCATGTATGGAATATTTACCTACTATATATTTATGGGTTTCTAATATATGATATAGTTTTACATATATATATATATATGGTTGGTGGATTGAACCATCTTGAAAAATATGAAAGTCAATGGGAAGGATTATCCCATATATAAAATGGAAAATAAAAATCATGTTTGAAACCACCAACCAGTTATGGATGTGAAATGTGACATCCCAGAAAAAATATGGCAAAATGATGTGTAATGGTATGATATCATGATTAAAAAAATGATGTATGATGATAGTATAATCATGTATGATGTCTGATAGTATAATGATGTATAATGATATTAAAATGATATTATGATTATAATAGGTCTTGATCCATCCCTACTATTCAAAGTGGACAAAGTGGTGCCGAGTATCTCTTTTCATATGCTCAAACCTTTGCTCAACCTGCCACTTCCAACTCATCTGTAGACACTTTTATATTGGAACCTGTGGATGCGGTAGAGACACACATATTTTGTATATGTATAAATATATAGACATGTGTATATATATATATGTGAGCAGCAAATCATACATAATACAATGTTGAAACTGTGGATTGGAATTGCACGGCACAATTCCAAAGTGCGTGGTATCTTTTCGAAGAGCTCATGCAATATCTACTGCACATACACAGATGAAGACAGTCTATACCCATATACATTTTCGCACATGAATTGAAATTACAAGACTCTTCTGATCATATCATCATGACAGACTTCTCTCAAAACACCAACTATGTAGATTTAACCTCTCCATCCTATCTGAGCAATTGTTATCACAAACCAAAGATCTTATATTATATGTTGGCATTGTTTCAGACTCCCAACTCCCAAAGAATACGCGTCATTGCGTTTGATAGTTGTATTGGCTTTGATCATTGACGTCGTTGCGAGTTCCTTGCCACCCATAGATTTTATATATCCAATTATAGATTTTATATATCCGATTACAGATTTTATATATCCAATTATAGATTTTATACATATATGTATATATATGTATATATATGTATATATATGTTATATATACATATATATATATACATATATATATACATATATATATATACCCATGCATCCGTTTTGCCCATCACTGGCATCCCTCACGTTGGCTGGCGAGAAGAAGTGGGTGCCCATGACTCGGGATGGATCCTGGGACGAGTCAAGGGGACAAATTTCACTGGATTGGTTTGTTGGGGAAAAATCTTAACCGGAAACCATGGTTTTTACCATGAAATATAGGGCTTTCCGGTTCCATTTTTCCCATCATCCAATTCTATGAAAAATGGCAACATGCCAATGGAATATACGTTTGGTGAGGCTCCCTTATTTGGTCAACGTTTTGGTTGGAGATATAACGAACTAGTTATATGGGGATGGAAAAAAAAAAACACAAAACCTTGTACCCCTTCTGTGAACATCAAAATAGCTGGGATTTATGGATGTTCATTCCCCTAAAAATGGAATTTATAGGTATTGATCCATAGCCATATATGTAGTGGGGGTTGAAACCTCACCTTGTAGAGGGATTTACACCAACTGAAATGGCAAAATTGGTGGTTTTATCCCTCCATGACGTCCATTCAGTCCGATGATTGTCTGAGAGGGAAATGCAAGGGAAATGATTCGTAGGTAGGTGAAGAATGCTCATGAATCAATGATTGTTCAGAAAATGAGCCTTGCAACCACTGATGAACAAATTGAACACAGGTCCCCTAGAGAAATCCATCGAAGATGGGAAGCCTTCCTTCGTCACGACCATCCCAACACCCCAGGCACCTTCAGCACAGCAGCAATGTCATCCTCACCAAGAAACATGGGGAGAAGATAGCGCCAGAACACCGTGTGGATGTGGATGTGTTATGAAGATTTCCGGCAAAACATGGAAAATTTCACCAGAAATGGGATGTTGTCCAGCATGGAGACTTCAGAAATTTTCCAGTGGGATGTAAGGGTCAAGATTTGAGGCAGATGGAACCACAGATTGACTAGTCATGCTCACTCCTTCGACTATCACATGGGTCATTAAATGTCCCCATTGAACATCACCCAACCATTAGGTATATGGTCTATAATGGCTATTATAAGGTGATGTCCAATATACCCAAAATGGGACAGTTACCAACCCCTGTATCAAACAACACAAAGTTTTGGAGTACCAAATTTTGACCCCATACCCAACCAGCTACGGCCGCAGTTTGCGAGTTGACCAACAATGTTGATACAGCGTTTGTACTTTTAGTACTACATAGTAGTCACCCAGTCACCCCAAAACGATGGACATTCTTGTGTTCTATCTTTTGGGGGGAGACTATTGTGCTGTGGATAGATGTGTATAGTCACAGCCACCCTTTTTTGATTCCCATAACTTGGCCAATCCTCTAGATGTGTTCAAATAATGCACATTTTATTATCACTTGTACATGCATCATACTGCCACCCCCAAAGTAATGTGTACCCTCTGGTAAACTAACATAGCTATGGAAAATCACCATTTTTTTACGGGAAAATCAACTATAAATGGCCATTTTCAATAGCTATGTTAAATTACCAGAGGGTAATGTATGTATATATACATATATATATGTATATATATATATATACATGGAAGAGCGCCCTCTTGACCGGCCATGGTCGAAAAGGTCACTCTCGAAGGAAAAATCCTGTCATGGGGGGTTTGTCTGAAAATAGGATGTATTCCACATCCATTGGTGTAACCTCACCAACCATAGTAATCAACTATCATATGTAAATATCTGTTTTTTCGTCCATTTGACTATATGGATTTGTCTGAAAACCCCAAAATCCCACGGTCTAGAATCTTTAATTATATGTTCTATGAACAAGTCAATTTTAAGTGCTTTTTCTGTATTTTGACACACTCAAATCATATACCAGTTGGCTATGTATATCCCGTTGGATGCCCATCATATTCCTCATCAAATAAAAATCGTATGATATAATGTATATGTATATATATATATAATGCCCATGTTCACTTTTCTTTCAACCCACCGTTCACAACAAAACACGGTAAATCACCGCAAGGCACAATGTTAAGACCGCTGGTGTTGGTGCAGATCAGGCAATCCTTGGTGCCGAAGCGGTGGAGCCCACACCCCAAACGGTTTTTTCAGGGTGTCTTTAGGGTTTCTGAATAGGGTTCAATAAAAGAGTTTCTGTATAGGGTTAAAAATTGGGTTTTCCCTAGGGTTTTTGTAGGTCTTCTCTAGGGTTTTAAAAATAAAAGTTTGATTTAGGGTTTCTTTAGTGACGATCATCCCGAAAGAAGTTGGAGCATAGCACCGGCCGTGATGGCCAAACAGATGGTGCGCGTGAGCTGAGCTGAAATCATCCCAAATTAGGTCGAATTTTATATATTTTATTTCAAGAAAAACAAAAACATATCTAAACAGAAACCACATTTGAAACACAAACCACCAAGCAGCTAATTTTTGAAAGGGGGTGGAACTATTACTGCCGTGTTTTTTTTTCATCCACCAACGGTGCCATATTACACAGGTTGTTCTCTATATCTTGATCTCTGGTTGAAGTTTGAGGGAAATGTTACTGGACACCATGATTTTTGTTGACCCCCGAATTATTCGGGGGAAAACACCTACAAAATGTAAGCTAGCCATGGTGCTTTACTTAACATCCTGTCACCCCACAGTCTGACAGTGCAGAACTTAGGCTCATAGCCACCTAAAAAGGACCAGCATTCAACGGAACGATGCATGCCCAAATTGCTCCTACGCTCATGAACAATTCAATCAGAACTGAACCTAAACGGTGACCTGCCCTATACTACGTTAGTAGATTAATTGTCAACTGGATTCCGGGCAATTTGGGTGGGATCAAATGTGGATGGAGTGAAACCAATGTTGGCTCATTCTCTTATATCCGCAGTGGAAACTGGTGCAAACTCCTGGTGGCTCAAACCTATTGCATATTTCTGCTATTTTCGATTGAAACCTGATGTCCGTTGGCCGAATCCCCTTTACTAATGCATAGCTGCTTTTTGCTTGGACGACACATATTTTTGTGCTTAGAAACACCTCAGTTTGATGGTTGAACCGAATTGAAACGCCAGGCAATCCTATTTGTGTCGTAGCGTCTGGCTTGGTGTTCGCCTCAATCGCCAAAAAGACCTACATCGCGGTTCAATTGCGGGGAAGGGGTGAAGTGGCATGCCATCTCGCATTTCTAACTTTGAGGAAATCCCATATATATATATATATGAGTGGAGAATGTACAAAATCCTGTACGTCAATGGGGCATTCAGCTGCACGTGAGCATATATAATTATAAACATATCATATATATATACATACATATATATATATATACATAATTATTATATATATATATATTCAGATGTATATAGATTTATATATATAGATTACGATCGATTTATATAGATTTATGTTAATCTATGTATAAACTATAACGATTCCAGTACCTGGAACCAGTTCGGCCATTTGAAAATAGCTGCGGGTCTTCCCAGCGACCTCCTTCTTCAAGTCCATGATCTCAGGAACGGCTTCCTTGGTACCGAGCAGTTGGCAGATTTCGCCGCCGTTTTTCAATGGCAAAAGACGGCACCTTTTTTGGGGCTTGAAATGGGGGTATCCGTATCAATGGATGGTTTATAATAGAAAATCCGAAAATAAAATGGATGATTTGGGGCTCCCATCACTTTGGAAACCTCCAAATTTGGTAAGTAGTTTGATTTTGGGCTGTGGCTACTGCTGATTTTGCACTGCTTAAAAACTAGGGGATCTCGTGCGATTGGCGATTCATGCGTCACGGGTCAGACGGCGATGCCTCTGTGATAATTTCAACCTAAGGTGGCGGTCAAACATTATCTGGTTTCACATCTATAAATGGACCATAGATTCCATAGAGTATCCATAGATTATCCATAATAAGTCCCATAATCTATGGATAATCTATGGATATGACTGGTTGGTGGTATACCTGCCCCTCTGAAAAATATGAAAGTCAGTTTGGATTCTGATTCCCAATATATGGAAAAATAAAAAATGTTCCAAACCGCCAACCAGTTATTGTATGCTATATAGAGTAGGTCATTTCATCTACAGATGCTTGTTTTTTGCCAGTGTCATGTTGGATTGAAAGGGTGTGTTCCTCTTAAATATTGTCATGGATTTGCTCAAGGAACCACCAAAAAAAAAAATCCCTATAGATTCCCCAAGTAGTGGATTTCACATTGAGAAAATAAACAATCATCTTCCGCAAACCCAAGTTGTGATTTGTCCAAAACCCCATGTTTTTTTTGGTGGAGTACCCAGACTCTGTGTCTAGGGTGTGAGAGGCTATCCCTAAACAGGTCGATGGTTACCACATGTGAATCTGCAATAAGTCCCACGTGTACATCCCCATAAAATCCCCACAAAATTCCATGAAATCCCCATAAAATCCCATGAAATCCCATTAAATCACCATATCTATCCCAGTAAAGCATGCCATGCTAACGTCCTTAAACTTGGACCAGCATCAATGACCATGTCCACATCCTTGAAGTCCGCATAGTCCCTGTGGCAGGCTGAAGCGTGTGGATAAGTCACCATAAAGTTTCGGGAAATCATTGATATTCCATGGATTTTCTGGTGGAATTCAATGCTTGATGGAAGCGTTTCTCTGTTTTAATCTGTGGCTGATGTGTGAATTGAAAATCAGTGGATGGGCTTGTTGGGAACGAATTCTCAGAAGAATGCTTAAAGGTATTTGTATTATGGGGGTTCATGGGAATTCATGGTGTTTCATGGGATTTTATGCTCAGAATGCTTGAGATGCCATAGGGTGGACGATTTCTATTACATCACAAGTCCTGATAGGACGGGCCAAACAACTTTGAGGAACAACATGGAACGACTAGTATAGTTAATCCGTCCCAATAATACTCAACATATGTGCAAATCCACGTACCCTCTGGTAAACGTTTACATAACTATGGAAAATCACCATGGTTTTAATGGGTAAATCCACTATTAATAAATGGCCATGTTCAATAGCTATGAACTGACATAACCAGGCCGGGTGATTCCTCTATCAAACCATGCTTTCTGGTTGATCTTTGGGGGATGGGATGATTAAAATTGGCCACCCACATGCGCATTAACAGCCAGCAGAAGCTCGTGATGCTTGGAAGGGGTTCAATCATCCCCAAATCTGCACCAAACCCGTTGTTTTTTCCTACCGGTAGTGCAACAGTTCTAGGGCCCTCATTGATCTCTGAAGGTCAGTCACTGTGAAAGTACACATGAGTCACACGCGCATTAGAGTAGCGGTTTCTCAACACGCGGGGCAACTTTTAGTATTTGGTGAGGAGAACTGCCTGGTTGTTTGGGTTCCGGCCGGTGACGTCCAGCCAATCCCTAGATGAATACTCAAAATGTACCAGCACATCCCTTACCCCTAATAAAAAACCCTCCAGAAATCATGGTTTGATATGTGATGAAATCACATATTTGGGACCATAAAATGTGGGTGTTGAATATTAGGGGAATGGGATTATGTACAGTAATTGGAGTGATTAAAAAAAATAACACCATATCCAAATCATTCCAAATCTGTTCTCTATCAACATGGTCGATGTCCTCCTTCTCTGTTACCCTTGAATATGTATTGGTGCAAGCAAGTATTGCTATATTGTTATATAGTGCTATATATTGGTTCATATTGTCATATGTTTTGGTGTATACATATCTGTGTATATATATACATATGTGTATATATAGATATATACTATACATTATGATTTTATATATATATATATTGTACATTATGACTATAGACATGACAGTGTGTTGTATCTTGTATTTTATATGCTCATCATGATCCTTGATCATTTCCATTTCAAACACCTGAAATAACCCCAGGCATCAGGACCAAGGTGCAGGGAAGGTTTCAGCAAGCCTTAGCAACAACACCCAGCGGGTAAAGGATCTACCAATTGCAGGTTTCTTAAGTCATGGGGGATCCCCAAGACCCCAAGACCACGGGTTTCAATACTGGCTCATGGTCTGGTGGTCAACTCCAAAGCTGCCGCTGAACCACATTAGCATATTAAGTATCACTCAGTTCCGTGGCCAAATAGTTTGCTAATTTGTTTAAATTTTAAAAAACTGTGTTTGTTTTTGAAATGGGTGTCTGAAAATGGGGTATACCCCTCAAATAACCATTAAACAATGGGGATCACGGTGATTAACCAATGGATTTCTATCGTTTTCATGGTTGACATGAGTATGGCACCAGCCGGCCCACTTTGTGGTCCGTCATGTTTGATAAATTTAACAACTCAATAAAAATGGAGTAGAAAATCCTATATTTTTGATGATTTTCCCAGCTAAAAACCTTTATTTCTAGGGGGGTTCCCAGCCCAAATTCAGAACCACCATACCATACACACTTTGGAAACACGGGTTCACTTTGCATCATCATTGCCGGCGAAGGGCCCATGTACTCCTTGAATTTCTCCTTGCTCAAGCGTCCCTTTTTCGCCTGCCCCAGCCATTGCAAACTGAATTGCGTATTGGACAATATTTCAAAGAACGCATGCCCTGCAAAAAATTGGATGTTTAGCTGGTTAATAGATAATCCCATTGATACCAAAAGACTCAAGGATTGAAATAGCCATCTAAGATTGACCTAGATTTTCTATGCGATTTTGATGTCCATTGTCGCCTGGTACGGTTGGTCACCCGGTTGGTTTGGGTCACAACAAGTACCGCGATTGTTTCCAATTAAAATCAACAAATATATGTGGCAATATGGTTCATACGCATCGCAGTAAATCCTGCAAATTGTTGTGAAATTCACTACCATACACGTTTGCTAGCAATATTCAAATTCATTCTATTGGAAAATCAGTTTAAATACTAAAAAACTGTGTTTGTTTTTGAAATGGGTGTCTGAAAATGGGGTATACCCCTCAAACAACCATTAAACAATGGGGATCATGGTGATTAACCAATGGATTTACAGCTAGGCAAGTTGAAATGATAGAAATTGGGCGCCCAAAAAATTTGAGTTATATAATTTGATTAAATTTCTGAATTTATCATCATGTTCCTCGTTAAAATGGCAGTTTCGGGGAACTATTTTAACCATTTTCAGACACACCGAAATGGGTCTTGGTCAAAATTGGGTACCCCAATATTTGGAAGGTTAATCCTAAAATAATCGATCTGTGGTTCCCCAGGCCTTTAATTTTGACCCATACCGAAATGATAGAAAACCCATCATGGCTGACCGGTAGCGCCTGACCAGCCCACATAGATTCGATCTTCTTGACGCCGGCGTCTAACCACTCCTGCTTGGCATCCTGGCAAGGCATCACTGCAATGTGCCAGTAAATGGTTGGGACATGGGTTAGAAACGGTGGCTTATATGGATATTTAAATGTTTGTATGTATATATATATATATTCATATTTATATTTATTTCTATTTCTTGGAGATATGAGATATTTGATGTCAATAAAACGGGTGTTACAATGGGATGTATATATGCAAAACTTTGCATGTGACAACAATGATTTTGGGCGATGGACGTATTTGAAAATGCGTGATGCCACCACTCACGGTTGTTATTTCGTAGGGGCAATGGCTTCAAAACAACGTGCGCATGCTGAAAACATTGACCGTCGCAGGAGTGGGCTCGGTGGAAGCAGGAAGCACAAGCTATCATAAAACTGCACCAGTGCCGGCGGAATGTTGGAAACATTGGCATTTCCAGACTCAACAAAGCCGCCCCAAATTTGCTTGTGACAAAATGAAGAACGCCAAAAGCACCCACTACCACTTGGCTGGATGGCGGGCCCCTAGCCTTGCTTCCCTACTAGGTTCCCAAGCGCCAGCGCTCGTTCCAAAGCCCGGGCAAAAGAAGCTGCTCAGGGTTACTCCAAAAGAATGGCGCGCAGCCACAAACTTTTCTGTGGCTTTCAGGAAAAAACAAAAATGTGGTAAACCAGCAGAATGGAAGGGCAACACATTCTGGCGCAAACGCGCAATCAACACCCATAGCCAAGCGGCTGCTCCTCTTGATTTGCGACAAGCGAACTAGTGCCAGGCCCTCGACAAATCCTCCGTTGATCCTTCCATTTGCAGATGGCTGGCATGACGTGATCAATTCGAATGCGTAACTCGGAAGTTTCTCTTCGAAACAAAAAACGAGGCGGGGCGGAAGTTTCCAAGCCTCTCTCATCAGTGACATGGTTCCATTCGTGAATGCTGAAAGGATTTTCCACTGAGGATTGTGCTTCTGTCTTTAAATTATAAATGTGCAATCATATGGGGATGGGTCAATACCTATACATACCATTTTTAGGGGGATGAACATCCATTTACCAGCTATTTTGATGTTCACCAGGGGTACCAGGGTTTTGACACACTGCCATATCCCTCTAGTGTTAAATCCCTCCACATGATGCCACAAGAACGAGCAGATCCAATACTAAGCTCAGGGTTCGAAGGTTCAGGCTGGATCCATCTTGATTGCGAATCAGTTGACCAAAACTTTGGCCCCCAAATACCCGCTGGTAAACTAACATAGATATGGAAAGTCACCATGTTTAATGGTAAATCATCTATAAATGGGCAATTTTCCATAGCTATGTTAGTTTAATGGAGGGAAAATTCCGTTGAACAGGCCTTCAAACCAGCGGTTCTGGAGGGCCAATCTTAGGGCCCTGAGATCTGCAAACCTCCCCCTAGAAATTCCAATAAGTTGGAAATCTACCCTTCTATGAGCAAAACCCATCTTTGACCTATCCTTTTCCGCGTCAATATGGATACTATCCCCCTATATATCCCCCTTCGTTTTTGTTGTGAAGAACATTTTGAAAATAACTGCCCCCCACTATGGAGTTAACCCTTCTTGTTTCTTATCATTGTTGCTCCCTCATGTGGGGGTTCCCCAATGAAGCTTATTTCCAAACAGCGGAGCCCTGTTGGATGCTAAAATTAGTCTATGTATACATAGATAGATAGATAGATAGATAGATAGATTGATAGATTGATAGATAGATAGATAGATAGGATCGGATGGGATGGGATGGGATGGGATGGGATAGGATGGGATGGGATGGGATGGGATAGGATAGATAGAATAGAATAGAATAGAAAAGAATAGAATAGAATAGGAATAGAATAGAATAGAATAGAATAGATCGATTAGATCGATTAGATCGATTAGATCGATTAGATCGATTGGATCGATTAGATCGATTAGATCGATTAGATCGATTAGATCGATTAGATAGATTAGATCGATTAGATCGATTAGATCGATTAGATAGAGTAGATAGAGTAGATAGATGAGATAGATGAGATAGATGAGATAGATGTAATAGATTAGATAGATTAGATAGATTAGATAGATGAGATAGATCAGATAGATCAGATAGATCAGATAGACAAGATAGATCAGATAGGTCAGATAGGTTAGATAGATGAGATAGGTTAGATAGGTTAGATAGCTTAGATAGGTTAGATAGGTTAGATCGATTAGACCGATTAAATCGATTAGATCGATTAGATCGATTAGATCGATTAGATCGATTAGATCGATTAGATCGATTAGATAGATTAGATCGATTAGATCGATTAGATCGATTAGATAGATTAGATAGATTAGATAGATTAGATAGGTTAGAGAGGTTAGAGAGGTTAGATAGGTTAGATAGGTTAGATAGGTTCGATAGGTTAGATAGGTTAGATAGAGTAGATAGATGAGATAGATGAGATAGATGAGATAGATGAGATAGATGAGATAGATGAGATAGATTAGATAGATTAGATCGATTAGATCGATTAGATAGATTAGATAGATTAGATAGATTAGATAGATTAGATAGGGTAGATAGAGTAGATAGAGTAGATAGAGTAGATAGTGTAGATAGAGTAGATAGAGTAGATAGAGTAGATAGATGAGATAGATGAGCTAGATGTAATAGATTAGATCGATTAGATAGATTAGATAGATTGGATAGATTAGATAGATCAGATAGATCAGATAGATCAGATAGGTCAGACAGGTTAGATAGATGAGATAGGTTAGATAGGTTAGATAGGTTAGATAGGTTAGATCGATTAGATCGATTAGATCCATTAGATCCATTAGATCGATTAGATCGATTAGATCGATTAGATAGATAAGATAGACAAGATAGATTAGATAGAGAAGATAGATAAGATAGAAAAGATAGACAAGATAGACAAGATAGACAAGATAGATAAGATAGATAAGATAGATAAGATAGATAAGATAGATAAGATAAATAAGATAGATAAGATAGACAAGATAGACAAGATAGATAAGATAGATAAGATAGATAAGATAGATAAGATAGATAAGATAGATAAGATAAGATAGATTGATAGTTAGATAGATAGATAGATAGGATAAGATAAGATACGATAAGATAAGATTAGATTAGATTAGATAGATAGATAGACAGATAGATAGACAGATAGATAGACAGATAGATAATAGGATAGATAATAAGATAGATAATAATATATATTATAAGATAGACAGATAGATAGACAGATAGATAATAAGATAGATAATAAGATAGATAACAAGATAGATAATAAGATAGATAATAAGATAGATTCTAAGCTAGATATTAAGATAGATAATAAGATAGATAATAAGATAGATAATAAGATAGACAAGATAGATAATAAGATAGACAAGATAGATAAGATAAATAAGATAGATAAGATAAATAAGATAGATAAGATAAATAAGATAGATAAGATAGTCAAGATAGATAAGATAGATAAGATAGATAAGATCGATAAGATCGATAAGATAGATAAGATAGATAAGATAGATAAGATAAGATAGTCAAGATAGATAAGATAGATAAGATAGATAAGATAGATAAGATAGATAAGATAGATAAGATAGATAAGATAGATAAGATAGATAAGATAGATAAGATAGAAGATAGATAAGATAGATAAGATAGATAAGATAGATAAGATAGATAAGATAGATAAGATAGATAAGATAGATAAGATAGATAAGATAGACAAGATAGACAAGATAGATAAGATAGATAAGATAGATAAGATAGATAAGATAGATAAGATAGATAAGATAAGATAGATTGATAGTTAGATAGAAAGATAGATAGATAGGATAAGATAAGATACGATAAGATTAGATTAGATTAGATAGTTAGATAGACAGATAGATAGATAGACAGATAGATAGATAGATAGAAAGATAGATAGATGGATGGATGGATGGATCGATGGATAGATGGATAGATGGATAGATGGATAGATGGATAGATGGATAGAGGGATAGACAGATCGACAGATGGATAGATCGACAGATGGATAGATGGATAGATGGATAGATGGCTAGATGGATAGATGGATAGATGGATAGATGGATACTGTAGATAGATCGATAGATTGATAGATCGATAGATCGATAGATCAAAAAATCAATAGATAGATAGATAGATAGATAGACAGATAGATAGATAGATAGAGAGATAGATAAATAGACAGATAGACAGATAGACAGACAAACAGATAGATGGATGGATGGATGGATGGATAGATAGAGATAGATAGATGGATGGATAGATAGATAGATAGATAGGTGGATAGATAGATAGACAGATAGATAGATAGATAGGCAGATAGATAGATAGATAGATAGAAAGATAGATAGATAGATAGATGGATGAATGGATGGATCGATGGATAGATGGATAGATGGATAGAGGGATAGATGGATAGAGGGATAGACAGATCGACAGATGGATAGATGGATAGATGGATACATGGATAGATGGATACATGGATACTGTAGATAGATCGATAGATCGATAGATAGATCGATAGATCGATAGATCGATAGATCGATAGATAGATATACAGATAGACAGATAGACAGACAGACAGATAGATTGATGGATGGATGGATGGATGGATCTATCGATAGATAGATAGATAGATGGATAGATAGATAGATAGATCGATAGATCGATAGATCGATAGATCGATAGATCGATAGATCGATAGATTGATAGATAGACAGATAGACAGATAGACAGACAGACAGATAGATAGATGGATGGATGGATGGATAGATGGATGGCTGGATGGATAGATAGATAGATAGACAGGATAATATAAGATAAAATAAGATAAGATAGGATAAGATAAGATCAGATTAAGATAAGATCAGATTAAGATAAGATTAAGATAAGATTAAGATAAGATAGATAGATAGACAGATATATGTATATATATATATTCCACACAATTAACCCCTCATGAATGCTCCTATGTCGCTAATCTCGTTAAAATTAATCCCTCATGAATGCCCCAATGCAGCTTTCACTCAATTGAAACAGGTTGAGGATTGATGTCTAGTTAGTTCATTAATAATGGATTTGAGCAACCCCTCAGTTGACCCTGTTGACCCTGTCGACCCTGTAGACCTGTTGGGGGTAGCCATTAATCTACCGTGGCATCGGGATGTTTCAGCCTGCCATGTTAGATTAGAAGTCAGCCTGCAATGTTTGTACGGATACCCGTAGTGGTAATGTTAAACAGCTATGGAATGCCATGAACATTTATAAAACCATTTGTTTACTGATTTCGAAATGTGTGTGCCTATGATTTGCATGGCCAAAAAATCCATGGCTATGTAGATTACCAGAGGGTATCATCCCGGGTGGGCTCACAGGATGGATCTGGTGTCGAAACACGGCTGCCCGGTGGATCTTTCTGTGCAACTCGAACCAAAAAAAAAAGTACCCTCTGGTGAACTACCACAACTATGGAAAATCACCATGTTTAATGGGTACCCTCTGGTAATTTAACATAGCTACGGAAAATCACCATTTTTAATGGGTAAATCCACTATAAATGGCAATTTTTAATAGCTATGTTAGTTTACCAGAGGGTAAATCAACTGTTTCTATGGCCATGTTCAATAGCTATGTAACAAATTACCAGAGGGTAAGTGGAGCAGGTATCTGGGGGGGTTCTTGAGTCATGGATCCCTAGTCGTCACCATGGGGGGGTCAATAGAAAAATGGCTCCAATGCCGAGCATTGGGGTACTGGGAATCCTTGGAAGGACCACATGGTTATTTAACATAGCTATGGAAAAATAAAAAATGGCGCATTTATAGATGAAACAAGTGTGATTTACCAGTTCGCTATGTTCAATAGCCATAGGGTAATGCCTATGAATCACCATCACATTCCACCAAAAATCCCATCAAATCCAATGAAATCCCATTAAATCACCATCAAATCCCTTTAAATCCCATCAAATCACCATCTGAAATCCCATGAAATCACCATTAAATCACCAGGATACCATCCAGAATCATAGACTAAATGGCTTGTAACCATCCCCCCAGTCACCCCGTCGAGCTGCCTTCAACACCACGGGGACTCCCTTCTGGATGAAGCACATGGCCTCAATCGGATTGCCCTGAAAAGTTTTGCGATTTCATATGGGAAAATCTATAGACAAAATGTGGAACATATATGGAAAATATATGGAACATATATGGGTATGGATCAATACCTATTAATACCATTTTTAGGGGAAGGAACATCCATAAATCCCAGCTATTTTGATGTGAACTACAGGGGTACAAGGTTTTGACAAACTGCCATATGGAAAATATATGGAAACATGTGGAAAACCGAGGTTCAATGGCTTGGATTCAAGGAACATCTTAATCACAAACCCTGGATTTACCAGCCAAATATCGTTTTGTTTAAATCAGACAACACTAAAATCCACTGGTATAGTCTATGTCAATTGATAAAAAATGATGGGGAGTAACTGTAAATAACACCACAAATGAAAAGGCTCACAACTTTATTTCTGAGTGAACTAAAATGTATCAAAAGCTGCTTTTAAAGAATAAGAACTAATAGAGTCTAAGGATCCAATAGATTAAAATTCGACCCTTGAGACTCGGGATTTAGTAGTTCTCCCCCCAGAAATTGGCCTCACAGGAACCTTGCTTCGAATGTGTGTGTGATGGATGGGATGATCATTGCAATCTGCAATGGATGACATTGAACTGCATGTCCAAACAAATACAGGCAATCAAGAATATCAAGACTCGGAGCCTTAAAATGATAAAGCCACTATGTTTCACTGGTTGGTGGTTTCAACCCCTCTGAAAAATATGAGTTCGTCAGTTGGGATTATTATTCCCAATATATGGAAAGATAAAAATGTTCCAAGCCACCAACCAGTTCAAGTCTGGTATTCTCGTTGGGACCATTTCTTCTCAGCATGAGTCATGTGGTGCAGCCATGGTAAACCCCAGAAACCAGCCCCAGTCCCATCACTCCTTGATGTACGGTCGTTCTCATTTACCCAGATGGTATTAACAGAAAACATTCCCCAACAAACGAGATTTTCATACTTATATAAAGCTAATATATTACCTACAAAAACACAAAACTGTTGATGGTAATAATGGTAATAATCATGCTAGTAGTGATCAAGTAGGTTTATACCGACCATCTCCGCACATAGAACGCTGAGATCCCCAACAATGCCGCCACCTGAGATGAACTCGTTTTTCGGGCTTGGGGAGTTACGCAACCTGATCTTTTTTTAGCTTCTGATGCTATCTAGATCTGGACTGGATTGGGCTAAACATGGGGTGTGTCGAATGGTTTCGACATGTTCAATAGTAAACCTATCTGTACATGGATATGATGGATGATTTTTCAGAAAGCCAAGTTAGAATTTGAGAGGGTACTCGTTGGTCAATTCCGGATTACTCATCCATTTAACCATAAATCCGGCGAAAAGTGCCACGTGGCACCAGAATAGACATCAAACCTTTTTGTTTGGCCTACTGCTCAAATGGCTATGGCAAAACAACCTACACCCGAAGGAACCGCATACAATATTATATAATGTCAACATATTCAATTCCACACTGCCCATGTTTGATCATGTTTGTCCCACAGAGAATAGAACCATCAAAAGGTCCTCTCAAGGTCCGGGTTCCACTGAAAATGCTGGAAAACCAACAAACATCCCATGGTTCAGTGTCATTTTTTTCCATTAAACCTGCAAAACAATAAGTGATGTAATGTGGACAACCCAAGGCCACATAAATCTACCATTTGGGGATGCTTGTGGAAAAATCCCAATCCAGAATGGTGATCTTGGGGATTGTTTTAGGGTTTAGGATTTTACCCTCTGGTAAACTAACAGTTTGCTATTGAAAATGGCCATAGAAATAGTTGATTTAGCTATCAAAATGGTGATTCTCCCTAGTTTTCTGTATGTTTACCAGAGGGTACCACATTTTCCCAACTTCCCAAGCTCAGTTGAAAGCTTCAGTCCCAAGAAGCCCATCAAGCCCGCGCCCAGAATGCCAATCTTCTTCCTCAGATCGAAGAGAAACATCCGAGGATAGGATGCGGTGAGGTTTAAGGAGAAAAATCCATTGGAAAGCAGGTTTTTTTAATCTATCAGTACTGGTTGGTGGTATACCTACCCCTCTGAAAAATATGAAAGTCAGTTGGGATGATGACATTCCCAACTGAATGGAAAAAACAAATCATGTTCCAAACCACCAACCAGAATACTGTATCTGGGTAAATTATAATAGTTCACTAACCTGAATTAAAATAATTAAAGCCATTTTGGGATGCTTCCCCTTAGTATGATTATAGTGAGGGAGATCAGGGTGAGGTCGTGATCAAATTTACCCAGACTGTATGTATATATATATATATATAACTGGTTGGTGGTTCCAACCCCTCTGAAAAATATTAGTCAGTTGGGATGATTATTCCCAATATATGGAGGAAAAAAAAACATGTTCCAAACCACCAACCAGGAAATATATATACATATATATATATATAGGGATTTATGATGTTTTATTTTCCCCTGCAGTATGAAAAGAAACTGACCTAGCTGGTTGAATTGATGCTTTCCACCCATCCCCACCCATCCCCAGCCATCCCCATTCTCAACTGAGCCAAACCATCCGAGGCCGGGAGCTGTGTCCCTCCTGCATTCTACACCTTTCAATGCGACATTATGAGGAAATACTGGTGTTTTAATGGGATTTTAATGGTGATTCAATGGGATTTAATGGGATTTATTAGGATATATGATGGGATTAAGCCTCTGGTAATTTGTTACATAGCTATTGAAAATGGCCCAGTCGAAATAGTTGATTTACCCACTAATAGCATGGTGATTTTCCATCGTTTTTTGTTAGTTTACCAGGCCGGGTAACATCCAAAAATCTCCATAGCCATGATGGAATCCAAAAATCTCGTGATATCACCATTCTGGTCTAAGGTCACGTCCCCATGATCCTACTTCAACCCCCCTTGGCTTGGTACTTCGGCTTCATGTTTCTTGGTCATTCTCTCAGTCTTTGTCAAATCCTTCTTGCTGAATTTAACATCAGACTTCTATTGGGTATAAGTTCCACCTTACTCGGACAACTCTACATATATGTACGAGTACATATATATGTATAATATATATATATACACATACAGTCATATATATATATGTGAAAAATATGACTACATTGGATATGTGTTCAGGGTTTGAAGATGCTTCAAATGGATCCCAAAAAGATCGCCAAAAAACACCAACATCGCAGACAAAGCAACCACATATATGGCCTTGATTTCCAAAATACGTATGTATCATTGCCAATCTTAGATGCAAAAATATATAGATTCAATGCTGGTGAACGTAGATAAACCCATTTACCCTCTGGTAAACTAACATAACTATGGAAAATCACCATTTTTTTAATGGGTAAATCAACTATTTCGACTGGGCCATTTTCAATAGCTATGTAACAAATTACCAGATGGTATAGCAAGAGATTAAAGAATGAGTTTCTACCCATCCAGTTGGATGGTGATGGAAAAATTCCAGCCTGAAACTCTGTCGATTGGGTGGCCAAAAAATATGTTCCCTGGTTGGTGGTTGAGCCCTACCCCTCTGAAAAATATGAGTTCGTCAGTTGGGATGATGAAATTCCCAATTCATATGGAAAAATAAAATTCATGTTCCAAACGACCAACCAGTTCAAGTCTGGTATTCTCTTTGGGACCATTTCCTCTCAGCATGAGTCATGTGGTAAACCCATGGTAAACCCCAGAAACCAGCCCCGGTCCCAAAAAAAACAATGTCTCTTGGCCAAGCGACAGTGGGGCCGGCTTCTCGTCAATACCTGGAACCTGCACAGACTGTTTTTCAGACCTCCACTCAAGCCATGGGTTATACCTCCAAATATGGACACATAGATGTACATGAGATAACATATATGGACCATATGGGTATGGAATATATGGTATATATAAAATATATGGAATATATGTATGATATACCATTTATGACAAGGGGATAAAACTGCAATGAGTTTAATGGTGATTCAATGAGACTTCATAGGGGTTTAATGGGATTTAATGGGATTTAGTGGGATTGAATGGGATTGAATGGGCTTAATGATGGTATACCTCTGGTAATTTAACAGTTTGCTATTGAAAATACCACAAAGAAATAGTTGATTTACCTATTCAAAATGGGGATTTTCTATAGCAAACTGTTAGTTTACCAGAGGGTATGACGAATTACAGTAGGGGATAAAACCTGCAAGATCATCCAAATATAGCACTTTGGAATCTTAGAATCTCAGTATCCAACATGTTCAGAACATGTTGACATGTTCGGCTCATCTCAACTTGGGGTTCTGAATATGTTTGATGGATACCCCCGTGAGAAAATCATGAGAGTTGGCTGGGAAGTTTACCCTCAAACATGGCTGGAAGGATCCACCCAGCGAATGACGTGGCGGCCACAGGGCTTTCCAGCCACGTGTGATTTTCCACCGCAACTTTTCAACGCGGGGCCCACTGGTCCCCAAAATTCATGGTTTCGGTACATAAACATGATCAGATTATCACCCATCATTAATTAGCCATTAGAAACCAATCCAGATGAGGGTTCTAGATTTTGTCATGTGAACGTTAATTCCTGAAGCCCATGAAAAATACTAGTTCGTTCTATCCCAATCAACCCTAGGTGGGCTTCACCTTGTGGAAGTCTGGGAAATGGAGAAGAAAATGACGGGAGATTTGGCTGAATCAGGTACCAGTAACTTATGTAACAAGAGTCAGTTAATGCTGCTCACAAAAATCAACATGAAGAAATGTCATCATACTTCACCCCTATATTTCTTTGGTGATTTTCCATGGCGACCTGTGAATGTTTACCGGTAATTCATTGGAGACCCACCGATATGGCAGAGTTCGGCACGTGCTTTGCTCCCTGACTTCCACCCGTACGGTTCAACATGTGAATATTAGGAACGGTGATATATATATGGTGGATTCCACAAATGGTGGTACTCCAATAGCTGGATGGTGTATTTCATGGAAAAATTGAAAAATCCCACTCAAATAGATGATTTGGGGGGACCCCATTTTAGGAAACCTCCATATAGCAATATAGAAAGAGAAAGGTACAGGATGGTGCCCTCCAAGTTATGTTTGTTGGTTTATAAACCCCACTAACTAGTTCGTTAAGTTATATCTACCATAAACCATAGAATTCTGCCACTTTTTTTCTCAACTGAGCTATCCAACGGGGGCCCCATCCTGTAATAAACAAGTGAATTGAAAATTACATGGCCTTTGTGGTTCATATCTTACAGATTCAAAGCCATACAGGCCGTGCACCCCAAGGTGGGGCGGATGTACATCCCAAGTCAGATCCTTTTTGGGTTCTGTGAGGGAAAATGATGATCAACCATCCAATTTCGTCGTACGTTTCAGACAAAGCGTGACGTTTACCCAGAGATTAATAGGTATCATGGATATCATATATATAAGGGCATTTTGGGATAGTTACCATTTGGCTATTTAACATAGCCATGGAAAATCCCTTATAAATGGAGGTTTCTAGCTGGGAAAATCATCTATGGGCCATCTATACCATGGCTATGTTAAATAACCAGAGGGTACCCCTTACAATTCCCATCAACTTTGGTGAGCATAGCTGAGGTCACGAGAAATTCATCACCCAGATATCTTTGGTCAAATCTGGTGAAGCTATATGTCGGCAATCTGCTCTGAGCCTCATTTTGTGCAGGCACTGTCCTCATGTAGGTTCCCCTTTTCAAGGAGTGTCATCCTAAAATCTCCTAAATCTCAATCTCATCATGATTTCCCTATTGCAAATAGCCAGTATCTCATACTCAGTATGTTGGTGACATTTGACCAACCAGATCCTGGTTCGTGGTATACCTACCCCTCTGAAAAATATGAGTTCGTCAGTTGGGATGATGACATTCCCAACTATTTTGGAAAATAAAAGTCATGTTCCAAACCACCAACCTATAGTTAACTATGGTTAATGGTGATTTCATGGGGATTCATCCCTACTGTATTCCGACTCCCCAATGTTGGCGCCTTCTGAGCCAAACGCTCCGACAGGAAGAGGTGACGCAAGGCCTTAAGCGCTGCAAGGTGAAATCCATGGGTCCGAAAGGATCAGATCACAGCTGGGATCTTCAGCTCCGTTCTGACCGTTCTGACTAACGTAGCCATGGAAAATCCCAAGCATAAATGCAGGTTTCGTTCGCTGGGAAAATCATCTGTTTCTATGGGCCTTTATCCATAGCTATGTGAAATCACCAGAGGGTAATATAATGATCAATAGGAATACCTTGGTGTTTTCCAGATAATAGTTATATCATGGAAGATCTGGAATATATGGATATACCAAGTGGTAATGTGTTACAGTTTGCTATAGAACATGGCCCATTTACTTCGTTGATTTACCGATGAAACATGCTGATTTACTATAGCTATGCACAGGGTACACCTGGCAGTTCTCACGTTGTGACGCCCTTTTGGGGATTTTTAAAGGTCACTTTGAGTGGTTGGAAATATGCGGAGAAAATGATCTACCCTCCGGTAAACATACAAAAAGCTATTGAACATGGCCATAGAAATAGTTGATTTTCCCATTTAAAAAAATGGTGATTTTCCATAGCTATGTTAAATTACCAGAGGGTAGAATCTACAAATGACGTATGTTTTCCATATCCATGTGTCAATTGACGGCAGATTTTCCTGCATCTCTAGTTGTTGGGTGGTAGGTCTCCATCCATTCCAAGACATGAACATCACGATGGGGGTATAGGATGACAAAAATCTGCCTTACCAGAGTTTTAACGTCAAAAGAACCGAAAAAATATCCACAAAGTGACCAAATGATTTGAACCTTGCGGTATTTTGATGTATTTTGATTCTGGTTGTAGGATGTCTCAAACCCTTCTCGATGGACTTCATGCCCGAGTAGTTCCGCAGTGAAAAGGGCCAGTCGAGGGTTGGGATGTTGATTTTGGGTAACAACAATCGTGAAGTTTGGGATGTAGAGTAGATTTTGTAGCGTAGGTTTGGGGTGTAGTTTCAAGCACGCCATGCCTGTCTGTGGGAAACATCATGTCTGATAATGTCAATGTGCATGCATACATTCACGTCCATGCAAATGCATACAAATGCATCAATACCATCATTGGAATGGCAGAATACTATCCCTGACCCCAGGAAATTCCGGGGTTCCAAACCGGGCCCCTCACCCGTGCCAAACACCAGTCGCATGTGTTTAAATGACCAGCATCTTTGGCCGGCTGATATCCATTCTTTCATATGTTATTGTGGATATCACCAGTTCAAACAACGTCAAGAAGAACTAAAATTCAAACCGACCCAAATGCCAAACCCCAACAAACATCGGGATTCTCAACAAACCACCCATTATACAATTGATATATCGGGAAATTTCTCCTGGTTCACGGGGCAGTTAATCTTTCATGGGGCAAAATACCATGGTTAATCGGAAAATCGGTCCATGGCCATTGTCCGGAACGTTGTTAGATGACCAAAGGCTGGGTGAGTCCCTGGAAAATATCCTAAATTCTTGGTCAATTCCTGGAAAATATCCTAAATTTTTGGTCAATTCCTGGAAAATATCCTAAATTCTTGGTCAATTCTTGATGTTCATAAAATGTATACAATCCCATGGAAATTCCAACATAAAATCCCATAAAAGTCCTCCATTCATCAGCCTGTTCTTGGATTTGCCTATTGGGGGTCCCCCAAAAAGAACATCTTCACTTCATCGATTCCCCAGTCATGGTGGATTTTCTGGGAAAATCAGCCGAAGGGGCCGCAGATTCCACGGAGAAGACCAAGTTGGTGAACTGCTCCATCTCCACTTGCAGGCCCTGACCATCCATGGGGAAACTCCCACCACAATGACCCCCAAGTGGCATAAGATATGAACTCCACCTCTTGAATTGGATGATTTATGATGATTTTTAGGGCTATCCCCATGAGGAAACCATCCCAATTTTTTTTCGTGTGTGCAAAATGGCTAATGTAGTAACTATTAATGAATAGTAGAATATTTGAAATATTACTATGAATTATCTACTATATCTATATCTACTATTACTATTTATGCGGTTAGTTAAAACAATGTCATAAACTAGCCATGACTGGGAATGGTTGAAATCCCACCTATAAAAATGGTGATGACTGGGGGATTGTGTATTATTGTAACTTTGGGTAATTTTGGATCTAGTAATTTTTGGATGTAGTAACCCCTGGTAATTTGGGGGATAGCTTATTACTATATAGGTTTACTTCATTGGATGTCTATACGTACAGGAGGGTAAATAAAATTGGATAGAACGGTTGTTCCATGATGTTCATGAATAAACGCAAGATTATATGCCATTTACTTTATAATCCCCAGGTGTTCATTAAGAAACAAATCGATTTTGGGGTTGCTATACTGTCGTTAAACCAATAATAACACCTTTTTGGGGTATGGCTTTTCACACCCCCCAAGTGGCAAAAAAGGGTATTACTAGGTTTACTTCATTGGATGTAGGAACTCAGGATGTCAACCTATTGCCACCAGAAGGCACAAAAAATTGGGGCCGAAAAATTGGGGTATTCAGGGCACAAAGTTTTTTCTGA
This sequence comes from Cladocopium goreaui, assembly GCA_947184155.2. Classification (NCBI taxonomy): domain Eukaryota; class Dinophyceae; order Suessiales; family Symbiodiniaceae; genus Cladocopium; species Cladocopium goreaui. The sequence goes on from CAMXCT020004445.1 coordinate 1,587,514, forward strand.
CTGCCATTTTATGATGCTGGTTGGTGGTTTCAACCATCTTGAAAAATATTAGTCAATGGGAAGGATTATCCCATATAATATGATATATTATGGAAAATAAAAAATGTTCCAAACCACCAACCAGTATATCATTTTATGATGTCAAGCAAGAATTACCTACCATTTTGATCCGTTTTGTCGAAACAGGTCGAGAAGTGATGAAATGATCCTTGCAACGGTCATGTTTTGCAACCCCAAATTGATCAACATAGCTGGTTTGAATTGCAATGTATGTAAAACATGTGTTTATGTATGCATACGTCATATGTTTTTGTATACTAAGAGAACATTAAAGAAAAGCGATGCGAAAAGCGACATGAGTTTCGAAAAGAAATGATCGTTCAATTCATGGTGGATTTTCCCATTTTCCATGTTAAGCAACTGAAAGGTGTACCCGCTGCTTATCTAACATGGCTAGAGAAAATGGATGAAAATGGCCCATTTATAGACATAGATGATTTATGATGATCTACCTATTAAAAATGATGAATTTTAATAGCTACGTACAAATTATCCCAGGGTATATGGGTATGGGTCAATACCTATACATACATTTTTAATGGGATGAACATCCATTTACCAGCTATTTTGGGGTTCACTAGGTACCAGGGTTTTGACTCATAGCCATAATATCTTTGACCACTTCTCCCTTCCTTTCGACGCCTCTCGGAAGGACTTGTTGGAGCAAGCGGCCTCGAAGCACTTGATGATGGCCTCGAATTGCGGAGATGGGAAGGTGCCAGTGTCATGGGATGTTTCAATGGCTATTCATACGGGTGTATGTAGATATACCCTCTGGTTATGACTAACAGTTCGCCATGGTTAAGCCATGGCCCTAATCGAAATAGATGGTTTACCTATATTAATAGCATGGTGGATCTTGACAAATGGCGAACTGTTAAATAACCAGATGGTATAATATATACATACCCTATGGATCCTTCTTAGGAAACGTTTGGGGTATGATTTCGGGGGTTAAGTACCTTTCTTACTAAGTGGGATGAGCCACCAAGTAATATATACATATAATTTAACATCATCCTAAAACGGGGGGTACCACCAGTCATCATCCAATTAGACGATGGGGTGTTTTTAGTCGTATTTTTCAACCATGGCGACGACTGGAGATCCCCCATTTTAAGAAACCCCCTATAGGATTTCATATGATAATAGGATATCATAGGCATCCATAGTTTCAATGGTGATTCAATGGGGATTTAATGGGATTTAATGGGATTCAATGGGGATTTAATGGGATTTTATGGGATTTATTAGGATATATGATGGTATACCCTCCAGTAAACTAACAGTTTGCGAACTGGAAAATGTACCATAGAAATAGATGATTTACCGAACTTGAAAGTAGTGATTTTCAATACTTATGTTCAATTACCAGAGGGTAATAGGATATCATGGGCATTCATAGGGTATAGTCTTGATAGTTAAATCCCATGGGTAAATGGAGTGCATGGAGTGAGATTTAACCGTTAATACTTTGGGTTTTACCAGCTAGCAATGGATAAAGATCGATGATGTTACCTATTTGTTTGGGGGATTCTCTGAAAAACGGTCCCCCTAAAACAATTGGTTTCTCATCATGTTCTCATGATTTTCCATCAAGTGTCCCCTAAAACCATTGGTTTCTCATCATTTTCTCTATTAAATGGCTATAATTGGGGATATTCCCCATTTCAGACACACCCAGTTAGGAACGGATCAAAACCTATATGCGAGTTTCCATATTTTATCGAGGATGAATATCCATACATCCCAGCTATGATTTTGGGATTGTTTTGACCCATACACATCTTCAAATCATCCAAAACTCTAAATCCGAAGTTGAAACAGCGAGAAACAAGTCAGAGCCTTTTTCTGAACCATGTGTTTCCCCCCAACTTATCGAGTTACATGTGTCATGTCAATTGGGGAAAGCAAGGGTCTTTGGTTTCACCTTTTTTTTAAGAAAACACCTATTGGGTGAAAAACAAACATTGAACAAATGGAGGCTTCTTAAACTTGGGGATCCAATAAGACACCTAAATTGGTTATTTGGAGGGCCCCAATTCTAAGGAGCATCCAAATGAGGTGGACTTTCTATCTGAGAAAAATGGGAAGGGGAACCATTTCTGTGTATAGTTGAAAGAAAAAGTCCCAATGTTTTGTTGAACACCAGTTGATATTTAGTGGAACATGACAATCATTGGATGGGTTGAAGAAAAAACGCAAGAAATGTATATCATCCATAAAATCACCATTATATATGTATGGTAATATATGGTGATGTTATGGTTATGTATATATTGTATCATCCATAATATCACCATTATATCCCATGGTGCCACCATCTTGAACCGTTTATATCCGTTTATATTATAGTTGGTGAGTTGTTCCATGCAAATGTAGACCAAACATCCGGTCTCATGGTCAGGAGGGCCTCCAATCTTTCTTAGGTACCCGTCATCCCCTGAGTCAAACTCTATCGCAATTGCGTGGGTCTGCAGTAGCAGGAAATTCAGATATGTCATTATTTCCTCAACAGAGCCTATCTGGCCACTCCTTGTAATGCAGGAAATCCAACCAAACTTTTTAAAGATTAACCGCACATCCTCAAATTGAGCGTTTACAACAGTATTTATGGCTCTATCTTAAGTTCTATCCTGGTTTATTGGTGATGTTCCCACAACTTCAAATACCAGTAAGCACCATTTAATCCTTATCTAATCATCAAATACATGTATTTCATACCATAAAATCAATGATGAAATCCCATTTCTCAGCAAATCTAGGATCCCATGAATCAATGGATTGTTTTGTTCCCATGTTTTTTTTCGAAAAAATCGACCGGAAAGCCCAACAAAAAAACCCACCCTTCAGCCCCCCGACGCGTGGGGCAATCATCAGAGGAGCCTAAAACGGGTGCAACTAGGGGCAAGTCGCCCGAGGCGGTGCCATGATCATGGGACAGATACGACCTTGGAAAATTTCCATATGGAAAATATGGATATCAATGAGATAACTTATTTTTGGCATATGGAATATATGGGATACATGGAATATATTCCATATATGGATATACCCTCCAGTAAAGTCAAAGTTTTGGAAAGCTAGCCATTTACAGTTGATTTACCTATGAAAAAATGGTGATGTTCCCATAAACTGTTAAATTACCAGAGGGTAAAAAAAATGATTTACCTATTGGAAAAAAAAACACGTGAAATTTCGTGGGATTTAACCCACACATATGGAACCTGATGGGAATTTAAGGGGGTAGGACCAGCAAATTGGTTATATAATTGGATACATATACATATATATGTATATATGGGAAATGTATTAAACAAAAAAACAATGAAAATCATGGGCGTATCATGTGGGACATGTAACCAAAAATAGGGATATGAGATGCGGTGTTCTCCATCCGTCCCGGAAATCTAACATAATGGGAATAATGCGTATGTCAATATCCCTAGCATCCCTCAATATGGGTATCAACAATGTGTTGACCACCGCACAAATGGGCTTCCCTCTAAAAATGATGCAAGTAACTGAGGAAATAATGATAAACCAATGGATACTGGCCCCTCCTACTCAAACCAAGTTTTGGTCGTGACACATATCATTAACAATTCGTTAACATATATAAAATAGTGGATATGTAGCCAAAACTGAGGAGGATGCACCAAAAAATTGATTTCTCCGTGAAACATGCCCGTTAGAGGTATCCACTTTGAACAACCCTAAATGTAAGCAGTAAAATCCCCATTTCTGATGCTAAAATAACAATGTGGTGTGTCTGAAAATGGTGGTTTTGACCCCAAAAATTGCAATTTCCACCGGAAAAATAACTATATGAATATATTTCCAAGAAAATCAACAGAGGTGTCCAAGATGTATTTTCAGAATTGTATGGTTACTAAGATTTCAGTATTTTTACTATATCTCCTATGGTATTTCAAACATTTGCTGGACACCCTACAGGATGGTGCTCCGAAATATAATTTGGTGAGAAAACCCCACTAACTAGTTCATTATGTCTACCATAAACCATGGAATTCAGCCACCTTTTTTTCTCAACTGAACGCTATCCAACGGGGGACCCATCTTGTAGTTATAAGTTGCCTTATAACCCCATCTAAATATAATTATAAAATGTTATAAGTATCATACACTATTGTTCTTATAGTTCTGTTCACCAACTGAACGCTAAACCACTTTATATAGTATATAACTAAATTATAACTAAGTTGGTTAGTTGTTGGTTGTATTACCATCTGGTTATGACATTGCCAGTTCGCCATTTGTCAAGATCCACCATTTTTAACCATTTTTAAGAACGGTAAACCATCTATTTCTACGGGTCATTTCCCACTTGGTGGCTCATCCCACGAATCGTAAGTGGGTCATAACCCCAGTTATAAATGGGATAAGTAGGGTTAATCCACTTATAATTGGGGTTATAACCCACTTACTAAGTGGGATGAGCCACCAAGCATGGCTAAACCGATTCACCCACGGATTTCCTGGGCTTCTCCCGGGTCTCCCCGCAGCGTTCACGGCGGTGTTGAGACCCTGCTCCAAGCCGCCTGCGGCCACCATGAACCTGCCGCGATGGTCACGTCGCGTTGGCGTCTTGGGGAAACACACTTGGATGTGTGTATCTTCTATCTATGTATGTATGTATATCTATATATGTATGAAAATTTATATTAGATCATCTATAGATCTAATATCATATTCAAACATGTATATATATATACGTTTGTATGTGACTTGTGTATATAAGAACGTATGTGATTTCAAAAATATGCTTTAAACTTCAAGTTTGTTTGTTTCTTTCCTTCTTTCTTTCTTTGCTTGCTTGCTTGTTTGTCTGTGTTTTTTCCTGGTATGTGATGTAGAGATTGGACATCAATTCAATGGCCGTAAGTTTTGATTTGCCACCCCAAGAAGCATCAAGCTTTAATTTTCAAGTGGTGGGGAGGTCCCAAAACACAAGGTAAAACCTGGGGTTGTACACTACTCAAAACCTGGCCAGTGTGTCTGGAAGTACCACGATTCACTGATTCCTTGATTCACTGATTCATTGGTTCATCGATTCATTGGTTCATTGATTCGTTGAATCATGATTCATATGTTCATTTTCCGTATGGGGCATTGATTCCCTGTAGCCATTTCTTTTTTTCGAAGCAAAACAGCCGCGGAGCGGGCCGGGATTTACCTGGCATATCGCGTGTATATATATATATATACACGATATTCGTTTTCTACTTCAGAATGATTACCCTCTGGTAATTTCCACATAGCTATTGAAAAATGACCCAGTCGAAATAGTTGATTTATACCCATATTTACCAAAAAAAATGACAATTTCTCTAGCTTAGCCATGAAATAAATGGAACATGTCTGGTTGGTGGTTTCAACCCCTCTGAAAAATATGAGTTCGTCAGTTGGGATCATTATTCCCAACCGTTGGGGAAAAAAAATGTTAACCACCAACCAGATAAAACATCTTGAAATCACCAACCAGCTTGATATTTCTGTCTGAAAATAGAGTATCTGATTCCAAACCAACCAGATTTTTTTCACATGTCCATAGCTACCCCATCCACCCTGCTTTGCGCCAGTGGCGCACGGCGTGGCGCCTGTTGGTCTTGTGCACCTCGCGCTTGGAGATGGGTGCGGGTGGATGGCTCAAGGCCCACTCCGCCGCCTCTTCGATGACGTCCTGGGGAGTTTGCCATGGGAAAAGGTGGGAAAAGTCCTGGAAAGTCCTGGAAAATCCCTGGAAAGTCATGGAAAAACATAGGGAAATGATGAGAAAATCATGGTTTGAACACAAAATGATCTAAACGTTCTATGAAATGATTGCATCCTTGGATTTGGACGAGAGATCTATTGAGCTCATTGTCACACAGACGGTGTCACCTATTACCAATCTTGAAACCCCACGCACGGACCAGGCACCGAAAACTCAACCAATCTTTGCTTCCATTTCTGGGTCTTTTTTTCAGGCAATCTGAGTGTGTCTGAAAATGGCATATATTCACGAAATGGCTATTTCAACAAAAAGTTATGGTGAACCAGAGGATATGGAGGTACCTTATTTTCAGACAAACCCATCTGTATTCAGTGACTCACCCGCAAAAGTTGAAGTTTCCGTGCGGCAACAAAGATAAATAGCGCTGGGTATATTACACTACACTCCCTGAAGAGTTTGACTATACTGGATGAGTTACCCCTTACAATTCCCATTCTTCCAGGGTTGGGTCGCGACGTGAAAGAAGCGGGCCGTCCTTCTTGGCAACTGCATCGATAATGCCGTTCCTGGGTCTGGGAGGTGCTCTGGCTCCCTTGACGCTTGGATGATGCCTGAAATGAGGATACATCCCTATTTATCAGTAAAATGCCATTCTATAATGGAAAATCATGATGAACCAGATTTAGAAGCACCCAATCTTCACACAAAACCACATGTGTTTTATGTGAAAGGAAACTTTTTGCACCTGTGGGATAAACCATGAAGGCATATGATATGGTTATGGCTTCAATATTGCTTACCGTTACCCAAAAACAGGATGATAAATCCCAAAAAATCACTCAATGTGGTCTCCGGCGCCATCCTATGCCCATCTCACCTCGGAAAACCTATTTCTTTGGGGTCCGCAACGTTTCCACCCAGTTGCGCAAAAGAAACTTCCAGGGAAACAGTGAACTCTTCAGAAAATCTCTGCAGTATGACTCATCAACGGTTGAATTGTTGGAATCTCCATTTGGTCAGAAACCCGCCAAAAATGCCATCTTTCTCGGTTTTATGTGCCAAAATCGCCAGCAACTCCACCCGAGTCATCTTGGCCACCAAACTTACGAGCAGCATCAGCCTTCAGCCTTGCTTCCGGGTGGGATTGGCATGGGGTACATTTCAGGTGGCGATTTTTTCGGACCAGGGAACTTCGATTGACTTGTCATTAACGAAATCAACCCATTGAGTTGTACCCAATTGGCAAATCCCGATTTTGGGTGGTCAAATCACCAGCTATGACACTGTGGGATAAAATCACCAGCTATGACACTCGCCGGTCATCTTCGCTTTCGCCAAGTTACGGCTTTCCCTGCAAGATCCTGAGCCCCGGGGCGGTTCAGAAAGTGCCGAAAGCGGGGCCGGAATCCGACAAAAAGCAGAGATCCAATACTAAATCTATGATAGATATTGATAGATTATGTTTTATCAACCGTGGATAATGATGATTGATAGATTGATATATACATATATACATAATTTGAATGGCTCATCACTAACCAATGTAAAAATCATATCCGGACGAATCCCATGAAATCATTAAGATAGATCATATGATTAATATACACTCCATTTTTTTGATGTTCCAAGACTATCCCTTAAATATTCCCATGAATATCAATGTTCCATGATGTTCCAATGAATATCCCATATCAAATTCAGATTCTTATCCCCATATCAATGGATATATATATATTCCATATCATATTCATGGGGATTTCATATCCCATATCAAGACTATCCCATATCAATGTTCCAATGAAATCTCCATGGAACATCCGAGTCTCATCTGCATGGCTGTGGGCAGCGGCGCCACACGAGGCAAACGCTGAGTGCCCTGTGGCTGAACTGGATGAACATTTGGGATTTAAGTTACATGATTTAACGAAAAAAATGATTTCACCATGAAAAAATGGTGAGTTAACATGATTTAAATTTAACCATGAAACATGGTGGTTCTAACCATCACAAATGGTGCTAAAAAAACTTTAACCATGAAAAATGGTGACTTCACGACACTCGAATTTTCCATATCATGCCGATGGTGATAAATCAGCATCAAATATTCGGAGTTCAACACCGAAAATTGGGATTCAAAGATTGATGTTTTTTCACCATCAGCAAATGGCTTTCAACGGTTTCAACCATGAAAAAAGTAGGATGTAACAAAGAAAATGAGGAAGTTACCATCACAAGTGAGTTTTTTTTCCAAGAAACATAGGGACAATTCACCTCTTAGGATGTCAGGTCTTCATCCTTAAACGGTCCTTCTTCCCAACGGACGGACGTTTTTTCGGCCATGGAATGCCATGGACCTTTTCGGCTTTTTCTACAGGTCATTTCATCGGGAAATAAAAATCACGAAAAGTTCGTAACGTGCATAAAGCAAATAGAAATCCGGCCATTCAATTGAATAAGAACATGTGTATATATATATATTATATGTATATATGTATATATAATATAATATATATATATATATATAATATATATATACCATAATTATATCATATAAATTATATTTATATAATAATTATATATATATTATAGACACAGACATACAACCCCCCAAAAAAGATGCCGAAAAGTGTGTCAGGATGGTACTTCGATGTTTTCGGCCTGTGCTCCTGGGAGTAGGCCCAAATTCACCTGACGGCGCTGAAAGCTACCAGGTGATTCTATGGGATATGCTGGGAGATGTTTGGGGAAAACTAGTCCCCCCATGGTAGCGAAATAAAGCGAAGTTGACGCACAGTGAAAACTTGGTGAAAACAGTTGGGTTGATGAATGGGGGATATAACAAACTAGTATGCAGGGGTTTATACACCAACTTATACGTGGGGGGCCTTTTGTTTCTATGGGAAACATGTGAAAATGTGATAAACAAGACGTACATCTGGATAAATGTTCATCATTCACCAATCTGAATGCATAGATTTGGGGAAATTGTTTCCCCGATCCGTTGCCATCCTCAATTGGCCCATCAATCATTGACATTCTCATGAAGACATTCCCATCTGCGCTGGTGGTATACCTACCCATCTTAAAAATATGAGTCAGTTGGGGTTATTATTCCCAACTGAATGGAAAAATAAAAAATGTTCCAAACCACCAACAAGCCATTCATGTCTCCATTAAGAGTCCTCTTCCCAGTCTATTGGGCACTCCTAGAGTGCCACATTGTCCACAAAGTGAACAGAATGGTGGGTCCAGGATCCATGTACCTTCAGGTCATTGAACAGTTCGCTATTGAAAATCACCATGACCAATGTAAATCATCTATTTCGACTGGGCCATTTTCCAGGATGAGGCCCCAAGATAGCGTTCAGTTGGAAAAAAAATAAAAGTGGCTGAATTTTATGGTTTATGGTAGATTATGATAGATATAACTATAGTTATCAGATAGCTAAGTTGAGATATAAGTGGCTTAACTATGTTTTTTGGTAGATATTAACTATAGTTCACAGAGGTTTATAAACCAACAAACATCATCTTAAGATATCTTAAGTATAGTTTATGCTAGATATAACGAACTAGTTCATGGATATATAAACCAACTAACAGAACTTGGGGGGTTACCATCCTGTAGCCACATCCTCCGTGCGTCCGACCTCTGGGAAACCAACAGAGGCCTTGCCATCAGCGACGCGGTAGTGGCCTCGGATTTTGTTCGCTGGGCTTTTTGTTGGCGGTTTGTTCGGATTTCTAGGTCAAAGAGACCCCAGTTTTGTGGTGATTTAATGGATTTCTAGGTCTCTCTCTTTGAGACCCTAGTGACTTGCGGTGACTTCATGGAATTCCAAAATGGGACTCAAAATTGGATAAAAATGGTGATAAAAATTGAGGCTTCAATGAGAATTGATGACGAGGAGATGGGGATTACCTTCTGGTTTTTTGCAACAGCTTGCCATGAAATTGAGAGATGAACATGGGTGATATCTCATGAAATCCCATGAAATCCAATGATTCTTGGCTGGTGGGCTGGTGAAATCCCATGAAAAGTCGCATTCCTTTTGGATTGGTTCAACCCCATGAAAAGTCCCACGACTATAAACCAATTCTATCCCCACCAGAGGGTAATCAATGGCCATTTTCAATAGCTATGTAACAAATTACCAGAGGGTAAATCACAATGTCCCTCTGCTTATTTAACATAGCTTTGGAAAATCCATGAAAATCCCGGAACTATTCAGAAAGGTTGAGTTAAGTTCGCTGGGAAAATCATTGATCTAAATGAAGCATCTATACCATAACTATGTTAAGGTAACTAGAGAAAATCTCCCCCATCACTAACCTGAAATGTTAGGCCTTTTCAAAAGGGATCATTTCTCTAGGATTGATCCAGGCTTCGGAGTCCCACCAGCAGCAATGTGTCCGGGGCCAGCCGGGCTCACCAGGTGCTTTTCCAGCAAGTTTGTCGCTTGGGGAGACGATGATTTTGTTTCCCCATGTTGATAGTCTATGCCCATGAGTTCACCATTAATCATCATACAATGTGGGGCCCCCCAGTGATGTGAACGTTGGTTTATAAACCCTCATAACTAGTTCGTTATTTGCGTACCATAAACCATAGTTAAATTGGAGTTATGTGCACCAACTTAGCTATCTTGGGGGCCCCACATGTCCATTCAAATTCCCATGGAAAATCCGAATATGTTCACATCCGATGTTCATAGTCCCATCATTTTTTGCCCGTTGAGAGTCCAAGTTTTGTGCTCTTGGGCAGGGTCCGTTGGCCCAAGATATGCGTAGCTTATATCACTTATGGTCACCGACAGAATTTTTTGGAAAAAAATAAAACGTTCAACTTAGACAGGCGGCGCCTGCGTCCGATTTTTCCATAATTGGATTTTTCCCCATAAGGGTTCAAAATATCCCGGAAGTGATCCGAACCTCTTTTTTTTCCATAATTCTTGGAGGTGGCCATTATTTCCATAATTGATTTTTCCTGTGAAATCAGGGGGCTAGGGCAGATCGACCGGATTTTCCATAATTATTTTTTCCATAATTAATGTCTGGGGCTCCACCTGTTGGACATGTCATGGATCCACAATTCAAACCCGTTTTTTTTGGGGGTTATGGAAATATGTATGCAAATGCAAGTATGTAGTATCAACCCAATTGGTGGCTTGGCAAAAGGAAACATCCAGATATTATGTATATCAATGGCAGGCTTTAGGGGCATATACCAGATCTTTAGACACATATTTTCTATAATTCAATATTCCCCCTTAAAATGCATTCAAATTGCGAACATCACATAATATTATGTATATCAATGGAAGACTTAGGGGCATATACCAGATCTTTAAACACATATTTTCTATAATTCAATATTCCCCCTTAAAATGCATTCAAATTGCGAATCGATGGACATACAGTCACCGACAGAATTATGGAAAAAAAATAATTATGGAAACAATAATTATGGAAAAAAAAAGGTTCGTAACTTTTCTATCATAGACAGGCGGCGCCTGTAAATTGAAACGTTTTTTTTTCCATAATTCTGTCGGTGACTGTATACTTATATCCCATGAAATCCCATCATTCTTGGCTGGTTGAAGCCCATTGAGTCCCATGATACGAAATCACCATAGTCTATGAATATTCCCATGAAATCCTCATTCATACGGTGGATGGTTGCGAATTCCTGCACCAGTTGATAGGTGGTAAACATCCCATTATTTTGTTTGGGTTTCAACCATCCTTTTGGTGATGCAGGATTTCTTCTTCCATCCACAGTATCATGGTATACCATCTATCATCATTTACCTGTTAAAGGGGTTTCTTCAAATCCCTCTATTAATCAACCAACCAATGGGAAAAGGACATCTATGAATATCACATTCATAGTCCCATTAAATCCCATGACATCACTATATTTCACCAGATTTTCTTGGAGAAACTCCCATGGATCCAATAAGCCAAACTGGGCATCCCTGGCACGCCAGGCTCACTTCGCAGCCACCACCCAAGGCTGGGCCATTGATGGCAGCCACCGTGGTCTTGGGCGAAGCGTCAATCATGTCCTGCCGGAAATTCCCTGAAATTCCCTTGGAAACTTCACCCGGGATGGCACCGAAGGGTTCAACTGGGAACAAAACCAGTTGAAAAACATCGAAAAACACCGGAAAAACCGAGGAAAAACATGGAACAAACACCCAAAGTCCACTCACAAAGACCTGGAATTCAGCAGCAAATTTCGGATGGCTTGAATCAGCAAACATGCGGATTGCTCAGGAGAAAAACGGTGAGCTCATCCAACAAAAATATGCCAAAGATGAGAACGTGTCTGCGAAACCTGGTATTTAAGCAAAGATGCAGATCAAACCAAAGACATAAGATTCCTGAGACACATGGTGTGTCCGTGCAAATGGGCTTGCACATGCCAAAAAATGTCATGAAATGCAAGGTCGATGAGGGGAAGGGAATTGGGCTGAATTTGGATCAGGGATTGTTCTGCAACCCGATATTCAGGGAATCATCCTATCAGAGGGTCTCCTTCTTTTCCTGGCATAACTTTGGGCTCGCTACTAGCATATCAACCACATATCAGCTAAAAAAGAACCTGATCCATAGTATCCTAATCGCTGTTACCAATATCATATCCTTTTTAATAAATTGTTACCGTGGATGCGGTATTCGCCACTTGCAATTCTAGCTAATCATCCTCAACAGACAGTTGCATACATGACAGCAGGACCAGCAGGACATCTCAACATGACGTTCCACCACAGTGCAGTACACTACAGTACACTACATTACATTAAATCACATGAAATATCACGAACTTGCATGAAAATACGTGTGTTTAATGATGATATCTTAATATATACATGCATAATCATGCATACATGAAGAAATGCCAATTTTCGAGGTGTTCAAACACTCAGTCATTACATTTAATCCTGGTTGTTTAAGAGGATTTCGAGTTCAGAAGAAGTTCATGGCTTATGATAATGGCTTCATAGCTAATCCCCAGCGAAAACTTGAGCCTTCGTTAACTCCCAACTGATCGTCAGCCATCACAACTATCAACTAGATCTGGTTGGTGGTTTTGAGCAAAACCCCTCTGAAAAATGATGGACTGAAAGTCAGTTGGGGTTATTCCCAATATATGAAAAGTCATAAAAGCCATGTTCCAAACCACCAACCAGTGTTTGTTGTTTTATAAAGCACTATAATCCCCATGAAAACTAGTTCGTTATATCTACCATAAACCATAGTTAATTCATCCACATTTCCAGTCACCACCAACCAGATTAATCTTCATATTCTTCGATACATGATTCCATGATGCAGAAAAATCCACAAAAACAGCTCCTTTTCCCATTCAAAAAACAGGGGAAGGGTTGACGCAGCGAAGGCTCATCGCGTTGAAAAATGGAAATTTTGGGTCAAAAAGTCAGACCCTAAAAAAAAAAAAAAGAGGACTTGGTGATGTCTAACCATAGGAAAACCATAGGAAAACCATAGGAAAATGGAGGTTTACCCTCTGGTGAACTAACAGTTTGCGAACTGGAAAATCACCATGCTATTAATAGGTAGATCAACTATTTCTATGGGCCAATTTTCATAGTTATGTTAGTTTACCAGAGGCTAATCATCCACAAGTTTTGCTTTATAATATGGTACTCATTATTATTTTTAATGTTTGGGTACAGAATCAATCGCGCTATAACTATTAGGCTCCGGAATTCTTTTGGGAATTCGTGTTGTTTCCGTTTATTAACCATCCAAAAAAAACTTGGATTTGCTTAAGCGGTCCCTAATCATGGTGGATTTTCCACTGGGTTAACCATCCATTTTTGTTGCTATTGACCATGACATACCAATGTTATGACCATTATTATATCATAACCATCATACCAATAAGGGTTAACCAGTATTCCAATATTATACCTCATACTATTTTTTGTTGTTATTATGGCTATACATCGTTATACCATGTTATACCATATCTGGTTGGTGGTTTTAACCATCTTGAGAAATATGAAAGTCAATGGGAATGAGTATCCCATATATTATTGAAAAATAAAATTCATGTTCCAAACCACCAACCAGATATCTTCATATCAATCTTTGATACACAATTGGTATAATATGGTATACCAGGTATTTCAAATAATTGGTTATACCAGTATTCCAATAAAAAAAATACCAATTAATATAACCATGACATCTCATCATCGTTCGCCTCCCATCTCTGAGGACTCCACCATCATTTCGCTAAGTGCAGCCACTGGGTTATTCTCCTGGCGACTTCGTGAAAACAAAACGGGGATTTCACATGATTTAACAGACAAATTGTGTTTTTTTACATAAACATATGTTTTTACATAAAACAAATACCATTTGTGAAACTAAGAGTTTGCGAACTGGAAAATGGCCGAGTCGAAATAGTTGATTTAACAAACAGATTGTGTTTTTGTTTACTTCAACGGATGTAGAGAACACATAAATCTCAAGAGAGCTTTCACCATCTACACTCAGGTACTAACCAGGAAAAATGTGCGTGTCATGTGAGCAAAAACGGATGGCCAAATCCTCCAAATTGACTTGCTCCGTCGGTTCATAGGAGTCCGAAAGTATGTTATGTTTCCCCATGGGAAGTAAAATTCCCTATATCAAATATGGGAGGATTCTAACATTTTGGGATATAGGGGAATCAATCCTATTTATGCGTTGCTAATCCCCATGTATCAAATATGTTGTCAATGATATCCTCATGTATTTGATGCCAGAAATGATGCTGAAAACCTGGAAAAACGATCAATCAACTGGGGTGCTTGAAACTGAGACATATATCAATGGTAATTTCAGGCCTTAGATGTGGCAGGATATGGTAGGTACCTCCAATCGATCGGTTCCTGAAATGACCATTGAATATATGTCAACTCCCTACCGAACTCAGGAGATGGTTCACACGGCTCACACGGTTCCGGCGGATGATCTACGTGATAACCATGGTTACTGGAGGAAGCCGGCAAGTTGCCCCACGTCTCCAACTGTGGTTATAACCCACTTCCCGTTTGTGCGGTGAACCACCAATCAGCTGATGGAGACTGGATCAAAAAATTAAATCCTTCAGGGCCAAATATCGAAAAACTATTGTACCCACATGATATAATGTGGTTAAAACCATGATAAACCACCCATTTGGGAATGGTTTATACCACCTATTCATGGTGATTATGGTGCTTCACCAGGATCGGACCGCGCACCTTCATCTTTTCAGGACCCATGGCGACCATGATCGCGAACCTGAGCATCCACGAGTCGCTGGACGGAAAAAAACGCTGGGCCCCGGGTTTGGAAAAACCATAGGAAAACCATGGGGTTGGCGGCAGGGGCAACCCTTTTATTATTATTATCATCATTATTGTCATTATTATTATTATTACTATTATTGTTATTATTGTTATTATTATTATTTTATGTATACATATGTACACTATATATATACACTATATATATATATACACTCCACCTCATCCATCTGAAAGCCACCCATGAATTTCATCCAGCTGCCATTTCTGCTGGTATCCTCCACAATTCATTGGTCAAAATGATCCATTTCTGCTGATGGGTCGGGAACCACAAATTCTCATTTCTGGGAAGGTCGAAGCCACCATTTTGTTTGGAGGATTCGATTGAACCATCACAGCTTGATCAACCCAAATATTGTTTGTCCTCCTCCTTGAAAACGTGTTGCCCCACCAATTAAGCCGACATGTTTTCTTAGTTAAGACCTGTTCAAACATGTTCAAACCAATTTTTGCGGCAAAAAATCCCATTGTTTGATGGATTTTGATGGTTAAAGCCACATCTTTTGATGGAAAACTGATGGCGAAGTGCACATTTTCGACATTTTTCCCAGAAATTCCTGTAGTATTGTCCTCCTGGAGTCCTCTTCTTCCGAGCAACTCCGTAATCTCGGCACCACCGCAGAACATGGGGCCTTTTCCGGTGATCACGATGGCCTTCACCTGGAGGACTCGAGGACCCTCCACCATCGAGATGGGGATTCTTTTGGGCCACTGAAAAATCACAGGGTTTACCCTCTGCTAAACTAACAGTTTGCTATGGAAAATCACCATTTTTGATTGGTAAATCCACTATTTCTATGGCCATTTTCAATAGCTTTTTGTTAGTTTACCAGAGGGTAACTGTTCTAACTTTTGGGGGGATAATGTGAAAACGATAATGTCAAAGTTCTTCAAGGCTTCAAAAATGGATGGTTGAAGATTGGTGGCTGAAGGCTTGAAGATTGGTGGTTGAAGGCTTCTTCTTAATGCTAGACTGGTTGGTGGTTTTTCGCCTACCCCTCTGAAAAATCATGGACTGAAAGTCAGTTGGGATGTTGAAATTCCCAACTGAATGGACAGTCATAAAATTCCATGGTTCCAGTCACCACCAACCAGACAGGGTCAAACACTGTACCAGCCTCTAGAGCCATTATGACTTGGGTTTTTTCACTTCCTGCTGGGGATGAAAATCAATGGATGTTCCAGCTAGCCAGGGGTGGATTTCTATAAACCCATCCATGAAAAACTTTATCAACGTAAACCAACCTTTTGAAAAACTGTGTTTTTCTAAAATGGAAATCTTTTGGGGATAAACCATCTATTAACCTTTAACATCTATTAAAACATCCATTTGTGTTTTTCTATGGAAATCTTTTGGGGATAAATTACCTCAGTTGTCCAACTGCTGCAGGAAAGGATTCCCATGGATTCACCAGCCAGAGTGAAAAATGATCGCAACGAAACAAAGCGCCATAGATACATATAATTGGATATAGATACAAACATATATAGATATTTTCCGATATTACATATTACATATTACATATTTATAGATATTCATAGATATCTATAATAGATATTTATAGATACTCATAGTAATATTAGATATTGATAGATATTCAATGATACTCAAAGATGTTTTTTTGGGTGGATTTTCCGATCTTTCCCTCAGAGCCTTGGGATCTTGCACCAACTTTGGAAACTCCTGCGGCAGGGGTTTCACGCGTCGACGCGTGTCGTTGGTGAAGGGTCGGGTAGCTACAGGAGTAGAGTCTGAGTTTTTAGGGGCCATCTTTTGAAGACTTGGGGGGCTAGAAATTCGTGGTCAATCTTTGGCTAGAAATTCATGGTCAATCTTTGGTAATTCTCTGGTAAACGTTTACAGAAAACTATGGAAAATCACCATGCTATCAATGGGAAAATCCACTATAAATGGTGATGTTCAATAGCTATGTAACAAATTACCAGAGGGTAGTTCACGGAAAATTCTCATCTGCCAGTGATGGTGATCTTCCATTTGAAATTTATAGCAAAAACCTAAGGATTAAACGTATACCGTAGACCCATCCAAGGTTGGGGCTAGAAACCCTGGTTTCCTGGAACAAAATAAACTTGCATCAATCTGTTCATAGTCACCATGGCCACAGTTCCATATGTTCCATTGCAGTTTAAGACTCTGGTTTTTCGCTCCACATCACCCTGTTTGTTTCTTGACTTCATAACCCCTCTTTTTCTGCAGGTCATAAATCCATTTCTGTTGATTCCAAACCATACTTCTCCGGTAACCGTTTCCTCAACATTTCAAAGCTTCCAAATGCTGCATCTTTCGTAGCTTCTGCAGCTTCTGCCAGTTTTTCATCCATTTTCCAGCCATTTTCCAGCCATTTTCCCCACTTTTCCCAATCCATTGGGGCTCCACGTCCCCACGTCCCACGTCCTGTTTCATGGAGGTCACTAGCTCCGTTCCCAGAGAATTCACTGGAGGGGAGTCCATGGTCAAAACTCCCACGCCTCCGCGGCTGTCGCCGCGGCCGCGGCCGATGCCATCGATGGGCCCATCTTACACCCCGATTTCAGGTGATTGACCCAGATTTCGATTTCGTGGTGATGAAAGATTTCAGGTGATGAATCGAATGTGTGAAAATGATGGTGATTTCAGGTGTTTTTTTAATGAGAATTGATGGTGATGAATCATGGTGATTCCCATGGTGTTTTTCGGTGTTCAGATTGGTGGTGAGGCCGTTTGAAAAAAGGACGGGAAACTAGGAAGGATAGTACTGTGATTAAATTCACGAATTATCTATTTAGGAATAACATAAGGAAAATTCAATGAACACAAGTAAGGATAGTACTTTACTAGACATTTATGTGTTATTTAGAATATCGATAACTTGACAGATAATTATGGTACTATGAATAGATTTAAGAATGTTCTGCATCTATTTCTAAGGATAGATATTTCGATTTCAACTATGTGGTAAAAACAAAATAAGGATAGTACTACAGTATTAATGTACTATGAATAATTAATGATGGAAAAAATAGGAAACACATGTATTTAATTATTTAGATGGCAAAATAAGGATAGTCTTTAGAGTGTGTATCTATGCATATAATGAGAATGAATGATCTATTATGCATAATTATATTACTGGATTTAAGAATTACCTGTTGGATAGTACTATTGTGCATAGTAGTGGATAGTACTAGAAATGTATGTACTATTTGGATATATAGATACCTTAAGAGACAATTATGGTACTATTGTAGATTTAAGGTTATCGAATCTATTTAGAACCAAACTATTCTACTTGTTTTTCAAATGGTGGCGTGCAATAGAGGTTGAAAACAATGGATATTAACCACTTTATGTCCACTTAGCAATATCTTGTGATAAATCTGAACGTAACATGTTGCTTTTCGCAACTTGGAGGTTGCATAAATCAGTTGCGAGTGGGTATATTCAACAATTATATGGGCATGCATAATATATGTAATATATATATACACATGCTATCTAGCAGTATTGTACCAATGATCAATAAAACAACCAATGATTATCTCACGCTTCAGTCGGAAAACTTTCAAACGTCGGTGCTTTGGAATATCGCCTTTGAAGGGGCAATCTTAGGATAACAACTTCAAAAACCCGGAGCCGGCACCAGCAAACCATAGATTGAGGAGATAAATTCAACACTATATTGGCATAATTACTATCATATATATATATCAATTTATATCAACTTCAAATATCGTATATTCCGAGCACAATAATATGGAAATGTATAATGACTCACTCTGGGATTGAAGTTGGGGGCTGATGACCTCTGGGCAGGTTCGGCTCCCACGAAGCACGGGTGATTTTTGGATTTGGGGATAGCCCTGTCTCACATGTCTTTCCCAAACAGGTCTTATTACGTTTGCCCAAGAAAAATGATGAAAAATGCTGATTTACTAGGATTTAACTATCATGAGATCGTGAGAAATGACCACCAGAGTGGAATCCGTAGGTGTCCAGTTGGGAGGTCGAGAATGGTAGCATGATTTAGTGCTAGAAATGATCAAAAGATTTGGTTCAACCTGGATCTTACATGGCTTTGTCTGAACATAGGGTACCCCTAAAATCAACTGCTTGATCATCATTTTCCTTGTTAACAATTGCCATTTGGGGAAATCAATCCTTTATCTTCAGAGACACCCAAATCATATATAGTTGGTTGTATATCTCATTATATACTATATATCTATATACCCTCTGGTTGTTTAACGTGGCTACGGAAAATCACTATGTTCAAAAGGTAAATTGTCATAAACCATCTACAAACGATTATAACTGGGCCATTTTCCATAGCTATGTTAAATAACCAGAGGGTAAGTAAATCCCCATTAAATAACCCCCTGTAACGTTGGACCCTCCGGCCATCTGGATACCCTAGACCCGCCGGCCATCGGGACGGACGTTGATGGTCGCAGGCATGATTTCAAACCTGACCGGAGGTTCATTCTGGATCAGAGCCCCACTGGGCCCCTGCAAAATCTGGGTGGTTAGTGGGAATCATCAGAAGAATTGGGATTTAACCATGGTTTAACCCGACAAAAATGGGGAGTTAACGAACAATTCAAATACCCTCTGGTAAACTAACATAGCTATGGAAAATAGCCATATTTATAGTTGATTTACCCATTAAAAATGGTGATTTTCCATAGTTATGTTAGTTTACCAGAGGGTAAGCAACAATTTTGATTTGACCAAGAGAAATGGTGATATCACCAGAATGGATTGGACGTAGCGAAAATTGGCAGATAACCATAGACAACCATGGTGTTCCCATCAAACCTGTACGATGTTCTTGTTCCATTCGACCAATGGGGAATTAGGATAGCACTCTTTTCCAGGGCAGAATTTCCTCGCAATCAGTGCGGGGTCCCATCAAATCACGTCGGCAAACTAACTGACCCCCATTGCAAGCAGCTGGCTAAGAAGGATACCCTCTGGTAATTTAACATAGCTATTGAAAATGGCCATTTATAGTGAGTTTTCCCATTAAAAATGGTGATTTTCCATAGCTATGTTAGTTTACCAGAGGATAGGCATGACCAAATCTCTGCTTATGGGCCACAATATGACAATGTCATGGACACTGGAGGTGCTACACCGGAATTTCTGGGAATGTCCCCAAAAAGCCGACATCTGCTACGAGTTGGGGTTAGCCCAGCCTGGTTTTGCTGTTCAAAGCAACAGAAAGCCACCACGTTTCACCCCATGGATTTGGATTAACCACTTCATTTTGCAGCTGAGGCCGTGACAATGCAATAAAACAGTTGGAAGGTAGGACACAACATCAACCACAACTTACCCTCTGGTAAACTAACATAACTATGGAAAATCACCACTTTTAATGGGAAAATCCACTATAAATGGCCATGTTCAATAGCTATGTTAAATTACCACAACCCAAACTCCACATCTCGCCCAAAACATCCCAAAACCCAGGGCCGCGGCTTGAGCGGAACGAGATCTCGGCTGTTTGGGCTTTGAAGCTAAATGCTGCCAAGCTGTAGGACTCAACATGGTTGGAATGTCCCCAGGAAATCCATCTAGTCAACATATGCTGGGAGGTGGTATACCAACCTACCCCTCTGAAAAATGATGGACTTCGTCAGTTGGGATGATGAATATATATATATACGGAAAAGGTGGTTTTAACCATCTTGAAAAATATCAAAGTCAATGGGAAGGATTATCCCATATATTATGGAAAAATGAAAAAAATCCAAACCACCAATCAGGTAAATGAAGCCAAAGCAATTTCCATGGCCATGTTTCCTTCAGGCAAAAGCCAAAGGGAGAGGATGGACCCTGCTCTCTGCTTAGTGGTTGCCAAATCGAAGAATGCTGGGTGTCTCTAATGCGTTTGGAAATAACTGGAATCATCATACGTTCAAGAAAATTCTTGGAATGTGGTTCCTGTGCCTTTCCACTGGGTATGATACTTTGAAATCCACATCAGTGTAGCCTCCATACCAAGCTCCCCAAGCTTTGGTGGCACTGGAACCCCTGAGGTCCGTCTTTCACCATCATCATCCCTCCTTTTGTGTCACAATTTAGTCGCGAACACATGGCATCCGCCAATGTTTCTGAACCTTTGGGGACCCCAAAGCCAAGACTTGATATCTACATGTTTAATTTTAAAAAAAAAATCCCATTGCGTGTCCCCAAAGTCTTAGACTCAATAGATCCCAGATGCAGTTGCAGCTGGACGACTGCGATTTCGCACCCGGTATTGTGCTACAGAGAAGCTTGGTAGCCCGAAAAGTGATGAATGGCAGCCTAAAAGTGGAACCCAAGAAGTTAGACAACCCGATGGTTGATCACTTCTCCGCCGAAGTTGAGTCTATGTTGATTATACATAAGTGTACAACTATATACAACTATTATATACAACTTATAACTTATAACTTATAACTTAACTAAATTTGAAACGTATGCTCTAGTCACACCTCAAAAACTTGACGGCTGCGTGTGACGGTGACCTTGACGGTGAGTTTGACGGATCCGTGTTTCATGACGGTGAGTTTGACGGAAAGGTCGACGGTGAAGTTGACGGTCCGTCAAAGTGTCCGTCAAGGTGTCCGTCACGACAAAATAAGACTTATTTTAATGAAATACGGCTTATTTCGTCGCCCTCTCCGTCAACCTCACCGTCACAAAAAGAGAACCCGTCAACATCACCGTCGATCTCTCCGTCAACCTAACCGTCAAGCATCCCACATGCACCACTAGAACCTCAAATTCATACGTTTTAAATTTAGATAACTTATAACTATATTGTTTCTCGTATATGTAGAACAATTAACACAGTAGATCTGTGTACATTTGCCATCCATTGACTATGTACATTGTCCATGTGTACACATACATGTGCAGTGTATGTACTCAAAGACATGTGAGAGATGTGAGCCAAAAGCATTCAGCATGGCTCCCAGTATTTTCAGCATCTGAAAGTTTCTCTATGTCCATCTTCAAAATTTCATCACTGGCCGGGCCAGCCACCCCTTCACTGCGCACACAAAATAGAAACAAAACTATAGATCAATGAAAATCCGTCGCGCTCACTTGTTCTCCAACGTCGCAAGGAGCAGCGGAAGAGGCAGACAGGAGCATCGGCATCGTTCCTGGCACACGCCCAGTTGATGGTGCATCTTAACCCTTGCAGAGAAACCTGGGCGTTCTGGAATTTGCCCTCAAGGAACGCCTATGCATGCCTATGTATAGGGTCAAGTTTTGGATGTGCAAGAATGCAAAAATGGCATGTCAGTTTGTGTGAATCTGCTTTGAAATCAAATCTAATTCTGGGAGCAAATCCGTTTCCCAACAGCAGAAGGCTTCTGGCTGGGTTTCCCGAACTGCCGTTCCTGCTGTCAGCCTCGCCAGCGATGTCAAATGCATCCAGCTCATGCAACACCAAGCAGCCAGCGAGCATGTGAGCTACAGCTATGTGTATATATATATATACTACATATATATATACATATATATATATGTATAGAGAGAGAGAGAGTTTCATCCTGGAGTGGATAATCAAGAAACTTTCAAAAAAACACGACTAACATGAGAATGTGATGTTCTGAACAAAACCGTGTTACAGTGTTCTGTCTACTTCAGGACCTTCAGGATGATTTTATATACATGTATACATGTATACATGTATGTATGTATGTATGTATGTATGTATGTATGTATGTATGTATGTATGTATGTATGTATGTATGTATGTATGTATGTATGTATGTATGTATGTATGTATGTATGTATGTATGTATGTATGTATGTATGTATGTATGTATGTATGTATGTATGTATGTATGTATGTATGTATGTATGTATGTATGTATGTATGTATGTATGTATGTATGTATGTATGTATGTATGTATGTATGTATGTATGTATGTATGTATGTATGTATGTATGTATGTATGTATGTATGTATACAAAGTATACAAAGTATACAAAGTATACAAAGTATGTATACAAAGTATACAAAGTATACAAAGTATACAAAGTATGTATACAAAGTATACAAAGTATACAAAGTATGTATACAAAGTATACAAAGTATACAAAGTATGTATACAAAATACAAAGTATACAAAGTATGTATACAAAGTATACAAAGTATACAAAGTATACAAAGTATACAAAGTATACAAAGTATACAAAGTATACAAAGTATACAAAGTATACAAAGTATACAAAGTATACAAAGTATACAAAGTATACAAAGTATACAAAGTATACAAAGTATACAAAGTATACCACAAAGTACAAATCAGATGGCGTGTAAATCTATACCTTTGCAAGGTCCATATATTTGGATGTTGCCGAAACTAGGGGCACCCCAAACCATTGTTCATATTGTTTCTGGTAAGAATGGCCAAAACCCATTTCCATACAAAAATGACCCATTTTGGATGATTTTGGGGGATGCTCATCCTACCTATCGCCCTATGCCGAAGCAGCGAAGACACGCACGCAAAAGCGCCTCAACGTCCGTTAACCTCAATAGCGTGGAAGATTTCCGCACCTCGAGAATCGAAACCCACCCCAGCCAATAGTCTTCAGGCTCTACAGAGGGTGTGTATATATATATATGTACCCGTATACATAACTCATTCGAGTAACTAGATGCGTATAGTATAGTGTCAAAGGGGCATAATCGTCATGACCTTTTACACCCATTCTTTTGAGGTGGCATCGCCAGGGCAAAGGGTTGAATATCTGCCCTAAAAACCAGGGTTGATGATGGCTCCTAGCTACGCTTCCTGACTTTCCGCATGCCAATGTGCGCATCATTTCCGTCTGCCGAGTTTTTTATGGTACCATGCCAATTTAGATCTAATTTAGTTTCATGCATGACTGTTTCTTTAGTAGAGGTCGCCAAAAGACTTACATTTTTTTACAGGTACTTCATCGTCGTCGTCGTCGTCATCATCATCATCATCATCATCATCGTCATCATCGTCATCATCGTTATCATTGTCATCATCGTCATCATTGTCATCATCGTCATCATTGTCATCATCGTCATCATCGTCACAAACAGTAGGGATTCACTTTCCTATATGTGTCTACAAAATGTTAATTACGGATTGAGTAAGACCAAATAGTGACAATGTGCTACTAAACTAATCAACCAAACTAATCATTCAATCTCATCAAGCATCGTTTGTCAGTTTTATTTATCCACAAAACGATCCCCATATTCTGATGATTCAAACATATCCACATAACCCTACTGTGGATGGGCCAGTGAAATCCTGCACCACCAACAGGATGGTTGAAACCCTATAAATAAATATAAATAATGGGATGTTTACCACCTATCAACTGCAGGATTTCGCAACCACCGTATCTCTAGAACCCCTATCAACTATAGTTATATTTACCAGAAACCATAGAATTCAGCCCTTTTTTTCTCAACTGAACGCGGCAACCAACGGAGACCCCATCTTGTAGTTACAAGTTGCCTTATAACCCCACCTAAATATAATTAAAAGATATTATAAGTATCATACACTAGTGTTCTTATTTTTTGTTATGTTCACCAACTGAACGCTAAACCACTTTAGTATATAACTCTTGTATTATAACTAAGTTGGTGAGTTGTTGGTTGTATTACCATCTGGTTATGACATTGCCAGTTCGCCATTTGTCAAGATCCACCATGTTTAAGAACGGTAAACCATCTATTTCTATGGGTCATTTCCCACTTGGTGGCTCATCCCACGAATCGTAAGTGGCTCATAACCCCAGTGATTTACATGGGATTTCTGTAGGGTTAATCCACTTATTTTCTTGGGGAACTAACCCACTTACTACACTCTGGTAAACTAACATAGCTATGGAAAATGGCCATTCATAGTGAGTTTTCCCATTAAAAATGGTGGTTTTCCATATGGATAAGTGGGATGAGCCACCAAGCATGGCCCCAACCAGGGCAGATTCTTCGGCCGTTGCGAGCAACGCCTTAAAGCTTGGAGAAGGGTCCAGGACCCGGTGAGCCTCGGATGGATGTCTTCGCGGGACGCAGACAGTTTGTTTGGTATCTGTATATATCTATATAAGTTATAACTACTTATGTACATGTATGCATGTTAAATATTATATATATTATATATTATATATTATATATTATATATTATATATTATATATTATATATTATATATTATATATTATATATTTATATAATTATATAATTATATAATATATATTTATATATTATATATATATTTATATAATATGTATATCATATTACATATTTATATTATGTTACATATTTATATTATATTATATATTTATATTATATTATATATTTATATTATATTATATATTTATATTATACTATATATTTATATTATATTATTTATCTATATTATATTATATATTAGATATATGTATGTATTTGTGTGTAAATTTATTGTTATGTGTATATATATATACATATATGTCTAAAAGACATTTCTACATTGATGTTTTTTAGGGCATGAGTGTTTTTGTTGGCTAAACATGGCTAAGAATTGGTCTCCGTTTGTCATCATCCATGGTCCATGTCTGTGGATAAATGGTTTGGTGTTAAGGTAAAAATCCTATGGCCGGCCTAAAAAAAAATATAGGGGCGATATAAAACAAAACATGGATCGGAACTAACCTGCTTCGATTCTCAGCATTTTGGATTCTTATCGATCCAAAAATCTCTAGCGCTCCAGTGTTCACATTCTCAAATCTGAAGATATCTGATATGGCCATGTTTGATTATCTCAAGTAACCGTTAACCTTCTCTGCATTTTCAAGGAAAAATGATAGCATTCTACAACGCGTTGGTGTTTTCAACATGTTTCAACCCTGCTGGGAAAACAAAAAATGCACATGCCTTTCTGATCTCGTCACATGGAAAATAAACAACCTGAAAGCACCAAGCACTTAACGAAAAATTCATCACTGGTGTAGTTTGGGAGATAATTTTCTGGAAAACCGTGGTTTTGACCCCCAAATAATCAGGTACAAAGCTGGAAAACATCACAATGACCCCAAGTTTCCGTGATCCTCCAAGTTGTGGTTGGTTTAACTTACAATTCACCATGAAAGTTATGATAGCACTGGGAGGATCGCAGAATCGTAAGTGGTTTCAGTCATCATCTCAGTGAAGGGAGAAGCCAATTTCAGCATCATCCCACAGTAGTATTCAATAGCTGGATGGTTTTTTTTATAGTACTATCCATTTAATATGAATATTCAATAGCTATTCAATAGTATTGAATCAATATTCAATAGTCGAATAATATGGAAAATCCGCCTAAAAATATGGATTCAGCTTTGAATTTAATCCATCCTACTATGAAACTCCTACTAATAGCTGGATGAGTTGGGGGTAATACTGATGTTGGGGATATCTTCTGGATGATTTCCATTACAAATGTAAATTACTCAAATATATGTTTAATGGATGGAATATGATGGAATAGCATTATAGATATTCTCAATAATTCTTAACCCATGTGAATGAACATGTTTCCAATCATTATACAATGATTAACCCATTGAGAATTAACCCATTATAGATATTCTCAATAATTCACATATATAACATGGAATACCATATATTTCCATTATAAATGTGAACCAATCGCTGGCTGGGCCCCCGGACTCTTCCGGAAGTCCTTCAGCACCACATCGATGACCGTCTGTCCTGGGAAGACCTGCGCAGGCGGTGATGCGGAAGAGCTCGAAACTGTCCCAGGGACGTTGTAATCATAGTGGGTTTATAGCCGTTTATAGCTGGTTTATAGTGGTTTATAGCTGGTTTATAGCCGTTTATAGCTGGTTTATAGTGGTTTATAGTGGTTTATAGTTGGTTTATAGTGGTTTATAATCGGTCTATAGTAACCTGTCTATAGTAATCTGTCTATAGCGGTTTATAATCGGTCTATAGTGGTATATAGTGGTTTATTTCACCATCAAAAGAAATGTGTAGTGCAAATTGTCCCTTTATCTTCTGGGAAAAAAAAGACCCTTAGGGGAAAACTCTGAAATGATTTAAGGATGTCACCGGAAAGAATCACCACATCATGTTGATCTTTACCCATGGTGAAGTTAATTGGGGCAAGCGCCCCTCTAGTCAACCAGTGGCAGCCGAGAAACTTGGAGAAACACATAAAAAAAGAAGGATGTCCAACTGTGCTGAATTGATGATAATTTCCCTCTGGGAATTTAACATAGCTATGGCAAAAGACAACCTTTAAGAGGTGAATCCCGTAAATTCTCTATAAATGGTCAATTTTCCATGGCTATGTTTAGTAAGTGGAGGGAAATAAGGCTGGGTCTGGCAACGATCATCTGAGAATCATCAGGATTTAAACAAGCAGTAGTGAGGCCTACCTGTCAACACTTTCCTAACATTCGCGGCGGCTTTGAGGAGATCCGATGAATGGCCGTCCACGATGTGGTATATTTAGAGGTGATGAATGCTGAGTTCTCTCAGCTTTAGGACAGTGAAAACACCTCAATCATTCCTCAAAGAACTGAGGGCTTTTCTTCACATCCCCCATATAAACCAGACACCCCCATTCTATGGTCCCAGTCATATGTGATTCCATCCCCTATTACTCATCAGACCACTCCAAATCTTTCGTCATCCGATCTTCATCCAGCACCCTGGCATCTTTTCAACGCAAGCGAAGAACCTCCTTTGGGTTCCTATGGGGTGAAACTTAACTAGGGCTGTGGAATGAGAATCTGAAATGGACAACTCCATTTGAATGCAAAAACAACAAAACAACATGTGAATTCAGATGGAGTTCAACCAATCACCAACAATAATATGAATGTGTTGCAATCGACCCTAAAAGCTGGCGTTCTTGAAACAGTTTCCATTTCTTGACACCTCAATCTGCCGAAGAAGCTTCAAAAAACCTACAGCTTTCCGAAATGGTGGTTTCAAATGTTCAACAAGAGTAATTAGTCTCCATATCCATCAATCCATCATAGAAATTATATAAAATCCATCAATCCATCATAAAAATAATATAAAATCATGCCATATAGCTCCATATCCATCATACAAATGATGCTATCTTGGCAAATTTGAAGCCACCAACACTAAAACCCTGTGCCGAACCATCGAACCATCAGCAGGAGATCACCGAAAGCAGCTTGAACTTGGGGCCATCCACCTTGCTGTGGCACGGTGGGCCCTAAAAACACACCGAAAATCACAGGGCCTAAACAAGCAAACAGGGGAAGAAATGGTGGATTAAATTGGGATTATTGAATATGAATGATCTTGGTGCCTCAAACTTTTGCTAAGTTGGTTTATAACTGTGTTAACATGTGTTAACTATGTTAACGTTTGGGCTTATGGTGATTATATATAAATATATATATATATGATTATGATTATATGACTACGTATAGTTCATAGGGCTTTATAAATCACCGTGAATAAGTGTGGAGGACCACATCGTTGTCCTTAAATATTCCAGGTGAAATGTCAGAGAAAAATATGGAAAGTATGAATCATCTGCGATGATTCAGTACGGCCTTTTCAGAAGGGTTAGGCTACTGTACGTGCCCGACTTACAAACCCATTTGTACCTTTGATGTTCATTGAAAACCCATTTACCCTCTGGTAATTTAACAGTTCGTTATGGGGAAATCACCATCTTTGATAGGTAAATCAACTATTTCTATGTGCCATGGCTTCTATGTCGCAAACTGTAAACGTTTACCAGAGGCTACATCGACACGGCTAGTGGCTGTACGTCGAACCGTCCATGACACCATTCCACCATCGTGTTGCATCTCGTTTTTGGGTTGCTTTCACCCCATGTTGGTCACAAAAATATCCACTTTAGTGCTGCTGAAACCTCTCAAATTATGGAATTATCAGCTATGTAATATCCCCGTGGCTAATCATGCATACACTGTGTAAGGGTCAACGTCTCGTCCACATACCTTAGCTATTAGTATATTAGTAACCCCGTAGTTGCTACTAGCCATTAGTAGGTACCAGGTGTTGCCATTATCCAACCAAAGTTACTAGTAATTATGATGATTAATCATCGTTACCATAGTTCCTACTAATCAATCATAATAGCAAGTTACTACCAATAATGCCATAACCCTTATCCCATCAAATAATAGTTGTTAGCTATTAGGCTATTAGCAAATAACATTCGCTATTAGTAACCTTAACATTGGCTGGTAGCAACCTTGGCTATGACCATTATTATCCCACCAGTCATCTCTCAATTCTTCCCACCAAATCGTACTAGTAACCTTAGCTATTAATAACCCATTATGAACCCTCTGGTAATTTAACATAGCTATTGAAAATCACCATGCTATTAATGGGAAAATCCACTATTAATGGTCATTTTCAATAGCTACGTTAAATTACCAGAGGGTATGTAGTTGCTACTACTCATTCGTCAGATTCGGTTTACAGCTACGAATCTAACCCACCAGTCGTCTCTCCAGTCATCTCCCAATTCTTCCCACCAGTCATCTCGTGAAGTTAGTGATATGGGTATTAACCTCTGGTTATGTCAAAATAGCTATTGAAAATTGCCATAGAAATAGTGGATTTACCCATTGATAGCATGGTGATTTTCCATAGTTTTTTGTATGTTGACCAGAGGGTACATGGTATGACTATATGACTGGGGGAATAAAATTTCCATAAGCCATGACTATATGATGTACTTTGATGTACCAGGATCTTGACTCATAGCCATATGGCTTCCCCTCTGGTAAACGTTTACACTTTGCGAAAATCACCATGCTATTCATAGGTAAATCATTCAGAAATGCTCCATTTTCCAGTTCGCAAACTGTTACTTCGTTTACCAGGCCGGGTAAAGCCAAAATTGCTTCTGATTCCCCGAATCCGAATCCGATCATGCCGACGGGTTTGGCGACGGACATGAGGTCATGAATGTTTTCCAGATCTATCAGGAATCACCATTAGACCACCATAGTAAGTACCCATTTTTAATCACCATTCGACAATGAAATCACCATTACCATCTATCCCACATGTTTCCCTTACATAATATATAGATATATAGCCATAATTACCATTTAATTACTGTATAATATGATTACCATACGTTACCACTAATTACCATATCATTCAGCCATCAGATATATAGAATTTACCCCGTTTATAAGTGATCGTAAACTACTATTAATCACTATTACTATTACCAACTGGTTCCCATTAAAGCACCATTCAATCATCCTGACCATCTGCTTCCCATGTGTTGTCCATATAATATAATATGTATATAATATATATATATATACATAGTATATCACCATCACCATTACTTAAATCACCAGTATCATATATATATATACATAATTCAGCCAGTTCCAAGTTCATCCAAGTTAAGTATAATTATGTTCCCATATGTTACCACATAATTACTATTACCATGATCATTACTATTGTCATATTACCATAGAATTACCACAGATATATACATATATATACATATGATCATATTCTATATTCCCCCTTAAAATGCATTCAAATTGCGAATCGATGGACATACAGTCACCGACAGAATTATGGAAAAAACACAAATTATGGAAACAATAATTATGGAAGAAAAAAAAAGGTTCGTAACTTTCCTATCATAGACAGGCGGCACCTGTAAATTGAAACGTTTTTTTTCCATAATTCTGTCGGTTCCTGTAATTCTATGGCTATTATCATAGAACAACCATTGTCATATTATTATTGTCATCCACAGAATTACCAGTTTCATCATAGTTCATCATAATCCATCCAGATGTATAGAATTGATCCAGAACTTTAATTCATAGAATTACCACAGAATTACCATTATAATTACAAGTTCTATAGATGGAAAAAGGTCTGATAGTATAACCCCAAGGCAACTTCCGCCCCGCCTCGTGCGGGTACTACTGGTACCATAGAATTACCAGTTCCAGTTCTTCCAAGTTCATCCAAGTTCAAGTATAGTTGTATTACGAAATATATTACTATTACTCTTACTCTTACTATTACTCTGACTATTACTACTGTATTACTATTACTATTACTGTTACTATTACTATTACTCTTACTACTGTATTACTATTACTGTTACTATTACTATTACTATTACTATGGAATTACCATCATAATTCATCCAGTTCTTCCAAGTCACCAGCCTCAGCGCCACCATCGCCTCGCTCTTGCCCATCGCCTCGGCCGCCGACACGTTGGACGTCTCCTTCACGGCGAAGGTGGCGCCCACCTCAACGGCGACCAAAAAAGGGGGAGCCACGGGGAAGGCCCAAAAAAAGGAGTTTCACCGGACCGTTTTCCTAGAAAAACATAGCCTCTGGTAAATTAACATAGACCCTGGCAGATAGGGGTTGGAAATGGTTGGAAGACTAGTTTCCATTAAAAAATGGGTGATTTTCAGGGTCTATGTTTATTTACCAGAGGGTAGAACATATACGAAATCATCCGATTTCACCAGATATGATCGTAATTTTATGCAATCGACCTCGAAAAATTGGGAGTCAATTGAAGTCAATTTGTCTTTTCTGCTGACAAAAACGCGAGATAAATAATGCTTTACCAACAAATTGGGAGGCAAAAAGATTGCAAAATGTTGGGGTGTTAACCTACAAGTATTGATGCGTGAAATTGTTGAAAACTATCGACAGTACATGTTGTAGCCAACAATAATCAGGGCCTATAACCTACCTGTGAAAGGTTACCACTTCTTTCCGACCCAAAAAGTGCTTTCTGTGAAGATGATGATATATATATATATATTATATTACATATATTAGAATCATGGGGTATTGCCTGCACAGTTTTATGGCGGAAAACGATGATCAGCCATCAACTTTTGGGGGTGTTCCGCCAGACAAGCCCATCAGGTGTCCAGCAGTTGAAAACTCCACCAGGAAACAGGACTGGAACCTTGTAAATTCAACTTACCATACGTATACATATAGAGTACGAACATCTATCATTTGGATTCATTTGGATATACATGTATATTTCATTTTATTAAATGTTACATCGTTACATGTATAAAGCATGTGTGTGTGCCAGCTATGTGTGACATGCGTGTATCATGTTCAGAAACATATTGACATCGTTGTATATGTATATCATTGGAATATGACAACAATTTCATCAACAATATTGGTAAGATATGTATACCAAATATCATTGGAATATATATACGAAATATCATTGGAGCCTTCATCAACAATTTCATGACATTGCACTATAATGACCAGAAAAACATCTTTGGCAACAACAAAAAAACATCAAAATTCAGGACAGTTGGCCAAAACTTCATGATTTTCCAGCCATATTTGATTGCTAGCTCTAGGATTTAAGATAAACATATGTGTGTTAATGATATGTCCGATTTTGTTGGCTGAATCCAAAGTGTTGCTGGTTCAATCACTATGTTTGGCAGTTGAACCCCACTTTCCATTCCAATTTTTCAGAGTTAAGCCAGTTAACCCCTTTACCCCCAACTGTTTGATGGCCATGTTTGATTACCAAAGGATAAACCCGCAGTTTTGATGATCTCCCCACAAAATTCTTGCTTAAATCCCTATGTGTGTCGGTCAGTTAGCAACTCTTGATGGTTTAATTCCCAGTTTTTCACAGTCAAACACCATAAATGGCACACATTTTTTTGCAGTGTTGTTCAATGTTCATGGTCAACGCATGTTTTTTTGCACTATTCGAACCAGTGAGATCCATATATGTTTCCCGGTATGATCCCCATATCTTCACACTTCACCTCATTTGTTTCACCATTAAACATGGGTCATTAAATGTCCCCATTGAACATCACCCAACCATTAGGTATATGGTCTATAATGGCTACTATAAGGTGTTGTCCAATATTCCCAAAATGGGACAGTTACCAACCCCTGTTAAACCTCATGTTTCATAGTTCAAACAACTTCATCTCTGTATTTCCTGGTTTAGAATTCCCAGTGTCTTACTGGTGCGTTTTACATAGGGTTGCTGGATGGGTTGCTGGGGGTTGCTGGGATGATTATTCATAGTTGGCCAGTGGATCATTCCCGAAAATTCCCTGCGTTTAGCACCAGGAAGTTATACTCCCATGGTACACTTAATGTTGACCTACGATTTATCAAACTACCCTGAATAGTGCTAACCAAACTCCCAAACTAAATAATAAAACTACCCTGGACCCTGAGTAAGGTGACATTCGGTGACATCAACATTTTTTCCCGGGTGAAAACCCATGATTTGCCAACGCTTCCAAGGTGCTGTGATGGAGACCCTGGGGGGCCATAAGCCAGGCAGCTTCCAAACCTCGCTGCCGCTCCCAGAAAAATAGAAGATTCACCAGTAAAATGGAAGATTTACCGGGAAAATGTGAGATTCCACCAGGAAAAAATTGGGATTTCAAGAAAATGTTGAGATTCCACCAGGAAAAAATTGGGATTTCACCAAGAAAATGTGAGATTCCACCAGGAAAATGGAAGATTTACCAGGAAAATGTGAGATTCCATCAGGAAAAATTGGGATTTCGCCAAGAAAATGTGAGATTCCACCAGGAAAAATTGGGCTTTCACCAAGAACAACTAGGATTTATAAGATTTGGATGGTGGAATCTCCTTTTAGGAAACCCCCTCAATGTGTTGACCTTACAAGCTGAGCCATCCAGGCATAAGTTGGTTTAAAGACCCAGATAGGGGTTGAAAGATTAGGTGATGTTCAGGGTCAACAAGTTAATTTACCAGAGGGTATACTATAAGCCCAAGTTGTTGGAGTTATGTTCACCAACTTGGCTAACTTAAATGGGGGTCCCACCTTGTAAAGCCCTTGGCCCTTGGCAAGTTCTCCCAAACTTCGCCGCCAGGTTGCCCGTTTGCCACTGCCTTGTCCTCCCAGCTGCTTGCAATGCCAGACGTAGGGCGAGTGGATCGTCACTTCGGCCGTGCCAAGGTGTTCGTAGCTGCGGAGGTATTGCAGTGCCAACTTGGGCTTGCCACCTGGGTCAACCCTCAAGGTGATCCCCTCATCCTGGGTGGTCATGAACAAAAAAGTGCTCCAAGGTATACCTGGATTCCAAGTTGACCGAAATCAAAGGTGGGTATAGTTTTTGTAATACCTCCCACATGGTTTTTTGAGGAATTGGGATTCAGCCGACAAAGATCAACAGTATCAAAACTATGCCAAATTATGCCTCAACATGGCTGTCAAACTCCAGGGTGAGATTATCAGATTGGCCATTTATCGAAACACCATTCTCGACACAAAAAAACATGGTGAATTGATGTGATGTTTTGCGTTTTTGAGAACAAACATCTTCGATCATCTTCGTATACTCTCACAAAAAAAAGGACCAAAAAGGCTTGTTTGAGCTGACACCGGGGGGTCCTTTCAGGGTTCGCCAATCACCATGAAACTCCAACAAAGGGATGCTGGAAAAATTTGCTGTTGACCTGGGTATGCATCAAAATTTAACACCCATGACACCCATAGATTTTGGGAAGTTGGAGTAGAGTAATTTATTCAAAATCGAGTTGTAATTTCTTGAATAAAACTATTTTATGTACATTTATTCACGAAATTACAGTTTTGCAGTCGTACATTGGGGGTGCTCAATGACTTGACCAATACTCAACTGTTGCTGTAAGGCACTGAAGCTGACGTTGAAGAACAAGGTGTCATTCTTCTCTGTCACGATCCATCCTGCGGCCAGCAAGGGTAGACTACGTGGCAATCGGGAATTCCCGAACTAATCAATGGAGGTTTAGATGGGAAAATCATCTATCAATGGTGAATCCTCTATTGCCATGTTTGATTACTGGAGGGTGATATATATAATTATATATATATATATGTATATATATATATATATATACATACACAATTAAACCCATGTTGTACCAATGCAGAATGCCGTGCCAGATTTGTGTGCCCGAAGTCCCACGTTCGGACCCGTTCGGACCCGTTCAGCCGTCATCCATCCAGTCGTCCTGACCATGACGACTACAGGACGGTGCCCCCATCTAAATGTTAGTTGGTTTATAACCCCGTCGAAATATCGCTATTTGCGTATCTATACAATGTGGGGCCCCCTGGATAGCTAAGTTGGTTTATAACTCCAATAACTATGGTTTATGGTACTTATAACTATAGTTATGGGGGTTTATAAACCAACTTATAACTGGGGGCCCCACATTGTAAGTATCATACACCAACTTGTCACTTGTCATAGTTCACCAACTGAACGCTCGCTAGCTGGGCCCCATCCTTTTTTGGATTGGCGGAGCCTGGTTTGTTCCTGCGATCTTCGAACAGGCGCCACTGACCACCCGGACTTTGCAACGGCGTATGGCCTGCCAGGGCCCCCTGTTGGTTGGATCGCGTTCAGTGGCTGAATTCGATGATTTAACGATGGTTTATGCTATAGCGAACTAGCTCATGGGACGTTTTTGAACCAACTTGTTTTCTTGGGGGGGCCCATTCCGTAGCAACCATGGCATAAAGCATTGCCAATCTTAGATACCTTGCGAAAAATGACAAATTCTTTGCTGGTGAACGTAGATATTCCCATTGATACCAAAAGACTAGTTAGGATTAAAGTATCCTCTGGTAAACTAACATAACTATGGAAAATCACCATTTTCAATGGGTAAATTAGCTATTTCTATGGCCATTTTCAATAGCTATATTAAATTACCAGAGGGTACTCATCTAAGATTGACCTAGAAAGGAGGTGTAAAATAAGATGTCAGTGGATGTTCCATCTATGTCCGATTGCCCCTCCGGTGTTATCGATGGATTGCACCGGTAACCTGCCATGGGAACCTTCGATGATTGTCCCAGCCATAAACACCCAGCAAAAAGCCACGTTTGATTGCGAGAGAACAAGAGAGATAGCCACTAATGATAGGATCAAGCATGACTGGGATATAATGGAATATCAATGGGATATATATATATATATATAATATCATATAATAGATATAAACATGACTACCTGGGAAATCCCACACTAAACGGCTATTTAAATGGAAATCCATTGCCACGTTTAATTACCAGAGGCTAGGAACAAAGCGAAGAGGCGTTTCAATCGTTTTGGGTGGTGCCT
Source organism: Cladocopium goreaui (assembly GCA_947184155.2). Lineage (NCBI taxonomy): Eukaryota > Dinophyceae > Suessiales > Symbiodiniaceae > Cladocopium > Cladocopium goreaui. The sequence goes on from CAMXCT020004445.1 coordinate 1,623,846, forward strand.
GTAAGCAGTTTATACGTAGGGTTTGTTTGGGTTCTATCATGGTGTATCCACTGTATCATGATAGATAACCATAAATAATGGAACCATACATAATTAACCCAAACATGCATTAATAGTGGGTAATAGTGGATAATGGATATCCATATTCCATATAGGTGTATAATCATAATATCCACTGTATCCACTTCATGTGGCACCGTGATTATCCACTCTCTAACTCTAGCTGGGATGCACTGCTTCAGGACATGGGCATCGAGAAAATGCGGAGCTGGTAACATGGGAAACATGAGCAACAACAAACTGATGAAACTGGTAAAGTAGTGGTATATAATACTTGTAGCCATAGCAACAGTAATCATAGTACTAATGATAATTACTAGAAATATAGTTAGTTATATAATCATCATCATCATCATCATCATCATCATCATCCGACTGTGCGGATGACAACAAAAACACGTTTTTCCAAAAACACCAAGTCACTCTCGGGATTTCTCGCCAGATGTGTAGTCAGGGGAAAGAGACACAGTTCCGCATTGTATTCGATATTCCTCGATGCCCGCAGCTGAGACTCCCAAACTTTGGGACAGAAAGTCTGGACACTTCGAGGTGGTCAGCTTAAACCAGGCTGTTGCTGGGCAAAAATGTACAGTTTAAAAGGCTGCAAGCAGCATGAATCCAGCAAAAGGAATCAAACCTACCCTTCAACATTACAATTCATCCAAAGTTTTCAAGTTCGAAACTGAGAAGATAAAATAGCAGAGAACAATACCCTTCGGTGTCATCAAACATGGCTAGCTGCGACATCCCTGAACTAAATGGAGGCCTTTAAATAGAATCAAAAGAAAATCCAGCAAACCATGTTTGACTACCAAAGGGTAAGGGCAATACGACCAACTCAAACTGGGTGTAGAAGTGTGTCCGCAACATCCAAGATGGGACTGCATGTATCATGGTTCCGAGATATTTGTTCGTGGTATATCCAGTCCTAAACATGGGAATTCCATTTTTGGTACCCTTTGGTACCCTCTGGAAATCCAATATGGCTGGAAAATCCCACATTTTGATGGAATGTCCATGTTTTTTCCCATTTACCCTCTGGTAAACATACAAAAAAACTATGAAAAAGTCCACCATGCTATCAATGGGTAGATCCACTATTTCGACTGGGCCATTTTCCATAGCAAACTGTAAACGTTTACCAGAGGGTAACCCACCATTTAGTTCGGGGATTTCCAAAGCGACTGCTGACTATGTCTTCGCAAGGGCGGGATCCAGCCCTGACGAGTTGAGGGGATTTCACCATGGTGAAAGACTGAAACCTCACAAGTTGGGATATGGGGCCTCTATAACTCTGATTAACTATGATTAATGAATATATATATATGTATATGTAGATGTAGATGTAGATGTATCTGTGTATATGTATGTGTATATGTATGTGTATATGTATATGTATATGTATATTTATGTATATATATATGTATATATTAACATTATATAAGTACACGTGAATATACATGTGTACATATGCATATACATATACATATATATATAATTAGATATCGACCTCACGTCGCGACGTCCCTCGAAATGATGGTTAGGATTGGGTCAAAAGTTCCCATAGAGGGCCGAACTTTTCAGAGTGGTGGATTCTTACAATTATAGTAGAGATATATCTCTAGTTGCATTTTTTTCAAACAGGAATGGTGTTGCTCTCTTTTTGGTATAGGTTGTATAGGCTATCGGAAAATCCCATAGCTATTTTGTACATCGATTGGTTCCCGGGACGGTTTCAGAAGCGATTAGCTAGGTGAAATCTTGCTTGATACAGCCGTCACCATCCCCCTAGAACTGGGATGCAAAATGACCCACAGTCATGGCTGGTTATGGCGGGTTTACCACAGTGGTGACGGATCATTCTGTCTATGGAATCTCATGACTTCAATGGCCGCTTCAGGAACCGATTGATTGCAGGTACCTAGCAGATATTTTTGGCCTATTTTTGAGGCTTATGTAAGGGAATATCCCAACAAAATATGTTTTTGTTTGGTACAGTACCTCCATTTTAGGATCCTGAAATTCCCATTGATCACTTTTCATATTTTTTTTTGGTGAGAAATGGACGACTTTCCACTGCCCTGAATAGGGGAGGGATCAAAGCTAGTGGTGATTCGCTAGGTTCAAACCAACAAGACTAGGGCGAAATCACAGCAGAACAACATAGTCGTGCATGGTTTTTGGTCCTTGAAACTGTGGAAATATAGTGTCTCCCATGAATTTAGTGGCAAAATGTCCCACAAAATTGTGAGGGAATCAATCAGCACTCACAAAAATACACATATATAATACAACAATGACCGGGATGTCCATGGCGTAGGTCAATAAACAGAACATTCAGAAGCATTCACAGAAACGATTTGAGGATGTTTGAGGGATAACGTTTTTTGTTGCATGAACAAATCAATCCATTGAAAGATCAGTATGGTTTGCTTCCCCCTTGTTATCCCATGATATTCAAATTAAATCTCTACAGAATTACTTGGAAGTGTAGTTCGGGTCATAAGTGGATATATACATTCATATACATATTATATACAATATAGTATATATATAACATAAATAGGTATAACACTAAATATAATTATAGTATAAGTGGATATATAATATACATTTAATATAATTATATATTACATTAAATGACATAGGTATTGACTTGGCAGCATTTCCGACTCTCTGCCGCGGCCCCCATGGCCTCATCGACCGTCACATCTTTGGGTTTCCGCAGCTGCGGCCGTGGCAGCTGCGCCAAGGGAAGCCGCGCTTCGGTGGGTGTCGTTTCCAGCAAGGCCAACCTGGGGCGAGGGCCACGTGATATGAACGTTGCTTTGTAAAGCCAGGAATCATTATGAAGACTACATATATATAATATATGTATGTATGTATATATATATATATATATGTGTGTGTGTATGTGTAGTATTATATAGTATTATATAGTATTATATAGTATTATATCGTATTATATCGTATTATATCGTATTATATCGTATTATATCGTATCATATCGTATTATATAGTATTATATATAGTTATATCCCCAATAAACCGAAACATTAACCAAGGGTTTTGGAATGTGCTGGATCATTGGACTATAGGAATACCAAGGAATATCACCCAGCTGAAGACTAATAGTATCTACCCTCTGGTTATTTGTTACATAGCCATGGTATAGATGACCCATAGAAATAGATGATTTACCGTTCTTAAAAATGGTGGATCTTTCCATGGCGAACTGCTAGTCATAACCAGAGGGTAATAGTTATATCCCACAGAAAGCCAAACGTTAAACCAAGTTATTGGATCAATGGACTGAATTGGACTGGTTTATGATGATAATTTACAACAAAGAATCGTTGATTTCGGTGTTTTTTGACGATGGTCTTCGGTGTCGATTTCCCCCCAATCCAAGGATTGGAGAAACATCTCCAAAGAAGTCCAAACTGTTTAGGTTGATTTGATGAGATGACTAGCCTCTTGTAATCTAACAGTTGCTACGGAAAACCACCCTGGAAATAACTGGCAAATCACCGAAGCAAATGGGCAAAGGGACTTCCAGTTTGCTATGCTTTGCCAGAGGGTAAAGACCTATATTGAAACATCAAAACCCTGGTGCCCTATGGCATCTTAACATAGCTTGACATCAACACAGCCGATGTAAAAGTGGCTATACATCACCTCAAAGATATCACACTTTAGCGTGGCCCAACCACGAATTATCTACCATTCAAGGTGAAAAAAAAGGAGGTCCATGAGAAACTGGGTTCAAGATCTGGTTGGTTGCTTCCCTGTGAAGTCTTGTCGAAAAGCTATCGCTATCCTTCTAGATCCTTCTGAGCCATCGACTATAGGAGCTTCTGGATCATTTGCCCTTGTGTCAATAGAACAAATACTCGCAGGTGAAAATGCTAAAGGACAGTTGGATTGTTGGCTGATTCTTCTTGGGTTGTGCGGCGGGTATACCCCTGTGTTTCCCCACATTGACCGCCTGACATATCCTTGTACCGCTGGAGCATATGATCACCATGCAGAACTGGCTGAATCCAAGCAGTCAGGAAAATCATTTGCGTACCACTAGCGGGAATTTAGGAAGTTCCATCTTTCTGCAGGCTTGCTGTATCTTATATTATATTATATACCCAAGAAATCCCAAAAAACAGGTCTACGCCACGGAAACACCCGTATTTTAGATGATTTGAGTGGGATTTTACGATCCATCTGCAGGGTTGCTATATGTTGCTATATCCCCTCTTTTTCACAGACCTGGTTATCTCTGGACTCTGCTGGGCCACTGTTGGTTCACCCACTCCGCCAACATGTCGGCGTAGAAGGCGTGCCCTGCCCAGCGCGGGTGCCGATACGCCCAGTCGGGCCAGGCGGTGGGCTGCACGTTGCGGGGCCACATGGTGGACTGAGAACCTGCCGAGAATCTCGGTGACCTTGTGATGGGTGTAACTTAGTACAGGATGGGGCCCCCGTTTTCGATCGCGTGAACCGTTGGTTTATATATAAGTGGCTGAAAAAACTATGGTTTATGGTAGATATAACGAACTAGTATTCATGGGGATTATTTCATGGTTTATAAACCAACAAACATAACTGGGGGGCCCCATCCTGTATAGCCATGGTGAACTCAAGCCCAAAAAATTGGGATATCCTATGTCCACCGTCTATGGGAACGGGAGAACCCATGGTGAACTACTTGGGGCAGTTGAGGTTACCTTTATGGATATCACTATAACCATGGGATTTTACCACCAACAATGGGAATTTCATGAGAGTTCACCAACACATATGGTGGTAAAATGGGTCTAACCACGGGGATTTTACTTTCCGGGATATAGACCCTAAGGCTCCAGGCTGATTTCCACAGAAATACCTGGAACTGCCCAAGTGGAATGGGTCGAGTCGTTGGAATGAGTTGTTTGGATGAGTTGTTTGCGTTTTGAGTTGGAATCAGGGCCCAGGAAGTGGGAGAAAACGTCATCCAAAGTGGGAAACGCGTCAACATTTACCAAAAAAAAAGATATGAAATGTATCTGAAAATGGGGCACACACCCTGAATGGCAACATGAGAGAAATCGTGGAATGGTGGCACCCCCATTTTCAGACAACCAGCTAACCAATTCAAACTCGTATGGTTGAAGCAGATTGTCATCCCTTTCAAAAATGGTTGCTTTAGAACGGATTTCCCATGGATTGTGATCATCCAAAATATATAAAGGATAGTATCACCCCATACAATAATCCACCAAAAGGGGGTTGAGCACTGCTCAAGTGGGTAGAAAAAAAGAACATCAATGGGACGAGATGCAAGAGTTGGTCGTTCATGTTCACAAAAATTGGGCAGGTTGCCCAACAACTGTTGGCTTGAACACTGGTTTTAGCTTTAAACATACAGGAATGAGGATAGTGGTCAACAAAAACACCAAACATGGAGGAATATCCCAGACGATACTTATCTGATATAGAAATCATAACCTTTCTGAAAAGCAGAGAGCTTTTCTGGCGCTTTTACAACGGATAAAACCAGCCAAAATCATGCTACACAGCCAAAAAGAGTAGCAAGAAACTTGCTTGTCAAACAGTCTGTCTGGGAGATCACCAGCCGTGTATAATGATACCTGTCAGAAACTCTAAGTATTAGCAAGCGTGTCTGTGTGTGTGTATCAAAAAATGTCTGTGTATGTTGTGCGTATCTGCAATATACATATTAATCATATATATATATACATATACAGATACATATATATATACATATATATATATATACATATCATATATCAGAATAGATATGCATTCCGCCGCACTCCCGAACTCCCGAACTTACGAAGAAGAACCGCCTCCAGCTATTAGTTGCAGAGCTATGGAATCCATGGGGTGAACCCGAAATCGGAAATCATCGGGGGCATCATGGTGGATTTTCCATGGTGTTTTTCCATGGGATTTTAAATGGTGATTCAATGGGATTTAATGGGATTTATATAATGGGATTTATTAGGATATATGATGGTATACCCTCTGGTTGTCAAAATAGCTATTTTTCAAATGGCCCATAGAAATAGTTGATTTACCTATTAATAGCATGGTGATTTTCCAGTTCGCAAAATGTAAACGTTTACCAGGCCGGGTAAGTTTACCCTCCGGTATTCCCTCCATGGCTTGCTGGAACATTCCCCATTGAGTTCCATGACGTTCCCAGCAATAAACCTCACGGACGTTGATCTTCCTAGATCCCATGGATTTCCCATCCTGTTCCTATGAAAATCTCCATTTTTCATGGGAAAATCAACTATTTCGACTGGGCCATGGCTTCAATAGCAACTAACATAGCGAACTGGAAAGATCCACCATTTTAAATGGGAAAACTCACTATTTCAATGGCCATGTTCAATAGCTATTTTGACATAATTACCAGAGGGATTTCCGAGGGATTTCCCAGCACGACACGCCGCATCCAAGTGACCCCCACGGCGGGAGAACTCTTCCATTGCGTTCCTCTGGCCCAGATGGATGATTTACCATCTGGTTATGACTAACATAGCCATGGAAAATCACCATTTTTAATAGGTAAATCAACTATAAATTGGCCATTTTCCATGGCTATGTTCAATAAGTAGAGGGTAAGTCAGCTAAGTTCTGTGGATCCCAGTTCTTAAATTGGATACTGTTTGCAAGCAACATATTTCATATAACTGACTGAAAGAAATGGAATATCCTCAGTTATGTGTGGAAATGAATGTGGTTTATAAAGTTATTAAATCACTGGGATGCACATCTACGTACTAAACACCATTGCACAAAGTCCAACCTGGCTCCATTGGACATGACCAATTCTCAAGTTCCAAGGCCATGTTTGCGAGTTCCAAAATGCTCATTTTGAGGGATTACTTAGAATAATGCTATCATCGCCCTAATATCAAACTCCCCTAAATGGTCTCAAATAATCCCAAATATGCGCAAATCCCCTACTAGACCATGGTTTTTGGGGGATGGGGGGTGTTTACTGTAATATTAGGGCGATGGGATTTGGCGACATCGTTTCCATGTTCAACAGAACGGGCAGAGCCATGTCAGGCCCTAATGAGAAGAGTACGGTGTTTTAACCCCACAAATAGCTGGGATTTATGGTTGTTCATCCCCATTCATATGATATTGTAGGTGCTTAATGGTTTGAACATCTTTTAACCCATCCCAAAAAAGGACTCATAGAATGTGGATGATGTTGATTTATACCTCCAATTTCACCCCACATCGGGACTCTCCAGGACAAGGAAATCCTTCTGGCATGCACTGATTGGTTGAGAAGGATTCCCATGGGTCAGTGCATAATCCCCAACCAGGTAGGTTTTTGACCCCCTACAAGAAACAACCATCATTTATTCACTATCCGATATCCTTTTGGGTGGTCAAGACTCATTTGGTCGTGAAAAATTCCTGAAAATGTTCGGACACACCGCCATTTGGAATCCCCTACGAACATTAGTTCAATCTCTCTATTTAACTTAAAGAATCTGAGATTCTCATAGTTCAGCATGGGCAACTTGTAGTGCTCCGCCACTCCCCGCAAGATCTTCAACGCCTTATCATCCTGCGATCAGCAGGCGGGGAAGGAACGATGCATCGTAGGTGTGCATGGCTAGCCTATGATCTCGGGTAGGTCTGGCCCAAAGTGGGTACTTCAAGAAATGGATGTTCTACATTGTTCTACATGTCTATATATATATATTATATGATAAGCCCATTCATGTCATTTAAACGATATGGACTTGCTTGCCCAATCGTAGATGATTTATAAGTATATCTAAATAGAAAACCATGGGTTTTCTGTGACAGTTCGCCATGTAAAATTACAAAAAAAAAAGGCGTTCTTGAATTGGCCAGGCTGACCAGGCCACCCCTACCCCGTGGATGCTGTTATTTTAACATGAAAATTCTCCGCGACCGTGGTTGAGCCCTACCCCTCTGAAAAATATTTTTGTTCGTCAGTTGGGATGATTATTATTCCCAATATATATATATATCCATAGATAATTATCTATAGATAATGACATAGATATGTTTGATGATTATGAAATTCCCAACTGTTTCTGGAAAGTCATTCAAAATTCCCAACTGTTCCAGTCACCACCAGTCGCAGTACTGAGTCATGTTAGGTGAGCCCCCCGTTTTTTCGATAGCTAGTCGTTGACAGTGAGCCCTTGCCCCCAGACATCACCGACATGGGGGGCCTTCACCGACTCACCGTCTCACCATAAGAAGGGATTCCATTTGACAAAGAAACCAACCATCATCTATAGAATATGCTATGGCTTAGGGTTTGTAGAATGGCTATGGTATAGAATATGGTATGGCTATGGTATGGCTATGGCTACAGAATTTATCAACAAACCAAGTTGATGAATTATAGAATGGCTATGGTATGGCTATGTAAAATGGAAAAATGTTGGTTTTCTTGAAGTACTATGATTGTTGATGTTCATACAACCATCATTCAGAATGGCTATGAAAACTGTCGTAAAACCATCGGTCCAAAAAAATCGCTCCATCATCCCCAGACCTGCAGTTCCCAGAGAGATTCTGGAGACCATCCAAGCCCATCAACTTTTAGAATATGACCATGGGGGTTTCCTTAAAGATAGGCTTCAACGTGAAAGTAAGGTATCCTGTTTGATAGCTAATTACATGTAATTACCATCTTGTTTAAAAATCCTGTAAGTATTCAATCAACAAACCCTTAAAGATATAGGCTTTCCTTAAGCAACATTTGCCCCCTGTTGCCATTTTTTAGACAAATCGTTTGGTAGTCACCCAGCCATACGGCATACCGACCAGAGCAGCCCCCCAACGGTCACGGGAAGTGTGAGAGAAACTGCCCATGTCCTTGGCGACGGCACAACTGGTTGCTTGGAGAAACATGATGACTTCTCTACAATTCAAGCATTAAATATGGTGATGCAAATGTACATAATATCTATATATATATTATTATTCTTATTATTATTATTATCATTATTATTATTAGTAGTAGTAGTATTATTATTAGTATTATTATTATTAGTATTATTATTATCATTACTATTATTATTATTAGTATTATTATTATTATCAGTTATTATTGTTGTTATTATTTATTATTATTATCATTATTATTATCAGTTATTATTGTTATTATTATAAATATATACAGTATATATATTATTGTATATATGATTGTATATTACTATATATATAATTATGTATATACATATGTATATATATAGATATGTATATAGATATGTATATAGATATGTAGATACATATGTAGAGATCAGGACTGTTTCGTAGTTTCAACTATGGCAAGAGTGTCTTTGTCAATCGGGATCATCATCCCAGGCGTGTTCACCTCCCTACAAGCCCTTGAAAAAGGCGCTAGAGAGTCAACAAGTCTCAGTATTCTCAGTGAATTCTGGCTATTTTGACCGAAAAAATTCTGTGTTTCCCTTCCAAAACACAGACGAATCCCCCTCCCCCCATAAAGCATTTTGTGGAAGCACATCTTTAAAAAAATGGGCCCCGGCAGCATCTTTCGTCCAATGCTACTCAGCGGCGCGGTTGTAGATCAACAGAACCAACGTCTGCGGCAGGAAAAGGTGGCAAATACCTTGCAACGATCCGTTCCCTCGAAGAAATTTAAGGTGGTGGACACGCGCCCGATCCCTCACTGAGGGATTTTTTTTCTAAGACTTCAGTGGAAAGCATTAACCATACTGATTTCCATATATTTAGTTATATTTCCATTAAATATAGGGTGGTCTTGTGGATTTTCTCTTAATCCAAACCACTCAATATGTTTTTTCCGAACAACTGAGCCCAAGCTTCCTGCACCCCAGATCACTACTTACAAACCGCCACTCATATCCCACTCATCTTCCCAGAAA
>CAMXCT020004445.1:1638825-1776325 GCA_947184155.2 Cladocopium goreaui
ATATTCAGTATAAAAATATATATTATATATTAATTTATAATATAATAGAAATATAAAAAATTATTTAAAATAAATAAATATATATATATATATTAAATAAAAAAATATATAAAATAAATTAAATAAATTAAAAAAATAAATAAATATTCATAAATAATTACAACTACAAAAATAAAATAATATATTATTCCAAATCCTCAATTTTTCCAAACAAATGAAAATTTTAGAATGTGTTTTCCAAAAAAATGCCAAAAAAGAAAATTATAAATATATAAATATATACATTATTTAAACAACAAAAAAAATCAAACATAATATATTCCAAAAAATAATATTATATTATAAAAAAAAAACTAAAAATAAAAATAAATATATATATATATTAACCGCAAAAAAAAAATATACAAAACAAAAATAATATGTATATCAACTATAAAATATATCAAATATAAAATATCAAAAACAACGATATTATATTTAAAACTACAATATTTTCATAAATATATATATATATATATATTTAAAAAAATAAATATATATATATATACAATATATTATATCTCAAATATCTATATATACATAATTTCAAATATATATATATATATACATATATTATTTAAATATATAAATCAAAAATAAATTTATATATATATATAATTAATATATAATCCATTTCTGAATAGATTTTTTAATCCACTATTTTAATTAATCTTATTTTTATAATTATAATCTAATTACTATAAATATTTTAATAATTTTGATCCAAATTATATCTTTAAATTTATTTATTTGATATGTCTTTTCTTTATAGATTCAATATGTGGCATGTGATCCAACATCGAGATTGCGCTCCCAAACTTTCGAAAAACAACATAACACATTCTCTACCACCGGCCAACTCAAAGGAACCTCGGGCTCTCCAACGGCTCGTGCAACTTTGCGGTAATGCTTTGTCAATTTCCGTTCAATTGCGTGCACATATTGCACTGGATGCTTCACTGGCGCCAAATCACTGCCCAGAATCATGCTGCGATGGTGGAGGCAGCTCACCATCTTCGCCGCACCGCCAACTCGAGGGACAATTGGAATTGGGAAAAAGCATGACAGAAACGACCCTGGGGTCATCATCTGATTGAGTTCGAGTAGTTCGAGTAGTGATGCACAGAGATAGCCGATACTCTGTTTATTGCAATCCATCGGAGGCTTACAAGAAACTCAAGTAATTGCACACGCTGAAATGCAACATATCACAAATCTTTGCACACGCTGAGATGATCACAAAGCGACTAAAGGCGCGATCTGATCACACTGGATGACCGATGGAAAGTGCATCTAATGCCGCAACATGACTACCCGAGAATGGCCAGGAAGGCAAAATTGTTGGTTTCCTAAAATCCAGGTACCTCTAAAGCATCCATTTTGTTACTATTTCCATTACACTTCCATTTTCTGTCTAATCCATGCCGCCGTGTGATTGAGGCCACTGCTGACAGAAGAGCACCACTTGTCTCTGCCTGGGCATTGGGATCAGGGTAGAGCAGGTGAGGTCTGCACCACTTGTCTTCATCAGATTCAGCGGTATGTTTCTCCTGAAATGATTATACCGATGAAAGAGCAAAAACAACCAGCCAAAACCACGATTGTTTCCAAAAAAGTGGCAAAAAAGGTCCAATTTTCCCAAAAAAATTGGGAAATAGGACAACCATCCCAGACAATTTGATTTTTTCGGGGACGCAATCCATCGGAGGCTTCTACGAAACTTATCGGAGGCTTCTACGAAACTTCTCAAATCTTTGCACACGCTGAGATGATCACTTCAAACGACCAAAAGCGCGATCACACTGGATGAGCTATGGCAAGAGGAACCTGTGTCGAGATTGGAAAAACCACAACACACCGTAAAAGGCACATCTCAAAATCGACAACCTTTCCAACGGCGGCGTATCAGCCGTATGCCAAGAACAACCGCAAAAGTCCTGTGTCAAAACAACATTTTTTTCCGAAAAATTGGCAAAAAAGGTCTAATTTTCCCAAAAAAAGGGGAAGTAGGACAACGATCCCAGACAATTTGATTGTTTGTGTATCACAATCCATCGGAGGCTTCCACGAAACTTCTCAAATCTTTGCACACGCTGAGATGATCACTTCAAACGACCAAAAGCGCGATCACACTGGATGAGCTACGGCAAGAGGAAAGGAACCTGTGTCGAGATTGGAAAAACCACAGCACTCAAGGCTTGTGCGTGATGCACAGAGATATCCGATACTCTGTTTATTGCAATCCATCGGAGGCTTACAAGAAACTCAAGTAATTGCACACGGTGAAATGCAACATATCACAAATCTTTGCACACGCTGAGATGATCACAAAGCGACTAAAGGCGCGATCTGATCACACTGGATGACCGATAGAAAGTGCATCTAATGCCGCAACATGACTACCCGAGAATGGCCAGGAAGGCAAAATTGTTGGTTTCCTAAAATCCAGATACCTCTAAAGCATCCATTTTGATACTATTTTCGTTATACGTCCATTTTCTGTCTAATCCATCCCGGCGTATGATTGAGGCCACTGCTGAGAGAAAAGCACCACTCGTCTCCGCCTAGGCGTCGGAATCAGGGTAGAGCAGGTGAGGTCTGCACCGCTTGTTTTCATCAGATTCAGCGTGTTGTTTCTTCTGAAATGATACCCGGCAGATTGATTTTTAGCGTTTGCCTACGCAATCGAGATCGGTGCCGTGAGGCCGTGCAGGAAGCACAATGTATGAGTACGATGCACTCATATTTATATAGATATAAAGATATCTCATGTACAATAAATATATCAAATGTCATCATATTTCCAAATAGATCCGATATCATCCAATTTATGGGAATTTGACCAAATCCCCGCCGTGTGATTGAGGCCACTGCTGACAAAGCGACCAAAGGCGCGATCACACTGGATGAGCTACGGAAAGTATATTTAATGCCGCAAAATAATGAGCATCGATTATGAAATTTGGGTTCAGTCGAGAATGGCCAAAAAATCAAATTGCTTGTGTCCTAAAATCCGGGTACCCTCAAATTATCCACTTTGATTTTTTGTCTATCGCAATCCATCGGAGGCTTGTCTTCAACAGCTGCAGTGTACATGTCGCCAATCTGTGCACATGCTGAGATGATTCTGCCAAAGGTCGCGGTTGAGTCGACGTCCCGAAGCATCAATTTTCGGGAAAATTTCGCTGTTCAGGCAAAATCCCGAAGCACCAATTTTCCGGAAAATTTGCCACTTTAGGAAATTCCTAAATCGCTAAATTTCCGGGAAAATTCGGGGTTTCGTCCGAAATTTCCGGAAAAATTGGGACTTTTGGCATAATTGTACGATGTATTGGATCAATTCCGGCTACAATTGTCGGGTTTCCGACAGGGGCGCCCACTTTTTCGGCAGGCGTCCCGTTTTATGTAATAATACATACAAATACATATGTCTGTCTGTCTGTCTGCCTGCCTGCCTGCCTGGCTGGCTGGCTGCCTGGCTGCCTGGCTGCCTGCCTGTCTGTCTGTCTGCCTGCCTGTCTGTCTGTCTGTCTATCTGTGTGTCTATCTGTCTGTCCGTCTAGACAGGTAATTAGATTATATAGATTAGATCAGATCGGTTAGATTTGGATTTAGATTTAGATTAGATTAGATTATAGATTAGATTAGATTAGATTAGATTAGATTAGAGATTAGATAGATAGATAGGTAGATAGATAGATAGATAGATAGATAGATGGATAGATAGAGAGATGGATAGATAGATAGATATGGATAGATAGATAGATAGATAGATAGGATAGATGGATAGATGGATAGATGGATAGATGGATAGAAGTTTCAGGGTTCTGCAAGCTGCATAGGGAACATAGCTCCTCTACGGGAGATGGTTTCGACATGTTTCATACCCTCTGGTCATTGAACAGTTTGCTATCGAAAACGGCCATTTAGTTCGAATTACCAAGCTATCAAATGGTGATTTTCCAGTGCGCGAACTGTTAAATTTACCAGAAGCTATGTAATTTCAAGACAAGGACAGACCCTCTGGTAAACTAACATAACTGTGGAAAATCACCCTTTTTAATGAATAAAAACACTATTTCTATGACCATGTTCATTAGCTATGCAACAAATTACCAGAGGGTATATCCATATATTCGATATATATATATATTCCATATATATTCCATGTATGTTCCATATATATTCCATATATATTCCATATATGTTCCATATATATTCCATATATTCCATATATATTCCATATTCCATATATATATATTCCATATATATCCCATATATATATATTCCATATATATATATTCCATATTTATTCCATATATGTATATATTCCATATATGTATATATTCCATATATATTCCATATATATTCCATATATATTCCATATATATTCCATATATATTCCATATATATATTCCATATGTATTCCATATATGTATATATTCTATATATATTCCATATATATGGAATATTCCATATATATTCCATATATATGGAATATATATTCCATATTCCATATATATTCCATATATATTCCATATATATTCCATATATATTCCATATATATTCCATATATATTCCATATATATTCCATATATGTATATATTCCATATATATTCCATATATATGGAATATATATTCCATATTCCATATATATTCCATATATATTCCATATATGTATATATTCCATATATATTCCATATATATTCCATATATATTCCATATATATATTCCATATATATATTCCATATATATATTCCATATATATTCCATATATATTCCATATATATTCCATATATATTCCATATATATTCCATATATATTCCATATATATTCCATATATATTCCATATATGTATATATTCCATATATATTCCATATATATGGAATATATATTCCATATTCCATATATATTCCATATATATTCCATATATGTATATATTCCATATATATTCCATATATATTCCATATATATTCCATATATATTCCATATATATTCCATATATATTCCATATATATTCCATATATATTCCATATATATTCCATATATATTCCATATATATTCCATATATATTCCATATATATTCCATATATATTCCATATATATATATTCCATATATATATTCCATATATATATTCCATATATATTCCATATATATTCCATATTCCTATATATTCCATATATATTCCATATATATGGAATATATATTCCATATTCCATATATATTCCATATTTATTCCATATATATTCCATATATATTCCATATATATTCCATATATATTCCATATATGTATATATTCCATATATATTCCATATATATGGAATATATATTCCATATTCCATATATATTCCATATATATTCCATATATATTCCATATATATTCCATATATATTCCATATATATTCCATATATATTCCATATATTTATATATTCCATATATGTATATATTCCATATATATTCCATATATATGGAATATATATTCCATATTCCATATATATTCCATATTTATTCCATATATATTCCATATATATTCCATATATATTCCATATTAATTCCATAATTTCCATATATTAATATATTTCACATATATAATTCCTATATATGGAATATATATTCCATATTTCCATATTCCCTATTATTCCATATATATTCCATATAGATTCCATATATATTCCATATATATTCCATATATATTCCATATATATTCCATATATATTCCATATATGTATATATTCCATATATATTCCATATATATGGAATATATATTCCATATTCCATATATATTCCATATATATTCCATATATGTATATATTCCATATATATTCCATATATATTCCATATATATTCCATATATATTCCATATATATTCCATATATATTCCATTTATATATTCCATATATATATTCCATATATATATTCCATATATATATTCCATATATATATTCCATATATATATTCCATATATATATTCCATATATATATTCCATATATATATTCCATATATATATTCCATATATATATTCCATATATATATTCCATATATATATATTCCATATATATATATTCCATATATATATATTCCATATATATATATATTCCATATATATATTCCATATATATATTCCATATATATATTCCATATATATATTCCATATATATATTCCATATATATATTCCATATATATATTCCATATATATGGAATATATATTCCATATATATGGAATATATATTCCATATATATTCCATATATATTCCATATATATTCCATATATATTCCATATATATTCCATATATATTCCATATATATTCCATATATATTCCATATATATTCCATATATGTATATATTCCATATATATTCCATATATATGGAATATATATTCCATATTCCATATATATTCCATATATATTCCATATATGTATATATTCCATATATATTCCATATATATTCCATATATATTCCATATATATTCCATATATATTCCATATATATTCCATATATATTCCATATATATTCCATATATATTCCATATATATTCCATATATATATTCCATATATATATTCCATATATATATTCCATATATATATATTCCATATATATATTCCATATATATTCCATATATATTCCATATATATTCCATATTCCTATATATTCCATATATATTCCATATATATTCCATATATATTCCATATATATTCCATATATATTCCATATATATTCCATATATATTCCATATATATTCCATATATATTCCATATCCATGTATGTTATCTCATTTATATGCCATATTTTCCATATGGATGACTGAATTTGTTAGTGGCTTCGATTCTTTGGGTCCAGATCACGCAAGGGCCGGCATCAAGTTATCAAAGGCACCATCTCAGTTTCAGCACATTCCAAGTTACAGCCACCTGGCAGAACGGAAAAAAACGGGTTGCCTCAAATGGAGTGATCAGCACATCCCATGAAAAACATGAATGAAAATGGGAAAGTGGATGTTTTTGTTTTTGGAATTCTCATCATTGAGATATATAAACCATCTATATCTCATTATAAAATGCGAAAGTGTATGAAATTCTATGGAATTCTCATCATTGGGATACATGATTATGGACTTGGATTTCCCTGAAATAAACCATCCAGCTATTGGGCTACCCCCATGACTATGGAAACCGCCATCTCTTCGGGTCACGAAGTGGTGGTGATACGTTTGGTCATGAACTCAGCAAATTCCCAATAAAATAGGACAATGTCATATAGTTGCTAAGTTTCATATAGTTCATGACATTTTCATATAGTTGCTAAGTTTCAGGGGAAAATGTCATATGAAACCAACTGAGTCTTCGTTCCATATGAGTTTGTCTGAAAATAGCGCACCCCATTCCATCCACTGGATTATCATCTCCATTAAATAACCCGGGGTACCCTCTGGTAATTTAGCATAACTATTGAAAATGACCCATAGAAATCCTTGATTTATGTTGATTTACCTATTAGAGATGGTGATTTTCCAGTTCGCGAACTGTTAGTTGACCAAAGGGTATACCCCATTTTCCCCACCCGAAAAGAATAGTTTTTCTTCTCGTTGCCGCCTCGCGCATAGGAGAGCAGCTGCACGGAGTTCGGAAAGGTTTCTTGCAGATAGGCTCCGAAGAGGGTCGGCCACGCGCATTGGCCTCGGAGATCGCCGGTATCACAGAGACCCGGCGCCGAAAAAAAGGAAAGACATTGACCCAAAATCATCCAACAGAAAGGGTGATTTAACCGCAATTTAAGTAACAAAAAGGGAGAAGTAATATGAAAAGAAGTAACACAAGTACTCAAAAAGTGGATTTAACTGGTTAGAGGATAAGGGGTTCAAACATGGCTTGGTTGTTAGTCTTATCCCTGTCCTTGCTGGCAGTATCCCGTTTTGTTGATAAAATTGAATATCACCTCTTTTTTATGGTCATTGAATACATGTTCCATTATTCATGATTGTTAATGAAATTCCAAGTAATTTTGAAGGTTTGTCTCACTGTTTTCTTGTTCTACAAATTCTGCACTCGAAACATGTTGTGCAATACAAAGTTGAAAAAATCCATTGCCGTTGCTTCACAAATGCACTGCAACGACATCGACCAGCCAAGGTGCCTTCGTTCATTTTGCACTGCTCCATGCCTCAGTCATCTGAGGCCACTGTTTTGACCAGCTACCCCCCTCCCCAATGGTATGGTCCCCCAGGCCGAGCCCAGCACGTAGCATCCTGTAACGTAGCACCAAGTGTCTGTGCAAGTACAAGAGAAGATCTTGTAACGTAAACATCAAGCATCTATGGAAGTAGGAGAGAAGATCTTATATCTTCTTATAACGTTGCATCAACTGTCTGCTCGTGTACAATAGAAGGTCTTGTAACGCAACATCAACTGTCTGTGCAAGTACCAGGGAGGATCCTATAACGTAGCAGCAAGGATCTGTGCAAGTACGAGAGATTACCCTGCAACGTAGCATCCAACATCTGTGCAAGCACGAGAGAGGATCGCACAATGTAACATACATCCATCCATCCATCAGACATCCATCCATACATACATAGATAGATACAAAGATAGATGATGACCAAGAGACGGGCCGGGAGAGAAATCCATGACCAGGACTGGAACCATGACCATGACCCGGGGGGGCTGCAAGGCCTGTACCATATATAGTTCATGGGTTTATAAACCAACAAAACTGGGAAGGCTCAGGTTGTAGCAGCAACAAATCAAGAATTCCCCGTTGTAGCACCAAATGACTACGTTTAAAAGTGCACGCATGTGAAGGGTTCCGTTCAAGATTCTAGAAGCATCAGTTTCCCGGTGTTACAATTACAAACAGAACCTGTTTGTCTGTGCATGACTCCAGAATACCATGCATTGCATCCATTCTAAATCTGCAACCGTCAAATATGAAGATATTTGAACCAGGTAAGGATATCCACCCATCATTATTACCCATCATTAACCATCATTAACCATCCAGATGACCCATAATCATTTCCCAAACCATTATTATTAAGCGGTCATTAAAAAACAATGCTATTATATAATATTTAAAAAAGAGTTGCTTAAGCATTATAATCATTGTTTGCCCAAGATGTTTCATTGTATAACCATTATTAACCATCGTTACCAATCATAATTAACCATCATTGTTACCCATCATTATTTCTCATCTGCCATGTGCCATTGTTAACCACTATTTACCCACAATGTTTGATTACCCATCAGAAACCATCATTTGTTGATATACAACCATTAAAAACATGATTATTAACCATTATTCACAATCATAAACCATCATTATTATCATTATTTACCATTGTTGTTGTTGTTCACCATTATAAACATCTTATATAATCAATGATGGTTAATCAGGCATTATAAACCTCTTGTAAAACCTCTTATATAACCAATGGTGGTTAATCATTAAAAACCTCTTATATAATCATCATTAACCATCATTAACCATTAAGAGGTTTATAATCATCATTAACCTCTTAAGATAACCATTATAAACGTCTATAACCATCATATATAATCATCATTAACCCATCATTAACCATCATTATTATCGTGATTTACCATTGTTGTTGTTGTCCTATAACCACTATATTGGTTCTATATTAGGTAATAATACCACTATTTACCACTATATTGGGTAATAATACCACTTTTTACTGTTTTACTGCTGTTGTTGTTGTTCGTGTTGTTGTTCAGTAATGATGGGGCTTTGTGCCATAGTTGGCAAGCACTTGGTGTTGCGATTCACCCGACTACCCTTTACCCAAAAACCTGGCGAAGTGGCAACACTCCGACCCAACGGTCATACCTCGGGCCGCGGCGGCGTCGGTGACGCGATGCCATGCTGGAAGATGGGATGAAAATGGTGGTTGAGAGGGGTTTTTAAAGTAGTTTAATATGGAAAAAATGGTGGTTTAATGGGTTTTTAATGAGTTTATTTTTTTAATTTTTATATTTTGGTTTAAGATATGGAAAAATGAAAAATGGTCCAAACCAACAACCAGTTTAATATGAATTAATGATACACCATGAGATGTTTGATATGTTTGGGGGTTACCCATGTTGAGACCACCATTAACCATTCCTACAGTATGGTTTTGCTACGGTTTACCTATGGTTTAGCCATTATTTACCCTTTCTTATGGTAGTTTACCTAGTTTACCTATGGTTCACCTATGGTTTAGCCACTATTTACCTATGGTTTCCCTATAGTTTACCCATTCTTAACCTCGATCGCAAATTTTGGGAATGACCCTCCAGGCATTTCACATGGCTGTTTTACGGCCCATTCCTACACGATTTACCTATTTGAAATGGGGATGTTCCATAGTTTCAATGGTGATTTAATGGTGATTTAATGGTGATTTAATGGGATTTAGTGGGATTTATTTAGGATATATGATGGTATACCCTCTGGTAAACGTTTACATAACTATGGAAAATCACCATTTTTAACGGGTACATCCACTATAAATGGCAATTTTCAATAGCTATGTTTGTTTACCGGAGGGTACCAAATGATCGCCATCATTACACATCACATTATTGCAAAAAAAAAATATATACTGTATATAAGGTGTACCAGACAGGCTTTTATTGACCACCATTGCTCATGGTTCGTCATTATTAACCTTGTTAACCCGCGTTTTTCCTATGGTTTACCCATTATTGGGAAATACACATTACTAACCATTAGCCCAAGATGCGTGGTTAGCCATTCTTAACCATCATTATTGTACCGATGACAAACCAACAGTTTACAAGTCGGGGCCCCCGACTTGTAGACTAAATTGGTTTATGGATGTCTATGGCTAGTATAAGGCCATAGTATTCGTCGGGCGAACATTAAAAAAAGAAAAAGAGGAACTGAGGCCCCCAGCTTGTAACCTATGGTTTACCTATGCTTAACCATCACAAATTTTAGGACCATCATTAACAATCATGACGTTTACCCATTTATTAATCAATATCATATTGACCTCACCATTGTTAACCACGACCCAAGACGGTTGATTAACCATCATTAACCACCGACCACCATTGCTGTTGTTATATAACCATTAAAATCATGATTATTAACCATTATTCACCATAGTTAACCATCAATATTATCATGATTTATCACTATTGTTGTTGTTCTATAACCATTATAAACCTCTTGGTGTCAATGATGGTTAATCAAACATTATAAACCTCTTATATAATCATCATCAACCATCATTAACCATTAAGAGGTTTATAATCATCATTAGCCTCTTAAGATAACCATTATAAACCTCTATAACCATCATATATAATCATCATTAACCCATCACTAACCACCATCATTATAATGATTTACCACTATTGTTGTTGTTCTATAACCACTGTAATAGTGGTCAATACCGAACCTAATTTATAATAGTGGTAGTATTTACTATTTGGGTAATTAATACTACCACTATTTATCACTATATTAGTTCTATAAACCAAACCATTACCACCTCTTAGTGTCAATGATGGTTAATCAAACCATTAACCATTCTATAACCATTATTAATCATCAACCATCATCAACACTATGGTTCTATAACCAAAACCCTAAACCAAACCTATAATAGTGGTAAAACCAAAACCATGATTTTATAGGGTTCTATACCAATATTTTATAAACCAAACCCACTATTGTTGTTGTTCTATAACCACTATATGGGTTCTATATTAGGTAATAATACCACTATTTACCACTATATTGGGTAATAACACCACTATTTATCACAAAAAATTGGTTCTATAAACCCAAACCTCTCCATGGCTCTCGAAAAATCGTCCCAGCTGCTCCCTCCGAAGACTTCAATCCGCACCGTCTCGTTGCCCTCCGTCAGCCGTCGCAGCAAGCTCTCCATCTGCCGCGACCGGCGAAACAACGGGGGAAACCCGAAGATGGTGGAGTTTCACCAGGGAAAATGGCGATTTCACCAGCCAAAAGGGGGGGGTTCACCATAATCAATAAGGGATTTAGGGGGATGTTTAAAAGTTTAAACAACTATGGCTGAAGTGATTTACGGGGTGATTTAAGAGGATTTCAGCATGAAAAATATGGATTTACTGTAGGAATCAGTTGGAATTCACCAAGAAAATCATGTATTTTGCCAGGACGATTAGCTTGTTTCGTAACAAACACAGGGGGCCCCGACAAAAACAACGGAATTGACCATGATTGGCCCATCAACCAATGGATGTGATCTGTACAAGATGCTGGGCGGAGATGCATTTAAGTGTCTTTTCCATACACCGATGTTGAGAAAAGACAAGGGGATCAATCGCCAAAAGAGACTGCAAGCAGGTATTCTCTAGGGAATAATAATCCTATCACCTTTTCATATTAAACACTCCCCAGAAACCATGGTAGACGTAGGGGATGTAGGGGATAAACCACAATATGACTGGGACGCTAGAATGGGTGTGTTGAATATGGGAAACAATAGCCATGTTTGCCCGGCCAATCTCATTGTTGCCGTCATCTTTGGATACCCGAACATGGCAATCGAACATGGGTAACATGGCAATGATTCAAAACACAATTCTGGAGGATTTTCCCGTTCTATAAACCTCCATGTTTGTGAAAAATTGCCATGTTTGATTCCCAGATCGTAGCTCCCCTGACTCCCCCTGACTGAATATGGATACCCCCCATAGCTCCGACAACCACTCCAGATCGCACCGGGAAAGTCATCGAAAAATGTGAAAAACGATCAGCCAAAACCACTTGACCAATCTTCACAAATACATTGGGAATATATTTGGATTATTTGGGTAGTATAACCCCTATCACCATCCATCATGTTCATGCTTAAACTATCTCAACCACCAACCATGGTTTTGTATGCCCATCAACCAAGTTTGGGTGTGTCTGAAAATATGGCCCCAAAATAGCTATTTTCATTTTAAAAAAATGATGAGAATCCTATGGATTCATATTGCCAATCAGCCAGATACCCTGCAAAAAATGAGAGATTCTTAGCTGGTGAACGGTTCGATAATCCAAGGATTGACCGCCAAATCACCATCCATTTTTCTGGGATTTCAACGGAAAATTGGGGTGGGTTATTCACCATGGTTTTACCAGATGTTTATGGGAAATCCCATCATCATCCAATGGATTTAGAAGTTTTATCACAAGCCTACAATGTAGGGCCCCCCAGTATTAAGTTTGTTGGTTTATAAACCCCCATAACTATAGTTGCTATAGTTATTTGCGTACCATAAACCATAGTGAGTTATTGGAGTTACCCT
Source organism: Cladocopium goreaui (assembly GCA_947184155.2). NCBI lineage: Eukaryota > Dinophyceae > Suessiales > Symbiodiniaceae > Cladocopium > Cladocopium goreaui. Next base: position 1,652,184 of record CAMXCT020004445.1, read on the forward strand.
CTGGTTATTTAACATAGCCATGGAAAATGGCCCATTTATAGATGGTTTACCTGGGTTTACCTATTAAAAATGGTGATTTTCCATGGCTATGTTAAATAACCAGATGGTATTTGCACCAACTGAACGCTATCGACCGGGGGCCCCACGACTTCTATGGTCCCCTCCCCATGAGTCATCCCGGTTGCGCCCAGGCGTGCCAGAGGATATGGCCCCGACATCTCTGCCCGACTCGCGTTCCACACCTACAGAACTGGCGACGTACAGAACTGCCGGAGACCATAGGAAAATGGTAACTTAACCATAGGAAAACCATAGGAAAACTATGGGTGCATGGTGATTTAACCAACAAAAATGGTAGATTTAATGAGATTTACAGCTGATTGATGATAGCTAAGATGACGCACATAATTTGATGAACGTTTGGGTTTTTGGGGAATATAACATGATATAAGTATAGATAATGGGTTTATATGGGTTTATAAACCGACTTATAACTGGGGGGCCTCACCTTGTAGCAATATTGGTTCTTCACTGTTGAGTGGTTGTCGAACTGGGCCCCTGTGGCCAAATCACGCGGAAAACAGCTCTGGTTTTAAGAAGAACATATGTTTTTTAACCATGCGATACAATGGGGGTATCCAGCATTTTCAAGCGCGGATGTCCAGCTCACCCTCTATAAGATTCCAAAAAACCAGTAGTCTTAACTAGTTAAATGCCAGTTCTTGTTTCTTTCTTAAGGTTAAATCAGAATTTGTTCACTACTGTAATTCAGGTTTCATCATGTTTTTTTCCATTATGACATCATGTCTCTTCCTGAAATCACACTTTTCCCTGTGAGATCGGGTGAAATGGCGATCCTGGATGATGCCACCCCTACGAATGGATGTGCGGGCCCCACGAATCGGACCTGTGATTTATCCATATATAAGCCATATGATCGATATATCCTCTATATACCATATAATATTCTATAATTCTATAGTTTTTCCATAATTCTATAGTTTTCCCATAATTCTATAGTTTTTCCATAATTCTATAGTGTTTCCATAATTCTATATACCATATAATCCTCTATCACCCTTGGTCATATAATCGATATATCAGTTGGGATATTCTATAATAATATTATATCCCTAGAATTCATTCCATGAATCTAACCCATATATATATATCCATATATGTTATCTCATTTACCCTCTGGTAAACTAACATTGCTATGGAAAATAACAATTTTTAATGGGTAAATCAACTATTTCTATGGGCCATATTCAATAGCTATGTGAAAATACCAAAGGGAATATCCATATATTCAATATCTTCCATATATATATTCCAAATATTCCAGGTATTCCATATATATATATTCCATATATATTCCATATATATATATATTCCATTTATATATATATATTCCATATATATTCCATATATATTCCATATATATTCCATATATTCTATATCAATATATCTTATCTCATTTACCATCTGGTAAACTAACGTTGCTATGGAAAATCGCCATCTTTAGCAGGTAAATCGACTATTTCTATGGGCCATGTTCAATAGCTATGTTGAATTACCAGAGGTTATATCCATATATTCAATATATATCTTCCATATATATTCTATATATCCCATGTATTCCATATATTGCATATCCATATATGTTATCTCATTCATATCCATATTTTCCATATGGAGGTTGCCAAAAATGGGGGTACCCCCCAGTCATCACCCATTTTAGTAGGAATTTCCATGAAATAAACGATCCAGCTATTGGGGATCTCCCATTTGTGGAAACCCTCATATAATATCTAATTTCATATATCTACATTGTCCCACTGGATGGATATTATACATATAGCATATACTGAATATCCCTAGATAAATATTGTAATCATCACTTTTTCCATAATCCTGTATACCATATGATCCTCTATCACCCTTGGTCATATAATCATATTATATCCCTATATTTCATTCCATTAATCTAACCCATATATATATATATATCCATATACCATGGAATATGTTATCTCATTTACCCTCTGGTAAATCAACATTGCTATGGAAAATCACCATCTTTAAGAGGATTTTCCATGAAATAAACATAAATAAACCATCCTGCGATAAAGGGGATCCCCCATGACTATGGAAAGCAAATATCATATATTCCATAAATTGGATGGGGATATACCCAATGGATCCCCATATATGGATCATTTCATAAAATAAATACCAATTTATGGGGTATACCCCCCTCCAGTGGCGCCCTCCGGAGGCATCGCGGGGAGATCCTGGAAGTCACTGGGACGCCAGGCCTGAGAAAAGAGGGGCAAACTCTTCATGGAACGAGGAGAAAATGTGTGATTTCACCAAGAAAAATGGTGATTTTGCTGGGATTTAAGGGGATAAATGATGATAAACATTGGGATTTCATGCTGGTGAATGGGGATTGAACTATGAACAAATGGGAATATCATTGGATGTTACAATGGGATGTTAGTTAATATTGTGGAATGTTAATGGAATATGACTGCAATGGAATATTGCTGAATACCCTGCAATATATGGGTTGTAGGATTATTGATCATTTACAATTTCGTGGATTATTTTTTCTGGCATCTGTACAATGGTCATCATGATCATGTATGCTGGTGATTAGCCTCCAGTAATCAAACATGGCTTGCGGTACCCTCTGGTAATTTAACATAGCTATTGAAAATTGCCATTTATAGTGAGTTTTTCCATTAAAAATTGTGATTTTCCATAGTTATGTTAGTTTACCAGAGGGTACTTGGATGATTTTCGCACAGTAAACCACCATGGCTAGGCCGCTAGGTAAATCACCATGTTCGGGGATTTTCCAGCCACGTTTGATGACACCAGAGGGTACAATGTGGGGCCCCCCAGATATAAGTTGGTTTATAAACCCCCATAACTATAGTTATTTGCGTACCATAAACCATAGTGAAATTGGAGTTATAAACCAACTTAGCTATCTTGGGGGACCCACATTGTATTATATACCGTTATCATTCCATTAATATCCCATCAACGTTCCAAATATAGATATATCATGGTATATCTACCATAAACCATAGCTAACCATAGTGAAATTCCCATTAAGATATCCCATTTTAATGTACCAAGATATATCTACCATCTACTACCATATATCTAATATCATATAATAAAATATAATATAATATAATAATAGTAATAATATAATATAATACAATATAATCAATACAATACAATATCATACTATCATCCCATTCATATCCCATTACATAAACCATATCATCCCATTTTTTCAACATGAAGTTCAGTCAGGCCTTGCTTCCAGGCATCTTGGCCAAATGGTTCGGCAGCCGCGGTAGCGGCGCCCACGGCGCCCTGGAGATTTGCGCCTTGGTGAAGGAGTTCAATGGTTAGTGGATGATTATAATACTGTATATACTGTATATGTTCATGATACCGTATTATATGGTATATATACTGGATATACGGTATCTATTATATAATGTTCATGATATATATATATATATATACACCGTAGATATATATATATACACCGTATATGTTTTTATTATATATATATATATGTTCTGCATAATGGTTGCAGGTTGTGTTATAAGTCACAACTCTGACATACCCGGTTTTACTCAGTTGTAATCGTTCCTAGATTATGTTATGACAGCCACGAGGGGTGCCCTTCCCAAGGCCTATGAATTGGCAGGGTCTATGCCAGCATCGAGGACCGGCCGAAATTCGCCACCCAAAGATTGTGAATTTTCACCGACAGAAAAATGGTGATTTACCCAACAATATTGGTGGAATGAATCAAGAGATTGATGATCTAACCAGCTAAATCAATCTAAATCACTAATTTTCCCAATACAATTTGGATTCACCAGCAAAGAATCTTACTTTACCTCTGGCAATCTGTCCTGGCACATAGTTACACCCATGTTACTCCATCTTGAGTAAGCATCTACACACATATTGATGGGTGATGTTCCGATTTCAGATTTCTGCCTCCTTCCTTGTTGGGTCTTGTGGGGGGGTTTGGCGAATGTATTGCATTGTGTGACCATGCAAAAGTAACGCTTAAAGAAATCAAAGAGACTGGATGGGATTACAAATGCCTCAGACCAGCTGACCTATTCCTCAACTCGAGACCGGTGGCATGTTTATGGATGTCTATTATGCTCTTGTCAAGACAACATACACGTAAATAGAGATAGAAACAACATGAAACAACTCAATCATTTCATCTGGATCAATTACAGATGGACTCCACAAGCTTCAAATCTGCTGATTTTGAGTGGTTCCCCTCTTCATCGGGTTCGTCTGAAAAGAAGCGAAACCACCAGAGGGGTGCCTCATAGATTCATGGGAACTCCTTGCCATTTTCTCACACTGCAGACATGGCCTATTGCAAGGCTCACCTCTTGTTTTGCGCCCAGATGGCTCACATGTAAATGGTTATCAGAAGATGCTGTGGATTTGCACCCCCTGTGCCATGCGTCACTCCTTTCAGTGACAAATGGCATTGAGAAAACAGGTAGCGGAGTTTGGGGTCCAGGGCTAACTGATCAGCTTGTGTCCCTCTCTCCCGCTCACCGTGAAACCTAAGCGATCCAGGTGTCCTTGGATCACTCCTTTCGTTTGCACCTTCGTCACAAGGTCACTGTCATTGATCGGACCCTTGATCTTTTCCACCTCCAATTCTCGTTCTGCAACTCGATCCTGCAACCACAGGTACTTCGCCTGGATGTGCCGGCTTTGTCCAACTCCTCGACGTTCACTCAGCGCCTTCGCGCTGGAGCTATCCACCCTCAGCTTCGTAGCTCGAGTCTTCCAGCCCCAGAACTCGAAGATTCCACGAATGAACTCAGCCAGCGTTGCAGTCCTCGTCATTGCATAGCACTCACTTTCTGAGCTTGACAGGGCCACGACCTTCTGACTCGACCCCTTCACCAGCAGTGTATGACTGCCCCATTTCACCACCGACCCAGAGGTTGATCGGCGTGTCTTCAAATCTCCTGCCCAATCTGAATCACTGTAGGAAATCACCGCCGCATTCTCAAGCGTCTGCTTGTAGAAGATCCGCTTCATGTAGGGGAACTTGAGCAAATAGCGCACGACCTTCTTCAGCTTCAGCCAGTCGTTCATCTTCGGAGCTTTCATGGCACTGGCTAGTGCCCTGACAGCATGACACAAATCTGGCCTGTCAGTTGAAAGGTATGCCAGCCTCATCACCATCGATCTGAATTGGCTTGACATCTGTCCTCCCAAGCCAGCTTGCCTCTCCGTCTCGATGAAGTCCAAAGTAGTTGGCTTGTCCTCAGGCACGTCGCACCCTTTGGTTTTCGAATCAAAGCCAAAGTCTCTGATCAGCAGGTCCACGTGCCTAGCATCAGCCTCGATCTCCAACCTCTCTTTTCCAGCCGTTCCATCTGGGAAGTACCTGACCAGACGGTTCAAAAAGAACATCTCTTGCTTCTCACCGTTGTCCTTGCCCAAGAGCGACTCCCAACGAGCGGTGTACTTGGCATTCAGAGTCTTGTCAAACCACTCGAGCTCCTCCAAGCTACCCACCACCAGGAAATCGTCTCCATGCACCAGACCGATGAGATTCTTCACCTTGAAGATCGCCGGGCACAAAGCACTGAACTCGGCTCCGTTGCCCTTCAGCCATTCTTGATAGTCCTTCTGGAAAATCTGAGACGCATCTTGCGTACCATACATAGATCTCAAAAGCTTCCCCATCATAGGACCAGGATCACCAGGATGTACCCGATCTTCTTCCGGCAGCTCGACATAGATGTCACGGGCTGCACGACCCATGAAATGCGCTCTGGACACATCCCAAGCTCCCATGAGCTTCCTCTTTTCGCCATGCTCCTTCTTGGACATGAAGGCGCTCATCAAGGCGTAGACACTCTCCACCGGCGGCGTAGCTGCAAAGGTCTCAGCTCCCCCCAGTTGCTCTGACAGCGGCTTTGCACGCTTGATCTCCTTGGCCACCAAGCGACTCCTGATCTTAGGAGATTGATGGTCTCCTTTGTTCACATCCACCCATTTCAGTTGCAGAGGTTTTCCAGTGCATTCCTCGGCCGTCACCCTGACATAGACATTCTCCTTCCGAAGCCAGTCCAACTCTTCCTGCCTCGCCTTCTGCACCAGCTCGGCATCCAAGAACTGCCCCGAGGAGTCGTCCACGAACTGCTCCATCTGTTGTTCCCATTCTACAGCATCATCTGGCGATGGGCCACCCACCTGCTCTTCCAGGGCACTGATGCTGTGATCTCGTTCCAATTGGTTCTTCAGCCCTCGAAGAATTGCCTCGCAGAGCTCTCTTGGGTAAACCTGTGCTGCTTTTGCACGTGATGCCCCAACCAGGTGAACATGCCGATGTGGTTCAGCACCTGGAACATAGTTGTTGCACACCCCTTGCAACTCTCTGGCAATCTCTTCAGAGTTGGTCAACCACAAGGTCTCCTTGCGAACATGTCCCCATTGACCCTCATCGTCTTGTGCCATCATGTTGAATCGGCACATGGGACTTTGAACCAAGAAAGTGTTGGGGAGGTTCACCATCTCTTCAACCTCAGGCTCATTCCAACTTGTTGATTCTTTCGGGTGCTCGTGCAAGTAGTACCCTCCAAGAGAATCTTGCAGCTTGCAACACTCCAAAGACCTCGACAATCTCATCTTGCCCAGGGACTCCTCAGCCTCTACCACTTCTGCCGGCCTCTTGAAGTTGCTCAGCCTTCTCAATGAAGAAAAGGTAGTGCACGGAGGTGAACTCGTCAGCAGCCACGGTTGCTCCACTGCTATCAAGTCCATCACCTGCTCAAAGTCCTCCATGCGATCAAGATCCCAAAAGTCAGATCCATCTGGCTTGACCTCCTCCAAGTCAATCGCTGCACCCTTTCTCAAACCAAATCTTTCCACCATTGTGTTCAACCTCTGCGGGGAGAAGACCTCGATGACGTCCATGGCTGCCAGCTGCGCCACCGTCTTGGCCGCCTCATAGCTATCCAAAAGTTCCGACAATGCCTGGACTGACCTCTCCTTCAGGCTGTCTGTGGCCTCAGCTGACCTCACCAGATCATCCACATCAACGATCTCTTCCTCCGCCTTTCTCTTGACTCCACTTTCGGCAGGCAGTGAATCTCCCAGGTCAACAGCAGGCTCTCCTCCAGCCGCGTGACTCCCCGATGGCTCTCCTCCAGCCTTCGGACCTTCCTCAGAACCCATCTCCTTATCCTCTTCTTCTCTCAGCCTCTTGGTCTCCTCTTTCTTCTTGTCATCCTCCTCAGTGATGTGACGTTTGATGCGCAAGCGACACTCCTCACTATGTGCCACTTGTTGGAAACCCACGCCCCTTGCCAAAGAGGCACATCCAGGGCATCCAGTGGTTTTCCCATACTTTGCCAAATGCTCTCTTCGAACTGGCCATGCCCTCTTCAATCCTGAAGGCACTTCAGTTGATGCACTCGGCGCTCCAATCATTGGGCTCTTGTCCACAGCCCCCTCGCTCCCTCCAGCTTCAACTTGTCCAGGGGCTCCTTCATCTCGAACTGGCCCTTCTGGTTGTTGAGCTTGTCCAGGAACAGGGGCTCCCGCAATCACCGGCATAGGTGCAGCCAAAGCCAACTGCTGCTGTCCTTCCACCGGCTTCTTCTTGACATACGTCCTGACATCCCAAGGCGCCCCACGAAGGTCATCCTCAAGCTCGCCCCACTTCTGGTCCTCACTCAAGATGTGATACGAGCTCCCCACCACAACTCCATCTCGAGTCATGGCCAAGATGCTGCCAAACCTGTTGTGGCACCCAACAAATCGTGCCTCCTTCATCCTCGTGAGGTCTCCACGACGCCCCTTTCCAGCAGGCTTCACCATGATCTTTTCCCCAAAAACTGGAAGGGCTTTCACCCATCTTTTGCCCGTGCGGCGCTCTTCAGGTGTCTTGCCATCTGCACCGACTCTGTGTCGATTGGCCTGTTCCGCCGCGTAGCGCGGCACCCAAGTCAGCAGCGGGTGTCCCTCTGGCAAAGTGCCACCAAACTTCTTCTCCACCATCATAGTAATGGCCCTGATGCGCCATTTGATCTCCCTCACTGCTGCTTCTGCTTCTCCGTTTGCCTTTGAATCACCTGCAGGGGACTCTTCGCACACCACCTTGTTCACGGTCTGCGCGTCTCGCCCTGCAGCCTTCTTCAACTTGACCAAGGTGTGCTCACCATCAGACTTCAGGACGATGTTCTTCCACCCCAGCAATTCCAGGAACCTTGTCAGGAGTTTCTGCGCAGTGGTGTCTGGATTCCCTTTCTTTTCCAGGGCAGTCGCCATCATCATCCCAGTCGATCTATCTTGGGCAACAAGGTGTGGTTTGCTGCCCTCTTCCTCGCCCAAGTAGAAGAAGTCCATCACCACCGTGTTCATGGTCTCCTGAAAGTGGTCCACCTTGCGGTGTTGCTTTGCATAGCCCGTTGCAGCCAAGCACTCAGTGCGCCAGTTGCGAAACACCGCATGTCCTGATGCTTCATGTTCTCTTCTTTCCTCCTCCGTTGGCACAGCAGGGTCCCAACCAGGACGTGCAGGTCGAGCTTCAACTCCTTCAGAGAAATGCTCTCCATCTCCGTCCTCCAGGTCCACTGCCTCCTCAATTGCACAAGCCAGCCTTGTCGAATTCGATGTTGGTGATGTAGTTGCCCGTCTTGGGATCGGCACCACTTCATGTGTCACCGTTGTTCCACCCACAGAACTTCTCTGACTCGGCGGCTCCGTAGGTGACCGTGGTGATATAGCTCCTTCCTCTGGGAGGTCCTCCTTCAAGTAGAAGTTGTAGATGCCGTCCTCTTCCAAGACAGGTATGATGCCGTCCTTCCCATGCTTTGCCACAGCCTTGTAGTAGGCTTCTTCCAATGCCTTGTTCACCGGGTGGCTCTTGGGTATGATTTCTCCTCCACCTCGACCAAGCCACGATGTGAAGCCCTTGTCATGCATCTGCCCCGCACTAATGAGCACCTTGTGAACATCAGCCACGTTGCCATTGAGCTTCCGCTTGATCCCAGTGGTGTCCTCTCCTCTGATTGCTGCTTTGCCATACCCTTGCACCACCTCACCAGGTGCAGTCCTCAGCCTCATTGATGTCGGCTCCAGGTTCTCAAACAGGCGCTTGGGGAACACGGTCACTGATGCACCCGTGTCCAAATTGCAGCAAATCCAATGTGGTTCTCCAGGGGCTAAGGATGAGACCTCAGACTGAGCTCTCTCTCGGTCTTCTCCTTCAGCAGGTTCTTCAGGAAGTTCTCCATGAGGTACTTCAGAAACATCCCAATCTTCTCCGTCATGATCTTCCTCCGGGGTCACATAGACGAACTCATTGCGACTGTCATCCCATCTCACCGATCTTGACCTCGAAGTCCTGGACCTCCTTGATCTCCTTGATGTAGTTCTCGACCGCGATGCATCATCTCTGAACGGCCGCTCCACCACGCTCATCCTCGAAGAAGGCGATGTGGATCTTGTCCTCCTCATAGTGCCCGGAAGCCTCAAAGGTGTTCTCGGCCTCTCGCTGCCTCGTTCTTCTTCAGGGTTGACCAAGGTGAGTGTCGCAGAGCATAGTTCCAATCCGCTGGCCGATGCTGGTTCAGGTTCAGGGTGACTTTCCAGCGACGAAGTTGCCTTTGGCTTTTGATCTTTGCCTTTTCCGGCACCCTTCCCTTTTCCACCACCGCCAGGGGCCCAACACTCCGATCTCTTGTGTCCAACCTTCCCACAATTGTTGCACTTGCCGGCGAACTTGATCTCCTTCTTTGGACTTGAACTCGCCGACCTCGATGCAGCATGTTGACCTTTTCCCCCTGAGGCCGGTTTGGCCCAACAGTCACGTTGCTTGTGACCCGGTTTCCCGCAGTTGTTGCAGGTACCCTCAAATCGAGGGTTAATCTTGTTAGATCCCCCTGATTTGTTCTTGCCCCCACCTTTCGTCTGTGCCAGCGAGCTGATGGAGCCCTGAACTACTCGAACCAAAGAGTCCACGTCCATGGGAGTTGCCGAAGAGGAACCGCCGCTCGCCTTGGCAAAGTTGGTGCTGATGTTGAGCCGGTTTCCGGTCTTGGCTTCAATGAAATTGACCACTTCCAATTCCATCTCCTCGAACGTCTTGAACCTGGCATAGTTGAGGAGTAAATGTTGTTCCAACTCCTTCGGCACCAGCTTCTCCAGGGAGTTCATAGCCAGCGACTCCGGCAGAGGTTCTCGTGCTCCAAACTGGTCCTTCTTCTTGTCATACCTCAACTTGAGAGCTTTCCAGCGCTCAAGAGCACTCTGCAGCGTCTCGTAGCTGGCACGCTCAGGGTTTGTAAGAGCATGCAACATCACCCTCTTTCTGCTGCCAGTTGCCGGGTCGAACCTCTTGTGAAGGCTTCTCCAAGCATCCAGCCCAGCTCCTGTTGCCACGTTCTCCACAACGTCAAATGGGATCCCCTCGGTCGTGGCCCGCAAGACGCTGTAGAGCTGGTTGTTGAAGTCGTAGACCTCATCCCACTGATCCAACAGATCAGCGGAGGCCCCATAGTTGTCGGAGATCTCCTTGTCGCCGATCTCCGTGTCCAAGGCTGCTGCCCATTCCAAGACCTCTCGGCTCTTCCCACCATACACTCCGTACACATAGTCCTCGAGCTTCACCGCCCACAAGCGAAACCTGTTTTCTGCATCTTCTCCAAGTGTCTGTGGCTTCCCAAGCCCCTTCGGGTCAAAGAGGCCCTTTGGCTTGGACATCTTTGCCAGCGCTTCTGGCAAACCCCTCAAGGCCTGCAGCACATCCCGGGCCTCCAGCCCGCCACCATTGGCCGTCGCCACATTCGCAGCCTCATAGGTCGCCATGCGCTCTCGCAAGACGCTGTTCTCGGCCTGTGCTTGTTGAACTTGCGCTTGAAGCTGGGTCATCGCGTTCACTAGCTCCTCCAAAGAGGCCATCGATGACCCCAATCACCACAAAGTGGATACCAAGGCCCTCTACCGTCAGGATGCCCACGATCAATCCAATGATGTAGGCCCACCAAGGTACTCGAGCTCGTGCAGGTTGCGCTCCAAGCACCAAAGGCCTCTCAAGCGCAGCACGGCCCTTTCGAGTAGCCTTACCAGCGAACGCTACCATGCAGACATGGCCTATTGCAAGGCTCACCTCTTGTTTTGCGCCCAGATGGCTCACATGTAAATGGTTATCAGAAGATGCTGTGGATTTGCACACACCCAAATATCATATTGTTGTGTGTTTAATTGGTTTTATATCATATATACAATGTGGGGCCCCCCAGTTATAAGTTGGTTTATAAACCCCCATAACTATAGTTTGTAAGTACCATAAACCATAGTTATTGGAGTTATAAACCAACTTAGCTATCTTGGGGGCCCCACATTGTATATATATATCACATTATCTCACAAAAAAAAAGGACCCACTATATACCCCACCAATATATTACCCATGTTATCAAATCCCCCGTTATTGTTTGTTGTTTCAACCAGTTCTTACCCGTCTCGAGAGGCGGCCCAGTTCTCTCCGCTCAGCCTGGTGCGCACCAAGGCGCTGTGGTTTTTGCCATGGTCTCCTTGGCACGTGTGATTGTTGCAACCCCAATCTATGGATGAACCATGATAAACCCGATACATAATATGTGGTATACATACATACATACATACATACATACATACATATATATATATATGTGGTATACATAATATGATGATCTTTGGATAATTCATCATCTTTGGATAATTCATCACTTTTACTATTCGGAATGCCCTTAAAAAGATAAAAAAGGTTTAACTACAACTAGTAGACTAGACTTGAGTGGGATTCCGTTTTTTCCTATCTTTGTTGGGCGTGCAAAAAGAAAGCTTGCTACAGTGAGATGTTACGTCGAAATCAACCGAAACGGCCCAACAGCAGCGTGCATCCACAGCTTGTTTTCAGCTCAACCTGTGTACCGGTCCACTGATTTGCTATGTTCGAGGCATTTCGACCGTCTCAGGAAAGCTTCCCATGCCCACCAAGGGGTCATTTTTTCCAATGTTTTCTAATGCTGGCACGAAGCTGCTGCAGTGGTAGATGTGGTTTCCATAAATTCATCGACCTGCACTGCTTCATTGCTATCCTGGCAGCGATGGGCCATGCAAATTCTTCAGGGTCTGACAAGGCCGCTGAATGCGTACCATCTATAGAGCTCGGGATGAGACATGGCAGTTTCACATGTGCTGATGATTACTGCAATAGCTGGTTGGTGGTATACCTACCCTCTGAAAAATATGAGTTCGTCAGTTAGGATGATGAAATTCGCAACTGAATGGAAAAATAAAATTCATGTTCCAAACCACCAACCAGATAGGTTTTGTCTCCAATCAACAATCAGAAACTAGAGCTATCGGCCGCTGCTGCAGACTGTGCGTCAACTTGTTCGACCCAAATGGCATGGCCCATACCCATTTTGGGTCGTGGTCAAATACCAAACTGTTCAAAACTGTGCGGCCAAACCCACATTGATACTTATCTGCGCCACTGATTTCAGGTATTATAGTTTAAACCCAACTGGGTTTGGTTCTACTTGATTGTTGGTCTTAAATCCCCATTTTTGCTGGCTAAATCCCGTTCTTGATAGTTTTCAATGGTTAAATCAACATATGTGATGGTGAAATGCAGACTTTTTGCTGCTTAACTCCCCTTTTTTTGCTGGTGAAACAGTCGCGCATTTTCGGTGAACTCCATGTGCCACGTGGCCTCGATCTCCGCAGCTTCTCTTCGAAAGGGTGCAGTCGCCAGGATCTAAGGTGAGGCCGGTTGGATACCATGAAACTATGGGAAAATCATGGAAACTATGGGAAAATCATGGAAACTATGGGAAAATCATGGAAACTATGGGAAAATCATGGAAACTATGGGAAAATCTATTTGGATATAATGGGATGGGAAATATTTCCCATGGATATTCTATGAAAGTGGCTATACTATAGGGATATAAACTATGGGGATTTATGGGATATATTGCAGCTAAGTTGACGCGCAGAACTTGGTGGATGTTTATAAGGGATATAACGAACTTTAACGAACTAATTAATGGGTGTATACCAACAAACATCACTGGGGGCTCACCTTGTACCTTCATGAAATTCAGGGGCTTTCCTGCAGGTTTTCCCTTCCGATTCAGAGAAACTTCCGATTCAGAGAAAGAAGAGCCATGGAATAAGCATACATTCGTGATCGTTTGAAAAAACACAATAAAATAAATGTTCTAATTGACATATCAATCATACAGTATATTGCAGTGAATCAATGTGTAGGTGGTAAACATGTTTATCATACATCAATTGTAGATATTTGTGATATAAGCAAATACTGCAATTATCTCATTCACTTTCTACTGTTTGATGACAAAGTGCTGCGAAACCACAAAATTTGTTTAAGCATCCATAAGTGGGATGCACCCTCTAAATGTAAAGGTGCCAACTTGTTGCCAACGACTGTTTGGTGGGGAGAATCCCAAACCTGATTTGAAAGCATCTTTGATGCTTTCCCTAAAAATATGGGGAGTATGAATACATACATATACAGTACATACATATATATATACATACATATATAATACATCTGAATCTGATTGCTCTGATCAGGCCGGTGATCATCATTGTTGTCGCAAACTTGCCACCTCACCATTTGTACCCCCGGTAAAGTTTCAAAGTTTGTGACAAAGAACAAAAAGGCAAAGTTCATAAAAGGTCTTGACAAAGTTGCTACCCTCTGGTAATTTAACATAGCTATTGAAAATGGTGATTTATAGTGGACTTTCCCATGAAAAATGGTGATTTTCCATAGCAAACTGTTAAATTGCCAGAGGCTAACTCTAAAAAGATGATTTTGGAAGACATCTGGACAATAATCATCCCGGAAAGCGAAAAGAATTCATCCCAGCCGGATATGCAATGTTACCCAACATGGTTATCTTAGGTCCAGAATGGGGAAATTGCCCTTTTAACTCGCCTTAAAACTGCCAGTTGAATAGACAAAAGGATGGAGAAATGTGGAGAAGACTTTGGAATTGAACTGATTTAAATGGATTTTCAATGGATTTTCACAGATTCTGAATGGATTTTCTGGATTTTCACGGGTTCCCACACTGGCATCACCGTGTCCCATCTGAGCTCACTGCTGGCGTCGCTTCCAAGACATCTTTGGGCTCAGAGCGATGCACCTCGCAAGGAGGTCGCGGAAGCGTAGCGAAAGCCATGGGAAAATGGTGACTTCGCCATGGTAAACTAATATATGGAATATATATGGAATATATATGGAATATATATATATGGAATATATATGGAATATATATGGAATATATATGGAATATATATGGAATATATATGGAATATATATGGAATATATATGGAATATATATGGAATATGTATGGAATATATATGGAATATATATGGAATATATATGGAATATATATGGAATATATATATATATGGAATATGTATGGAATATATACTGTGTATATATTTATATAGAGAATATATGGGTTTAATAAGATAAATGGTGATTTAATGGGATTTAATGGGATTTATTAGGATATATGATGGGATTTACCCTCTGGAAATTTGACAGTTTGCTATTGAAAATGGCCCAGTCGAAATAGTGGATTTTCCCATTATTAAAAATGGTGATTTTCCAGTTCGCAAACTGTAAACGTTTACCAGAGGGTAATAAGATAAATGGTGATTTAATGCTGGTGACTAGTGAATTCCAATTATAGCTGATTTTGATGATATATATATATAAAAAGCCAAGTTGGGATTTGTAGTTGATTTTTATGAAAAAAGCTAACGTTGGGAGCCGCATGACTTAAGCTTCACTCGAGTTGATGGCCATTACCAACTTGACTGGAGAGGCCACCGATGCCATGCGGCTGATTCATTGGGAGGTACCCCCTAGTGACGATGTGCTACTCAGATGGTATCCCTCCAATTAGACAGCCGGTTTGTCAATCCAGGGTTGGCATCATATATATATATATAATTACCAAGAACATGAAAACAGTTAAGTGAAATTTCAATGATAATCACCAGCCTGATCAGTATGAGCCAATGAAAACAAGTATGATCAGCTACCTATATATCATATCATTGGAAGCCACATGAAAACATGTCACCTACCTGAGAAGTGGTGAAATGTCACCTACCTTTCAGGTCTTGTGTTTCAACGATTCTCTTAACAATTTATCAGGGTCGGTTGTTGCAATTCAGCTCTTGTGTGTCTGAAAATTAGGTGGATTTATCCAAGCTATGGCCTGGCTACCCATCGAATTTCCCATCTGTGTTCCCATATTTTTGGTTGGTGGTTGAGCCTGGCCTACCCCTCTGAAAAATGATGGAGTGAAAGTCAGTTGGGATGATGAAATTCCCAACTGAATGGAAAGTCAGAAAATTCCATGGTTCCAAACCACCAACCAGATAAGTTTTCCCATATGTTTTCCCATATTTTGTTGCAGATTTTCAGCCTCCATCCTTCACCTTCCCCCCCAAACGCGGCCTGCAAGAAGGTGACTCCAACGAAACCCAGCAGCAGTGTCAGGAGCTGCTTCTTGGCCATCACACCATGGCATGGCCAGCTGCATGGCTCAGGAGTGCTAAACCCGAAACTTCCCACCTGGTGGAGGATGATATGTTTTGGGGGGGCAATGCAACTAGGGTTCTGGAGATCAAACAAGGCCAGAAGTTGGATGAGTTTGGCCAATTTCTACTGGACATGGGCTGGATGCATCATGTGATGTGTGCTGAAAAAATGATGCTACACAAAAAGCGAGTCTTTGGAAAAAAAAACACTTCCACGTCCATGATTTCGATTCATCCTTAACTCAACACCCACGCTGTCCTCTTGGTGCGAAAATTCATTGGTACATTCCTATACCCGGCTACAAGCCCAGAACGGCTTCGCACACATGAAGATGCCTCTTGTTCGCCAGCAATATCAAGTAGATGTCACTGGGTTGGATTCTCCACGAAAATCTATCTGCAACCACTTTCACCCGTCTATCTCCACGCGCTTTGCGTACAGGAAACCACGATGTTTCATCCACCAACTATGGCTAAAGATGGGGTGTTATCCTGCAAATGTTGAAAGCCAAGCGTGGGAAAAACATACTATCGCTGATCATTGAAGGTACCCTCGAAAATTCTCTCTTCAGTACTATATGATTTACCGTCCTTAAAATATGTGTATATATATACATGTTGGTTTTATTTACAACTCTTGAAAGTAGTTCGCAAAATCTTCGTCATATTTCCAGAGGGTTTTTTTGGGGGTAGATGTTGGGAGCTGAGCTCAGCATGTCTGACCACTGCCTGCATGCCCTCTTTGGCAGCACAGGCTTCCAACAGCTTGGAAGGCTCGAAGTAGTCGATGGGCCTCGCGACGGGACGACGCCACGAAGCTTTGGCAAATGTTTAAGGGTGATATTTCAGATCCAATTTATTTGAGAAAAGATTTCTAGAAATTTTATATATTATAAATCTTGGAACATATTATCAATTTGTCTTGAATGTGAATGAAATGGGCTTTTTCGTTTGATAAATCTCAAGGTGGTTTCAGACTTAGCCTTCCTCCTGGTCGGTGTTTTTTTCGCCACCCATCTACCTCTCTGGTAGTGACAAACACTTTGCGGGGAAAAGAACCGTGGTGAAAATGGGGATTTCACTAACAATGATGATCTAATGTGATTGAATAGGAGAGATCATGGGATACATCATAGTTTAAAGATGTTTATATAATGGGATTCAAATGAATACCCTTTGGTAATCAAACATGGCTAGCTTGAAAATCCTATTTAATTGTGGTTTATAGCTGGGAAAATCAATCTACCAATGGGTGATTCTCCATTGCCTTGTTTGACGAGGGTGAATAAACCATCGAACCAAACAGGCCATGGCTTCCACAGTGAACTCTTCAATTCCCGGAGGGTGTCCAGACTGATCATCTGTGGCCACATGTTGGTGTCCCACCCTTTCCACAGTAAATCCATTGGCAGATCCTGAGCCACCACACAGGTACTGCGGATTCTTGGTATATCGCTCCTTGGCCTGCTTGTCAAAGACCTGTGGCGGATCAGGTAGACCTAATACTTTGATAGTGGCTCCTGATTAGGGATGATCTACTGATAATGTTTGCTGGGTATGGTTTAGTGTTTTTTGCAACCCAAGAATCTTAC
This sequence comes from Cladocopium goreaui, assembly GCA_947184155.2. Taxonomy (NCBI): domain Eukaryota; class Dinophyceae; order Suessiales; family Symbiodiniaceae; genus Cladocopium; species Cladocopium goreaui. Next base: position 1,669,458 of record CAMXCT020004445.1, read on the forward strand.
CTACCATTCAGGATGATGTTTTTGGCATTTCATATCCATAAAAATTAGGGGATGTTAGGGGATGCTTTACCATGTTCAATGGGTAAATCCACTATTTCGACTGGGCCATGTTCAATAGCTATGTCACAAATTACCAGAGGGTATATCCATATATTCCATATATATATATATATATTCCATATATATATATATATTCCATATATATATATATTCCATATATATATATATATTCCATATATATATATTCCATATATATATATATATTCCATATATATATATTCCATATATATATATATATTCCATATATATATATATATACCATATATATTCCATATATGTTCCATATATATTCCATATATATTCCGTGTATATTCCGTGTATATATATATATATACATATATATACATAGTCCATATGTTAGTTTACCAGAGGGTAGGGTTTGGGCTTTACCACATCATTTGGTGTCCACGGCATTCTGAGTCTTGATCGCCTGCCGATTCACTGGGGACTATGAAAAACTTTCCAAATCTGACATATACATGTATGCATGCATGTATGTATCCCACTAGTAAAACCCATTGCAACCCATCGCCCCAGAACACCTTTAGCTTCTCCAGGATGGTCTTGAAGCCTGCCTAGGCGGTGGATAGCCCTGGGTTCACAAGAAAAACTTCCACGGCCCAAGGGGTAAAGTATGGAAAAATCATAGGAAAATCATCATCATCGGATACTGAGGATACAATGGGATAGAACATGATAGAACTAGCCAACTTGATATTCAAGATTCAGAAATCAAAAGAAACTTCCACTTTTGATATCCCAAAACTTGATCGACATGGCTGTCTTCACCCCCAAATCCAGCACCCCTCGTCTTTCGGCTTCCCCGGTTCGACCCAGCGGCATAGTTCTCCGCGAAGAACATGGGTCCTCCCTTCGAGGGGGGGAAGCCATAGCCGTAGATGTACCTTCGGTGGGCAATAGAAGGGACACCCTCCGGTAATTTGTTACATAACTATTGAAAATGACCATAGAAATAGTTGATTTACCCATTAAAAAATGATGACTTTCCATAGTTATGTAAACGTTTACCAGAGGGTACCTAAACCCTCCAAGTACCTAGAAATTTGGAATATCTCCATGAATTTGGATGAATTTGCCCGTGTTTATGGGGAAGAATGACCAGTCTGTGATTCCGCCCTGAACTATCTTAACTTTGCTTCGTACCGATTTTTGTTGGCTAAATATCTTTACCCTCTGGCAAACTGACAGTGTGCTATGGAAAATCACGATTTTTAAAGGGGTAAATCCACTATTTCTATGGCCATTTTCAATAGCTATGTTAAATTACCAGAGGGTATATCCATATATTCCATATATTCCATATATTCCATATATTCCATATATTCCATATATTCCATATATTCCACATATTCCATATGTTCCACATGTTCCATATGTTCCATGTTTTTGTTGGCTAAATATCTTTAGATTCTAAGATAACATGAAACGGATATGCCTGGCCAACCCCCGCATTGGCCAACACGCCAACGCAGGGCACACAAGGTCGATATCGGAGGATCGGGCAACATAGCCCTGCTCCAAAATTTTGAAGCCCTCGTTGATCAAAGGATAGAAGAGCCTGGAGATTTAAATTCATGGGATATCTATGGGATATATATATATATGGAATATCTATGTGCCAGGGAGTGTCAGGGTCAATTCTCTCATATTTTTTGTTCATATACATTGCTGTGGTTGTAAACCATCCAAGAAATGGGATATAATGAGATACCGTCTGGTAATTTAACATAGCTATTGAACATGGCCCAGTCGAAATAGTTGATTTGCCCATTAATAGTATGGTGATTTTCAACAGCAAAACGTTAGTTTGCCAGAGGCTATGATGTGTTTCTTCCACCATGTTGTAAACCATCCAAGAAATGGGATATAATGAGATATGATGTGTTTTTTTCATGTTTTTTCCACCATGTTGTAAACCATCCAAGAAAAAAACACCCTGGGATTTCAACCATCGAAAACCAGCCATCCAAAAAAGGACAGGTGGCGAAATCGTGAGATCGTTTCGACACAAGCCCCAGATGTCAATGGTGGGGATATTTTCTGGGGATCCCTGAAATTTCGGCCTGAAAAATAGGCCTTAGATATGCTGGATTATGGTGGGTACCTCCAATCAATCAATTTAGGATCCTGAAATTCCCATTGATGATGGCGTTGTTTCAAGAATGTTTCAAGGGAAATGTCGGGAGTCATTTGGAAGAAAGCTGTCAACAACATTCTTCAAACATCTTTTATACATCCGTTTCTCGGATTTTGTGTCAAACATGTGAAACTAGATCCAGAGTTGATACATCCATAGTTGGTCATCTGGAGGTACCCTGATAAAAACCTCGTTAAACCGTTAACGTGTTGGGCCAACTGGATGATGATTTCTTTACCTCCGAACGGTTGGCTCCTGGGATGCTTCACTAACGAGGGCAGAAAATTTCAGGGTCGATCCAGAGACCAATTCCCAGCATGGAAACGCTGGAAGCGGGTAGAAAATTGATGCAAATGGTAAATGATGTACCCTCCATTAAATTAACATAGGCCCTGGCAGATGGGGGTTGGAAGCTTAGTTTCCACCCAAAAATTGCTTTTTTTTCAGGGTCTATGTTCATTTACCAGAGGGCAAATGATGTAAAATTGATATCTGATATGGGGATACGGGATATGATATACCAAATTGATATGGTTACAGTAAATAACAATGATAATATGGGATATGAATTTACATAACAAGGATGATTGGTAATGGGGATACCAATAATGGGGATATAATTTGTCCTCGCGGGTATCAATATCACATATTGATTAGCACAATATCCCCATTATACCACCATTGTACCATTCTTTCAAGGTTCAATCGCCATTAATTCACTATTTAATCCATTCTCACCATTAAATCTGGATAATCCCCATTAATTTCCCCAGAATGAAATCCCCAGTACTGATTATCGTGATAATCAATAGTCAGTATGATCAATTGATTAAATCCCCAGTCACAATTGATCATTCAATCTGGATAAACAAATTTTTAACATAACAATTACATGTAATTACCCCATTTATCTCCCATTACCCTCTGGTAAACTAACATACCTATGGAAAATCACCATGTTTAATGGGAAAACTCACTATAAATGGCCATTTTCAATAGTTATGTTAGTTTACCAGAGGGTATCTCTCATTAAATTATAATCATCCTGAAGTGGGATGTTTTCTTCAGATATTCCCATATTTTCGCGTGGATGTTCTTTAAAAAAATCCACATTCCATCTCCAGGATTTTTCTATTCTACCATGGAAATTCCCCAATGTACAGATGATTTTCCAAGCTATAAACTTGCATTTCGTTCGCGGATTTGCCTGCTTGACACGTTTGATGACACCAGAGGATACCCTCTGGTTATGTCAAAATAGCTATTGAAAATGGCCATTTATAGTGGATTTTCCCATTGATAGCATGGTGATTTTCCATAGTTATGTTAGTTTACCAGAGGGTAAATGAACATGTCCCAGTTTATTCAGTTTATTCCCTGAAATCACCATCATGGTCATTGGATCCGGATCAACAAATATATATCACAGTAATTGTCCCATTCAAAAATCCCCATGGTTTTTTTTCAATGCCCATTTCTATTCCTATGAAATCATCAAATCTCTGTCACTAGGCCAAGCCTCTCGCAAATCTCTTCATCGCTAACGGCCCTGGCTACAACGCCCTTGGCCTTTCGGACCTTCAGGGACGATCGGAACAAAAAGAAACTGGGGGCTGAAATTTTGGCAGCCAAAATGGGGAAGCTTCACCATCAATGATGATTTAACGGGATTTCATTGGTATAAAAAATGGGATTTGTCATGGGTGTGTGGTTTTAATTTTTCTTTATATTTCTTGAATGTGACATAAGCAACGGCTGCATGTATATATGGGCCCCGACAGAATTTTGGAAATGGAAAAAAGGTTCGACATGGGCAAGCAAACAACTGCGGCGCGCCGGGGCCGTATTTTTCCATAATTCTGTTTTACTCATAAAAATGCACACCTCAAAAATCGGTAATACCTTGTATACCGAACCTTTTTGGAAGGGGCGTGACGCGCTGCAGTTAAATTTCCATATATATTTTTTCCATGTGAGGGTGCTTCTTGGCACTGGACCATTTCCATAATTATTTGTTTCCTGAAAGGGGTGACAACTTTTCTATTGAAATGTTTCCATAATTCTTTTGGCCATGCAGTGCATGATTATGGCTACAGTAGCATCAGTGGGAGATGTTTGGAGGATAAGGATCCCAAAACTGAATCTGGATTTTGTCCCAAAATCATGCAAATTTGCTGTAAACCAGGTAGTTTGGAGGATCAGGACCCGAAAAGTAAGATTTCCAAAATCAATTTTGCATCGTGGATTAGAAGCTTTTGTAGACATTTGTCTCATCCTTTTTTTTGAAGGATCAGGATCCCAAAACTGAACCTGGATTTAGTCCCAAGATCATGCAAATACGCTGTAAACCGGGTAGTTTGGAGGATAAGGATAACAAAGCTGAATCTGGACTCAGTTCCAAAATCATGCAAAAACATTCAAAACTAGGTAGTTTGGAGGATTAGGGTCCGAAAAGTAAGATTTCCAAAATTATTTTTGCATCGTGGATTAGAGGCTTTTGAAGACATTTGTCTCATCCTTTTTTTTGAAGGATCAGGATCCAAAAACTGAATCTAGATTTAGTCCCAAGATCATGCAAATACGCTGTAAACCAGCTGGCTTGGAGGATCAGGATTCGAAAACTGAATCTAGATTTAGTCCCAAGATCATGCAAATACACTGTAAACAAGGTGGTTTGGAGGATAAGGATCCCAAAACTGAATTTGGATTTAGTCCCAAAATCATGCAAAAACACTCAAAACCAGGTAGTTTGGAGGGTCAGGGTCCGAAAAGTAAGATTTCCAAAATTAATTTTACATCGTGGATTAGAGGCTTTTGTAGACATTTGTATACATTGTTTCATCCTTTTTTTTGAAGGATCAGGATCCGAAAACTGAATCTAGATTTAGTCCCAAGATCATGCAAATACGCTGTAAAGCAACTGGTTTGGAGGATCAGGATCCGAAAACTGAATCTAGATTTAGTCCCAAGATCATGCAAATAAACTGTAAACAAGGTGGTTTGGAGATGTTTGGAGGATAAGGATCCAAAAACTGAATCTGGATTTTGTCCCAAAATCATGCAAATTTGCTGTAAACCAGGTAGTTTGGAGGATCAGGATCCGAAAAGTAAGATTTCCAAAATTAATTTTGCATCGTGTATTAGAGCCTTTTGTATACATTTGTTTCATCCTGTTTTTTTGAAGGATCAGGATCCCAAAACTGAACCTGGATTTAGTCCCAAGATCATGCAAATACGCTGTAAACCGGGTAGTTTGGAGGATAAGGATAACAAAGCTGAATCTGGACTCAGTTCCAAAATCATGCAAAAACATTCAAAACTAGGTAGTTTGGAGGATCAGGGTCCGAAAAGTAAGATTTCCAAAATTATTTTTGCATCGTGGATTAGAGGCTTTTGAAGACATTTGTCTCATCCTTTTTTTTGAAGGATCAGGATCCAAAAACTGAATCTAGATTTAGTCCCAAGATCATGCAAATACGCTGTAAACCAGCTGGCTTGGAGGATCAGGATTCGAAAACTGAATCTAGATTTAGTCCCAAGATCATGCAAATACACTGTAAACAAGGTGGTTTGGAGGATAAGGATCCCAAAACTGAATTTGGAGTTAGTGCCAAAATCATGCAAAAACACTCAAAACCAGGTAGTTTGGAGGGTCAGGGTCCGAAAAGTAAGATTTCCAAAATTAATTTTACATCGTGGATTAGAGGCTTTTGTAGACATTTGTATACATTTGTTTCATCCTTTTTTTTGAAGGATCAGGATCCGAAAACTGAATCTAGATTTAGTCCCAAGATCATGCAAATACACTGCAAAGCAACTGGTTTGGAGGATCAGGGTCCGAAAGCTGAATCTAGATTTAGTCCCAAGATCATGCAAATAAACTGTAAACAAGGTGGTTTAGAGATGTTTGGAGGATCAGGATCCCAAAACTGAATTTGGATTTAGTCCCAAAATCATGCAAATTTGCTGTAAACCAGGTGGTTTGGAGGATAAGGGTCCCAAAACTGAATCTGGATTTTGTCCCAAAATCATGCAAATACGCTGTAAAGTAGGTAGTTTGGAGGATCAGGATCCGATAAGTAAGATTTCCAAAATTAAGTTTGCATCGTGGATTAGAGGCTTTTGTAGACATGTGTCTCACTTGTTTTTTCTTTTTTAGAGGATCAGGATCTGAAAATTGCTATTTCCAAAATTATTTTTTTTGAAAGTCCGTAATGTCGCTAATCTTTTGTCTTGGTTTCGGTCCCCAACCTTTTCCGCTAACTGCGGCGCGCGAACCTTTTTTCATTTCCAAAATTCTGTCGGTGGCTGTATATATATATATATGTGTGTGTGTGTTTTTTAATGGTATATGTAAGCAACAATATCATGAACTGATCAAAGTGATGTTTTCCCCTAGGGGAACTAAGAAAAGTTGGCGACAAATTGCACTGGTGCTATGTGGTATTTTTCGAACCGACAATATGATGCCCCTGGGGTGTGTCAAAATTTATTGGAGTAGTGGTGTACCCCTTAAAACAACTGAATCTTCATGTGAAAAAATGTGGTTAACCAGGAAAAGATTAGCCCCAATTGATAACCAGGAAGACAAAATATGCACAGACAAAACCATACACCGCAAAGACTGTCTTTTTTAAGGCACAAATGTTGGTGTACTAAATGTGCTCGATGCTTTAAAAGGCCAAAACACATTTCAGACCTACAAAACATAGAGAGCTGATATTGTCTATCCAATCCAATTTAGTTCAATGTAATCAAATGTATCTACCTCTACTACATCTATCCATTATATACGCGTATCAAAGAGTAGCGCATGTAGCGTAGCACGTCTCATCTTATTTGAGCCGATCTCCCCTTATATATTTGGTTGGTGGTTAAGCTACGTGTCTGCAACATATTCAAACATGTTCCTTGGAATCGTCCCAGTCATTGGTACATAATACCCTCTGGTAATTTAACATATATAGCTACAGGAAATAGCCCGTTTATAGATGATTTTAGACCCAATAGAAATCCTGATGTTCCATAGCTATGTAACAAATTACCAGTAGGTAAACCATTCAAAACCCCAACTCCCAAGTACTCCCAACACACAAGGCCAAGCAAATCAGAGCCCATCAACCAGGCTCTGATTATCTTGTCTTGGACTGGAGCCAGGAAGAATACCCTCTGGTAAACTAACATAACTATGGAAAATCATGGAAAATCACCATGTTTCATGGGTAAACCCACTATAAATGGCAATTTTCCATAACTACGTTAAATTACCAGAGGGTAGACCATATTCCCAGTAGATTCCAGGTAGATGAGCATGATGAACGTGATGAACCAGCGATCAAGAATCATTGACTGAGCGAATCCAGAACTATCATTTTTCTGAGTTCGTGAGTCATATCCCATCCCAAACCCCCATTACATGCCCATTATATAAATGTTTGTTAAAGAAAACATCGATTCTAATCTAGATTCCCGTGAAAATTACATATACATTGGATTATGTGAACCATTGGTATGTAATTCCCAATTTGGGAACTGACCATTAATTGCATCAACAATTAGATTCATATTGATTCCCATGAAAATTACATGTACATTAGATCCCTATGTAAATGTCTAATCCCAACTATTTAAATTTATTAAATCCCTAATTTGGGACTAACATTCAAATCACATTTAAATCACATTACCATTGCCAATCTTAGATACCCTGCAAGAAATGACAAATTCTTTGCTGGTGAACGGTTCGATATTCCCATGTAATTACCAAAAGACTAGGATTCGGATTAGTTTGTATCCTCTGGTAGTCGATTGACCTAGTTACACATCCAAAAAAAATCTTGATGTCAGCCATGTCAGCCATCAAACTTCCCGCCCCTCGTGTCCTCATCCATCTTTGCCACGACTTCTGGATCAACCGTCTGAGGCGGAAACCCGGAAAACAAAAGCCATGGACCCGTGGCTTGTCACACCAAAGCAGCCTATAATATACTATAGTATACTATAATTAGGATGTTAGAATACCAGTTCCAATAAAAGATATATTTAAAAAAAAAACATATATATTCATCTTTGAAACGTTGAGTTGAAATCCACCCATTTTCCTGATGTGTCTGCAGCCCAGCCCACCTTATCTCGGCCCCGGTGGATGAAAATGCCGCGGCCGTCCGCCTGACGAAAAATCATGGGGACCTGATCATCAAACATTGGGATTTCGTGGGAGTTCATCATCAAACATTGGGAGATTCGATTAGATTGGATTAGATTCGATTACATTCGAGTAGATCAGATTAGATCAGATTTGATGAGATTAGATTAGGATGGATAGATAGATAGATAGATGGATAGATAGATAGATAGATAGGTAGATAGATAGACAGACAGACAGATAGACAGATAGATAGATAGACATAAAAACATATTTCTTTGAGTACCTCTACATAAATTCTGTATACGTGCATTTAAACCCAAAAATGTGTGAATATACATATAAATAGACATATATATATATTCATAAATGCATGAATGCATGCACGTTTGTTTGTTTCACCTGTTGTGCACACCATTGCTGATACCCAACACACAAAGGTGGGTGAAGCTATCTATATCTTCATAAATACCATGTGTATATATCAAGATTTCTACGGTATATGTATGTAACTGCAGGTGAGTATGTATAGTATATATATAGCATACATATATTCTGTTCTGAAAATATGAAAGTCAGTTGGGATGAAAATCTTCCCAACTGAATGGAAAGTCATAAAAGTCATGTTCCAAACCACCAACCAGATTCTGTTGGTTTATAAACCATTATAATCCCCATTAATTAACTATAGTTATATCTACCATAAACCATAGTTAATCCATGGTTCCAAACCACCAACCTATAATAACAGTAGTTGCCCTGCAGCCCTGCGTCAAAGCAGCGGCAATTTCGCCCGGGCCATCCCCCGCTGCACCTTGATGGCCGGATCCGGGGTCTTCATGCCGAAGCGACCCAACTCGCAGAGCCAGTCCGTCAGCTCGTAGGGGCCTACAACGGAAACGCGGCGTGGTCCGTTGCGACATGACATAAATATATGTATATAATAACGTGTATATATATATACTTACACTGTATACCTAATTATATGTATATACTTACATACATAAAGTATACATTGTATGTCATATTTTGTATACCATAATATTGTATATACATATATAGATATAGTAACCCCCACAAAAGATAGGTAAGTTTCACTTTATCACTGTTTTAGTGGGATTTTACCAACATCTATCTTTTCGGGAATGACTTCAATTATAAGCTATAGATCCAGCCATACCTTCGGAAGCGTTGTATGATTTGAGGCTTTAAGAACCTTCTGAGGAAGTAGTTGGATCCATCAGGAAATATGTATATATATGTATGTATATCATTGTTATTTATGTATATATATATATATACATATGATATGCAGATGTGATTATGTAAGATGCAATTGTGCACATATAAAGCGGACTGATCTCTAGATATCCTTCTATATACACACACACAATTGTCACAATTCTCCTATTACACTCTGGTTATTTAACATAGCCATGGTATAGATGGCCCATAGAAATACAGGATTTTCCCATTTATAAACCTCCATTTATTTGGGATTTTCCATGGCTATGTTAGTCATAACCAGATGGTAAGATTCGTGAGTCTGAGAGCTTGGGTATTTTTGAAGATCCTATGTGAGTTCAACCCTTTGCTGGATTTGGGATCCTTGGGATCCGGGAGGGATCCGGGTCCCCCACCGTAGTAGGTCTTGGTCTGCTTCTTCATGTCACCAGCAGCCTCACAACTGACATTGTTTACCCTCTGGTAAACGTTTACATAACTATGGAAAATTACCATGTTTAATGGGTAAATCTGCTATAAATGACCATTTTCAATAGCTATTTTGACATAACCAGAGGGTACATCAAAGCTTCCCGTTACAATGAACCATGCCAGGTCGAAAAAACAGGTGTCTACCATTTGGTTGCAAAGGGGCCGCCTTTTTGTTGGCCTACGGCGGAAAAAAGGGGTCCTCAGAGTTTGGTAACTTGAGCATCTTTGAGCAATGTCAAACTTGTTGCTGAGATGCAAAATGGATCAAAATGATTGTTTCAGCCACATCATGGTGCTACAAGTGTGAGCGTAGGAGCCTGAAATTGGATGATATTGTTTATGCAAAGTCATTGCAAACATCCTCAAAGTCGTCCAAATGCATATGTCTGAAAATCGGGTAGCCCAAATCCTATTTGTTCAGCATCATGTCATATTCTGGGATAACAGTCCCCCATATTTCAATGGCCATAAATTGAGGGCCCACCGTGTCGACGTAAGGTGTCAAGGTGGTCCTTTTTTGTGTGCACTGAAATATGTTTATGTCGATCAGTTTCCCTTCAGTGGGAAATTCAAATCAAGACATGGTTCCACAGCACCAAACTACTTTAATTGACTACAAGCAATTACTATGTATATTATGATGTAGGTATTATCTCCTTTATAGATATCTGGTGAACTCCAAATGTAGAATCATCTAATCATCTCCAGTTTTTAGTATGTATTATCTCATAGTATCTCCAATATGTATGTATATATATATGTATATGTTATATATCCTTAGATTCTAAAGCACCAATTTATCCAACCAAGGACATCACCACCTTTTGTGTATCCACCTTGGCCCAGTGCGGAAACGGCACCTTTCGCTGCTTCCAAAAGAGCTCCTGTCCGACCAAGTCACCCAGTGCCATGGGACCCATGGCCATGCCTCGATTGTCGCAGACTGGGGAGGTTTCCATCATGGCCAGTTCAGACTGGTGAATAACATATAAACTCTATGGGAAATGGAAAACCATCAATTTTTGGGAATTAATATAGTTTTTGGGATATTTAACTTAAGCATCTCAATATATATATATATACATATATATATAATTATAGATATATATACTGTGGTTACCATAAATGGGAGGTTTCCATAAATGAGGGTACCCAAAAATAGATGGTTTATAATGGAAAATCCATCTATAAATGGATGATGACTGGGGGTACCCCCATGTTAGGAAACCCCCATCTGGTTATTTAACATAGCAATGGAAAAACACCATGCTATTAATAGGTAAACCATCTATAAATGGGCCATTTTCCATGGCTATGTTAAATAACCAGAGGGTATGTTGAAAGAATCAAATTTCATGTTTGAAAACATCAACCAAATGATTGTGTGGGATATCTATCATGTCTAGTACAACAAAAGAGTATCTCTTGCAGTGGGAGAACAAACATGATCGTTTCTTATAGCTCCCACAGTGGGAAACCAAAAAATATCATCACAGGAAGAAGTATCTTTTGTAGTGGGTAATCCCTCCCCAAGATTAAAGACCCCCCTAGAAACCATGCTTCAGAACGGGTTTACATTTATTTGGGACCATAGACTGGGATAACCAAATATTTGTTCCTTCGCTGACAAATCAATCCAGTAACCATCAATCCTCAGGTTGACCCACCATGAAGGTCAGCTCCAGTGGTTGAATCATGGCCAGAATTTTCAGATTCATCAGAAAGAAATCGACAAACGTTGTGGCTTGGATATGGTTTAGATATGATTACTTCAACAAAAGTTGTGGCCTTTACATGCTTCGATCCCTTTATTTGCTAGGTTTTAGCACTTCGCTGGCACCCTGCCCTGCCATGGAGGCCCAGTCCAAGACACCGAAAGCAGTGGCCGCTTTGTCGATCTGCTCCACGGTGCCGCCCTCCTCCCAGAGCATCTTCGCTTCGCCCGCGTAGGGTGCGATCTCGGAGGCTTGGATTTCCCACGGAAGTTCTGAGGGAATTTTCGGCCGAGCTGGTGAATGCTGATGATGGGTCTACATCAGCGCAAAGTGACCAATCATATCATTGGCTTAATAAGTGCATTAGTTACCATTTTTTTGGTGGCTGAAGGATGGTGAAGCATGGTGATGGTACCATTTTTTTGGTGGCTGAAGTGCTGAATAAAAATGTGGGGGCGGAACTTTCAGAAAATCGTCAGTCAACCAACAAGAAATGGTGAGATCATCAACCAGATTATGGTAAGTTGATATCCTCTGGTAAACGTTTACATAACTATGGAAAATCACCATGTTTAACGGGTAAATCAACTATTTCGACTGGGCCATTTTCAATAGCTTTGTTAAATTACCAGAGGCTAAATCTAAATTCAGAGTTGAGCAGGTGAAATGGTGATTTTGTATTGACCAAAAATGGTGACTTAATTGGAACTGACGAGCAAAGTCTGACAAAAATTCAATAAAATTGCAAGGTAGTTCCCCAATATCATCCCAACAATATCATCGCAGTTCATCAGACTGGGATTGAACCAGCAATTTACCCGGCCTGGTAAACATACAAAAAGCTATTGAAAATTGCCATTTATAGCATTAAGGTTCAGGAACCCAACCGGAACCGTGGAACCGAACCGTAGAAAATCAAATAGCCTATGAACCGTAGGAACCGTGAACCGCTGGAACCGTCTGCAAAACCGAACCGGAGGAACCGGAACCGTCTTGCCCTCCCCCAATAAACTGATTGGAACAGTTGTAAATGTTGTAATTGTTTTTTGAGTTCAATGGAAAAAGCAAATATGGGTTTCTTCATAATAAATTGCATGCACTGGCAATTTCAGGAAGCTTTGGTTTTCCGAGTTCAGCTCTCTCCGCTCTTTGAAAGCCGCGGCTCATGAAACCTCTTGCGGGAAGCAATAAACCTCTTGCAGGAAGCAATCTGTATTTGCTTTTCCGGCGCCGGAAAAAAAGCAAATATCAATGTAGAATGTTCCAAACACCGAACCGAACCGAACCGAAATCGACCAGGAACCGTCGGAACCGAAACCGAACATGAACCGAACCGGGCCTATAGCAAATACTAGAAACCGAAACCGAACCGAACCGAACCGAACCGAAACCACACTGTTATAGTGGATTTACCCATTCAAAATGGTGATGTTCCATAGTTATGTTAGTTTACCAGAGGGTAATCATGTGCTTTCACTTTTTTCACTTTCACAAGCTCGAAAAGGTCTGTGCCTTTGCTGCTGATGCAAACTAATTACAGAAAAACCTAAAATGTGAATATCAGCCAACGATATATGCTGAGTTAGTAGACCGAAAGTGGTGACTTCATCAAAAGAAATCGTAAGCCAACCAACCATAAAATCTAAGTTCACCAGTCAAATGGTGAGTTAAGCAACTAAAATTGGAAGTGAACCAACAAAGTTGTGACTTAAACAATCAGCTGAAAATAGTGAGTTACAGGTACAGCAAGCAACATAATGGCAAGTTGAGCAACTGAACTTGGGAAGGAACCAGGGAAGTACATTACAGTAATGGTTGCAAACTTCTAGCCAGCAAAATTCTAGGCTATATCCACAGTACGGTTGGAACAGAGTGCAACATCTCCCCAAGTTCTTCTGATTGAAATGTATTCCAATCCCATGTCTGTGCATAATATGAGGATGGGTCAAATCAAACTTGCGATGTTCCATATCTTTTTGGGGGAAGAACATGTATGACATGGAGGTTTCCTAAGTCATGGGAGTACCCCATGACAATCATTCATTTTATCATAGGATTTTACCCTGTAGACCCCATCCATTTTGGCGTTTCCCACCTCAGGTACCTCAGGTACCTCAGGTCCCGCACCATGCGATTTCCAACAAAGCCGTCGCAGTTGCCAACCTCAAGATTTTCTTACTGGTGCTAAACGTAGGGAATGGATGGGTTGCTGGGGGTTGCTGGGATGCTAAAATTGATAGTGATTATGGATCATTCCCGAACATTCCCTACGTTTAGCACCAGTAAGTTTTTCAGAGGCCACCTGCCTTTCTCGGGGAGAAGTTGACAAGGAAAGGGATGAGAGAGATTGAGAGTCTGAGAATGTTTGGTGGAACCAACCAAATATCTTGAAAGATCTTGAAGATTCTAGACCGATGGTAATCGATGGCTTAGCTGGACTGGAATGAGACCACAAACACGATCAGATCCAACACAAAATCAGCGAACCAGGGGGAAGTAAATCCCTCCGAATGGGGGACTTTCCATGGTCGTGGTTGATTACAGGTACTGGGATAGTAGGTGACGCGGTAAATATGGTATACAAAATGATACTTAATGCTCAAGTCACCACTTTTTGATGATTGGATACAAAATGGTGCAACCTCGTTTGATTTTTAGACTTCAGATACCTTTCATTTTATAATCCCTTCTCCCAATATCAAAACATATCAAACACCTCCCATAAACCATGGTTTAGAGAATGGAACCAGGTATTTGAGACCGTACCATGGGGGTGTTTTTCGGGATGGGGACGTGAAAAAGCCCCCATCCTCCACGAGGCCCTGACCATCACGCACTTCTTGTTGATGAGTTTTCCCATCGCCATGCCTGGCTGCTATGGCGACATTTCCGTGTCCACCTCCTATTGTGGCAAGTTGGAGTTTCCATGAAGAAGCAGCACATGGGGATATAACATGATTTAACCGTTATCTATGGGAAAATGGTGATATAATATGGGTAATGTAGTAAACCCAATCATAAACCTACCATTTAGGGGATGGTTTCTATACCATCCATTTATAGTGATGATGGTGCAGGTTTATTATTGGGTTTACCACATGATCAGGTATGTATTTCAATAGATCACCAAGATAATATATGAAATGAATGTTTCTGACAATGGGAGATACCATAAAAGTGTTAGGCTATTTTTAGAGAAAGATCATGATAAACCAATGATGACACTGTGGAAATCTGTGGAACCGATGGCCAACCAAGGCGTGTTGGAAAGGAAATCCTGTGTTGCTGGCGTCCCAAATTGTGACAAACACGCACTGGTTGCTGCTTTCAACCCCTCTGAAAAATATGAGTTCGTCAGTTGGGATGATGACTATTCCCAATATATGGGGAAAAAAAAATGTTCCAAACCACCAACCAGTGCAAAATGAAAACGCTCTTTCTTGGACCAACAGCAAATTGTGCTTTTCACCAGGTCCATTTTCCTGTTCCATCCCCTCCTAATACCCCCCAATCATGCAAGATTGGACCGTTTTAGATTCCCCCGTTTGGTTTCAATAGACTTCCCATTTGGTCCCCATTTGGTCCGCCACCAAAAAGTATGAACAGTTGAATGGATGGTTTTAGTATTTCCAGTTTTGATACAACATGTTTGGAAATAGTTGTTGTTTAATAATGGTGTAACCCCATGGTGCTAGTCATGTGGATAAAACATTGCAGATGATTGATCAATTACTAACCATTATATATCAGAGAACTATCCTCCTAACCCCTGGGTGTAACCCCTCAACTCTGGACATGGCTCTTAGCTTATCTTCTAGCCATTACTAGCCACGATTATCCGTTACTATCAATTTATATCACCATTTCTCCAAAAAGATAATGGTTAAATCATGTTAAATCCCCATGGTTTGCGTCTGTTCAATAGACCCCCTCTTCGTCTCCCTCACTCACCTGTGGCCAAGGTCTTCACACTGCTCTTGGCGGTGCGCACGTTCTCCAAGAGCTGCATGACCTACGCGTTGCGCAAAAAACGCGATGCAAAACGACACCAAAATCACTGCAAAAAACGCTGCACCTCAGGGAATTTCTGGGATAATAGTGGGATAATGTAGGGATAATGGGAAAATAATGGCTATCACTATATATTATTTACTGGTGATTCAATGAGACTTCATAGGGATTTAATGAGATTTAATGGGATTTATTAGGATATATGATGGTATACCCTCTGGTAAACATAAGCTATTGAAAATGGCCCAGTCGGAATAGTTGATTTACCCACTAATAGCATGGTGTTTTTCCATAGTTATGTTAGTTTACCAGAGGGTAACGGTTTTCTACGGCAAATTGCCACTTATAGGCTGATATGTATATAGCTGATTTACCAACAAAACATGCTAATTGTCCATCGGAATGGAGTGCAGTTGTTTGCTTTTGACTGTTCCAAGATGGCAGAATTATTGGTGTGTGTGTGTGCGTGTGTGCGTGTGTGTTTGCATGCACATACGAATCTTGCAAATGTGTGTGTGTGAACATTATATATATATATTATATATTATATATATATTATATTATATATATTATATATATATATTATATATATATTATATATTATATTATATGTATATATATATTATATTATATGTATATATATACGTAATTTTGTATAGCATCCATATGACTTTGTATAATTAACATCCAACATCCATGTGGTTCCCAGAAATGTCCTCAACTGAAAAACTCCTGGGATCCACTGGGGATTTTATCCTCTCGGGCTGCAACGTTGGCTGGAGAGAAGAAGTGCGTTCCCATGACACGTGATGGATCCTGCAGCTGTTGGCGGCTGATGATGGGGAGTGTTCACCCAAAATTGGAATTGACTATGAATTACCCTTTGGTAAACATACAAAAAACCATAGGAAAGTGGTGACTTAAGCAACAAAAATGGTGATTGTTCATGGGATTTGATGGTGGTTGATAGGAATTACCCTGGTAAACATAACTATGGAAAGATCCACCATGCTATTAATGGGTAAATCCACTATTTCAACTGGGCCATGGCTTCAATAGCATTTTGTATGTGTACCAGGCCGGGTACTATGATTTGGTATGGCTTGGTATGATTGAATCAATCAGAACGTGGGATTTTTAACATGATGCAAAACATGATGCAAAACCATCGACAATTTGGATTGAAGCATCAACAATTGGTGTTGTTCTTTTCTGGTGGATTACCCTGTGGTTGAATGACCATTGAATGACCTGTTTATGGACACGTTATCCATTGAATGTCTCTGAAAATGCTGGATATCCCAGGGTTTTTCAGTTTTTACATAGGGAAAATCATGGAAAATGATGAGGCCGTGAGCCACATGGCTGGATGTGGCAACGATCCGCAGAGTTGGAAGCAGAGGTGTCCTCAAATGGGTTCCCCAAATCATCCGAATGTCATGGATGACCATTTTAGTATTGAAACTCATGGTTTTGGGTACCCCGAATTTTAGGAAACCTGTAAAAAAAGGTAAGGGCCCCAATCAACTCCAAACTTGTGTGATAGGTGCAACAACCAGGTCATTTCTGATAGCAACCGATGGGCCTAAGTTGGAAGATCAATCCAATTTGATCCAACTGTTCATCTGCAAAACTCACAGTGTGCCCCAAAAAAAAATCTGCGTGAGTTTTGCTTGTGGGTCACAAACCTAGTATCCTCTTTTTTCTTGTTTCAATCTGGGTTGGTGGTTTCAACCCCTCTGGAAAAATATGAGTTCGTCAGCTGGGATCATTATTCCCAATATATGGAAAGTCATAATATTCCATGGTTCCAAACCACCAATCAGTATATATATATATATATAATTATAATGTATATTAACCATCATTAACCATCATTAATCCATTAATTGTGTGATCACACCCAACTGATTTGAGCCTTGAGTCTTGATCCAACCCGGACCCAGGTCAGCCCTGACACCTTCAGGACGGCAGCAATATCATCCTCCGTCCGCTTGGGTGAGCACACGGTTGGGCAAGGGCAGCAGATTATCTAATGATATGAGGGGTGTAAAAATGGAGCTTAATACATTCATATACGATACCGATACAAATTACCAGACAGATAGATAGATAGATAGATTAGATTAGATTAGATTAGATTAGATTAGATGAGATGAGATGAGATGAGATTAGATTAGATTAGATTAGATTAGATAGATAGATAGATAGATAGAATCACATCTCTCATTTATATATATACATATATATATAACCTGTCCCATCTTCAGGATCCAAAAATGAGCCAATCCAATGCCAAAGCGAGGTTTCTAGGGGTGCTTATTCTTAGGGAGAAGATTTTGCTCGCAGACATGCCAAACATGCATAATCCCATGCATCTCTACATATCTAGCTGCTAGCTCCATGTCTGTCGTGGAACATGATTGTCATGATTGACCGTTTTTAGATGTTTTTAGTGCGCAATTAAGAGCCAATGTACCTCCATCCCCAACTGTGTTTTGCTTTGTTTCTGATTTCCATCGTTTTCGTTTCAGGGTGTTTGAAATAATTCCCGAACATAGCGAACTGATTTCAGCCATGAACATCTCTAAACATCTCCGCGCGACCGACCACCGACTTGTTGGGCTGCCGCAATGGAAAGATTCGTACGTCGGGTGGAAAGAACAATCTCTTACAAACCACAGGTTTGCATATGGGATCATATGGCTTTGTCTCAAAATTGAGAAGCCCAAAATCTTCCACACTTCCAAACCTCATGTTTCCATCGGTTTCCCTTTAAAACTGCCACATTTTCTGGGGCTCAAACTTTCCATTTTGGGAGCCAAAATCCACCAAGGCGCAATGTTGAGACCGCTGGTGTTGGTGCAAATCAAGCAGTCCGGCTTGGTGTTCTTCTCAATATCCAGGAAAACCTCGAAATCGAACAGGGGATAACCCCCACTTCATATGGGTCCTGAAATCCTTTTCACCATCGGTTTCCCCATTCAACAGGACAACATGTTGGATTATTTGATTATTTGTGGGTTGCCCATCCGA
Organism: Cladocopium goreaui; assembly: GCA_947184155.2. Taxonomy (NCBI): domain Eukaryota; class Dinophyceae; order Suessiales; family Symbiodiniaceae; genus Cladocopium; species Cladocopium goreaui. The sequence continues at coordinate 1,688,299 of CAMXCT020004445.1, forward strand.
ACCCATAAGATCCCATAGATATCACATCCAAGAAGGAAAGCCGGACGTCCAATGAGCTAAGTGCATGCTCTGAAAAACCCTCCATTGGGGTACTTTCCTTCTTGGACACAAATGATTGGCCATGCTTGGGACCTCAAACCATCCAATTCTGGGGGAGTCAATAATTTTGAGCCATAGCATGCCCGATTTCTCCCGAATGCACCAAAAAAAGTTGGCAATGTCGGCGGAAAATCATCTTCAAAGCCGTCATCCAAAATGGAGACGATTCGAACAAGCACATCTGTGTTCCCCCTATGATAAAACGAACTTGACATGATCAGTTCACGTTCATGATTGTTAGCTTAAGTCTTTGTCAGCATGCTCATTTGATTGTTGAACATTGTTGAATCCAAAGTGAGTATATAGAGTTTACTATACAGGGATCATTCCAGTCATAAGGCAATTAATATCAATTACCATCTGGTCATTTAACATAGCCATGGGAAAATCATCTATATTTCTATGGGCCATCTATACCATGGCTATGTTCTATAACCAGAGGGTAATCCTCCCTTCATATGGGGATGGGTCAAAACCCTGGTACCTAGTGAACCCCAAAATAGCTGGTAAATGGATGTTCATCCCACTAAAAATGTATCTATAGGTATTGACCCATACCCATATGAATTCACCGCTGGGGCAAGTTCAAATCATGGCCTCCTTCTTCAAGTCCATGATCTCTGGCACAGCCTGGATTTGATGATTTCATGGAAGAAAACCCCAAATTTCAAAAAACGGCCCGTTGGTTAAGAACGGATGTCCCAGTTCACGGATCGTGATAATTTATGATACATTGGATAGAATTTTGGATAGTATATCTGTATAAGTCCATATATATATAATCATCAATCAGCAGGGGTATTGAACACTGCTGGCTCATGACAAAGACGCCCAAAAAATACCAAAAGCGAGTCCCAGTGCCTCAATGACCATGTCCACATCTTTGAAATCTGCGTAGTCCCTGGGTGAAAGAAATCTGCCAACTCTGGAGACTCTGGGTCAGGGTAACCCCAGAGTAGCCTGATTTTTGTATCTCCTTGTAACTGTGTGCTTGACCTTTACCATGATTTACCCCAGCAATCAGCTAAAAACAGGAAAGTAGAGAAAGGGCATGGTAGGGACCCCTTCTTATTGGGGCTAGCATCTTCCATGGCACTGCTTGGAGGTTACAATAATTCGTTTGTGGTGCAACAATGCAGAATCAAAGGACCGCACAAATGGCAGGTCGTTGTTCAACCACCAACTTTGGCAAATAGATCAATATAGATCAATGTATTGCTTGGTCGAAGATACCATCCACTCAACTCCATCAAACACAGCCAAGTAGGCTTTGGTAGTACCTCAACCACCAAGAAGGGTCATATCTCAATCCAGGAGTTCATGTCCCTGTCTCTGACCTGTTTGAACCACGGAGCCATATCTTGTAGCCTTCCAACCAAGTCACAGAGTGGGTTTCAGCATGCCTTGCTGCATGGCACCGCACCCGGGTTGGCGGTTTCATCGATGTGGATAGCTAGGACAGAGTGAAATAGCAACTGCAGCTATATACCCAAGCTATATGTACACATATATGATATATATATACCCGACAGTAAGTTGTGACATAGCTATGTTGAAATGAACCATTTATAGATGATTTGCCTATCAAACATAATGATTGTCCATGGCTATTTTAAATCACGAGAGGTGGGTGTTATGTATATAAATATCTATATATACATCCCCTAGGTTCAAGTACATTGAATAGTGCTGAGTACAGTAGTATGGAGAGCAACAGTGATTTCTGGAAACTATCCATGCTGTACTGGGGGGTGAAGAAGGTTGCTTGCCAATTTCAGGCGGTAAACATAGGTAAACCAGGTACAACATCTACAGATATCTACAGTTCAGGTTGGACTTTTTCCAGCCAGAGGGGGTTGAAGTGCAGCTGGAATGCTCATGTACTGCTGGAACTTCTCCTTGCTCAAGCGACCCTTCTTGGCCTTGCACCATGAAAGATCGAAAGCGGCAGGCCAGGTGACCCGTAGGGACACACCATGACCATAAAAGTGTAAGGTAGATCAAGTATTAAAATGACTACCATATCTACCAAAAATGACTTGATTACCTTGTAATACGACCATATTTTAGGGACACACCATAACCATCTCATCTTATTACGGTGCCAAAAATGACTCATTCCCATTTTGGGCGGAAAGCACGTTCATGCACTCATCGGAAAGCATTCTTCAGAGGATGATTTGGGAGGTTTCGGAATTAATTGGGGCACACGAAAATTTCAACATTGGTTTCCCCACGAAAACAACAAAATGACCAGTTCAACTTGGATGATAACTTGGGGTTCTCTACCTTTTGTTGGGGAAAAGCACCATTGTTTTTTCAATTCAGAAGATTTCGCAGCCCGCCTGCCCGCCCCAGAGGGACTCAATCTTCTTGACACCGCCATCCAACCACTCTTGCTTTGCATCCTGTGGGGGAGATGGCTCTACCCAGTCATTCGGCTGGAGTCTGGTAAGGGAAGTTGGTAGAATTAATTGATATCAATATGTAAAATACATATGTGAATATAATATATAATCAATATAATATTAAAATATCCTATAATATACATAATTGCATATATCATGCATAAATTGATCCGTACCAATTACTAATATGTTTTAATTGATGCATAGTGGGGTATCTGGGAAGTAGAAATCGAACAAATATCGGTATCTGCTCAGCCCAAACTGTGGGATTTGAGTTAGGAACAAAATGTGGTCCAACAGGGTCCAACAGGGTCCAAAAACCCTCCAGAAAAACGCGGAGACGACTCTTGTTTCAAACGATCAGGAAACTATGGTCCGTCTATGGACAAGAAAACATAATTGTTTGATATTGTTTGAGTCTGTTGAAACAATTAAGATGGACAGCTTGTATAAACACATCATCTGTCCATTTGTTTCAGAAATTGTTGGCTATTGGTCCTTTATTCGATCAAAGTCGATCGGGAATTGCTCACCAAATGTTCCAGCAATGCCAAGTAGACCTTCCGCTCGCCCAGACAATTCGAATTTGTGGATTCCCATGTTCATGGCTGAATAATATGCTATTCTGGTGCTGCATCATCATCACCACCACCAATCAGAATAGCAATAATAATAACAATAATAGTATATCATCATCATCATCAAATTCTCGAGTTTCTTCGGGGGGATCCAACGGTTAGAACGTCCCAGTCCACCCAGTCTACCTGCCTTCAGCACTACTGGGACGCCCTTCTGGATGAAACACATGGCCTCGGAAACTTGTGGAGCATGCGTGCTTTAAGGTATTTACAGCTCGAAATTTCAGGGGTTTTCGATGGAGAGTGTGGGATTAAGGCTCTATACACTATATTCTACGCTATTAGTAGACACTCTTGTTTTCAGTGCATCAGAACAACCTATCCAATTATGGGTGACGCTGGTTGTTCACATCCAAACATCGTCTAGTCTGTTCACGTTCGAATGCGAACGGTCCCAATTCTGTCATAATTATTCCGCTGATCTATTGCCACATTAGTTCCGCAATAATGCTATCTGTTCTTATACAGTAGGTCGAATAGAATATGCTGCTTTCCCATGATCCAGTCATTTCTAGATTTGCGAAACTCTGTGTATGGGTCGAACCGTCAACCAAACGAACTGGATGGCTTCAGATCCAATATGACTTGGCGATGCCTCAAATTTTGGGCACGAATGGACCCGCAAGACTTATCCTCTGGTTATTTAACATAGCTGTGGAAAATCCATGATCAATGGAGGTTTCTAGCTGGGAAAATCATCTGTTTCTATCGGCCATTTTCAATAGCTATGTAACAAATAGCCAAAGATTATCCAATAATTATCCATTCTTTTCCAGATTATCCAATCATTATCCATTGAATAACACTACATTATCCAAAGATTATCCAATCATTATCTAAATAACCAAAGATTATCCAATAATTATCCATTCTTTTCCAGATTATCCAATCATTATCCATTGATTAACACTAGATTATCCAAAGATTATCTAATCATTATCTAAATAACCAAAGATTATCCAATAATTATCCATTCTTTTCCAGATTATCCAATCATTATCCATTGATTAACACTAGATTATCCAAAGATTATCCAATCATTATCTAAATAACCAAAGATTATCCAATAATTATCCATTCTTTTCCAGATTATCCAATCATTATCCATTGATTAACACTAGATTATCCAAAGATTATCCAATCATTATCTAAATAACCAAAGATTATCCAATAATTACTTTACTTCGTGTGATCCCCACCATGACATTTATACATGTTCTTACTGGCACATCTTCTGGCATTCTATCTGACATATCTTCTGACATTCTATTTGGCATTCTATCTGGCATATCTTCTGGCATTCTATTTGGCATTCTATCTGGCATATCTTCTGGCATATATTCTGACATATCTTCTGGCATTCTATCTGGCATATCTTCTGGCATATCTTCTGGCATTCTATCTGACATATCTTCTGACATTCTATTTGGCATTCCATCTGACATATCTTCTGACATTCTATTTGGCATTCTATCTGGCATATCTTCTGGCATTCTATCTGACATATCTTCTGATATTCTATTTGGCATTCTATCTGGCATATCTTCTGGCATTCTATCTGACATATCTTCTGATATTCTATTTGGCATTCTATCTGGCATATCTTCTGGCATATCTTCTGGCATTCTATCTGACATATCTTCTGACATTCTATTTGGCATTCTATCTGGCATATCTTCTGGCATTCTATCTGGCAAATCTTCTGGCATTCTATCTGGCATATCTTCTGGCATTCTATCTGACATATCTTATGGCATTCTATCTGGCATTCTATCTGGCATATCTTCTGGCATATATTCTGAGATATCTTCTGGCATTTTATCTGGCATTCTATCTGGCATTCTATCTGGCATATCTTCTGGAATATTTTCTGGCATATCTATCTGGCATATCTTCTGGCATATTTTCTGGCATTCTACCTGGCAAATCTTCTGGCACTCTATCTGACATTTTATCTTCCTACATGAGGCCCGGCAGGGAACACTTGGCGTGGATACTCGCGGTTGAGGTCCGGCAGGGAACACTGGGCGTGGATGGTCGTGGTTGAGGTCCGGCAGGGAACACTGGGCGCGGATGGTCGTGGTTGAGGTCTGGCAGGGAAGACTGGGCGTGGATGGTCGTGGTTGAGGTCCGGCAGGGAACACTGGGCGTGGGTGGTCGTGGTTGAGGTCCGGCAGAGAACACTGTGGATCGCGGGTCGCAGTTGAGCAAGGACGACGAGGACGACGAGGACGACGAGGACGACGAGGACGACGAGGACGACAAGGATGACAAGGAGGACGAGGAGGAGGAGGAGGAGAGGAGGACGAGGCAGGAGGAGGCGGAGGAGGAGGAGAAGGAGGAGGAGGAGAAGGAGGAGGAGAAGGAGGAGGAGGAGGCAACTGACATAAAATCTAACAACCCTCACCTGGCAGGTGGGGAATTATCCATTCTTTTCCAGATTATCCAATCATTATCCATTGATTAACACTAGATTATCCAAAGATTATCCAATCATTATCTAAATAACCAAAGATTATGCAATAATTATCCATTATTTTCCAGATTATCCAATCATTATCCATTGATTAACACTAGATTATCCAAAGATTATCCAATCACTATCCAATCATCCATTATCCAAATAACCAAAGATTATCCAATCACCATACATTGTTTATCCATACTTTGGTAAGTCACCACTTCTACAACCAGAGGGTAAGTCATGGCCATTTCTATTTCACCATCCATTTGGCATCAGGCTTCAACGCGCTCCATCGCTCGATTTCGAAGCATGACGCCAGCCATGTTGTTCCCAAGGCTTAATCCATGTGTCTGGGGAAATTGTATTATATACATGTATATGATATTATAAGAGATATATACATTATATATATATATATATAACTTATAACTATATAACTATGTGTGTATATATATATATATGGTTAAATTATCATATTTCACTAACCTGAAATCTTGCGGCCATTTGGGGATGATTCCCCTTATTAACCATGATTTCCAGTGAGGGAGAACAGTGAGGTCGTTACAATTTACCCAGAATGTATCGATGTGTGAAGTTGCCCTTGTTTTGTTAATTAAATCGGCAAATCTCCAAAGGATGAAATTGCTGAAATTCAGGTAGACTTCACCAACCTCAAACACTGGTGGTTACTTTTCTATCCCAAAAATCTGATGAAAAAGTCATCTCAAGCAGTCATCCTTATGATTGAAAAACACGAGTCATATGGATTTCTCTGAAAATATGATACTATAAATCCCGGGATCAATCATCATTATCCAGTAATTATCCCTATCAAAAAGTTGCCATTTGGGGTTATACCCTATTTTCAAATAAACCCATATTTGAAACTCCCCAACCAGAAAAAGTTCGGCACTGGGCGAACCCCACAATGCCGCCACCTGAGCGATAGAAGGCCTAATGCCAAACCTCTCACCGTTTGAATGGAGGAAGATCATGAGATTGAACCCGCAAAAATGGTGATTCATCGGCAAAACTGCCGAGTATATGAGGAGTTAACCAGTAACAAAGTTGAAATTCAGGCCAGATGGAGATTTAAATCTATTGAAAATGGGGGATTTGACCAATACAAAATGACAACAATATTTTGATCAGAAAACACATGGATTTTACATGACCTGACCTTGAAAACTGGCCCGTTCGGAACGTCAAACGTCCGTCGATGTTTTCTAAATTTGGGGTGACCCCACTTTTGACCACAAATGGTTGGACACTTCTAAACCATCAAATTTTGGGGGGGTCCAGATGACAGTGAAACGGGCATGCTCTGCTCGAAAATGGTTTAACATTGAACTATACAATGAATATCAATGAATCTGGAGATATTTTTCAACCAGAATCACATGTTTTTATCCCACAGATCTCAACCACATCAAATCTCACGATATGGATGGCGCAGGGGATCTCCTCGTGGTTTCCCATCCAAATTTCTCTTCTCGCTGGTCAGTGATCAGGGCATCCGGGCCCATGAGTCCGGCGCCCAAAATGCCAATTTTCTTCAAAGGCATTGGCTTCTCATCAATCCCCGGCACCTGGGCTGAGCCGCGACAGTGGCACTAGTGGCACTGGCATTTCCGAAATGGGAAAATCACCATAAATGGTGAAAAAAAACATGTTCATCGTTGGTTTCGAATGGAAGAATCCCTTTTTGAGGTTGGATAAGTGGAGGAGATCAATGAAGAATACTCCATAGTGACCCCTATGTCCTGCCAACCCCAAACCGCTACGTCGCTACGTGTTCCTTCCTACTTTTCAGATGCTCAGAACCTCTGATTGCGGTCCCTCAAGTCCGCCAGTCGCATCCCATGATGTTTTCTATCAGCGACATCCCCACGATTTTGGCATGGTCATGTCCTGGTTAGGTAGTGAATTTACCCAGAAAAAGCAGCAAATCCCAGGTCTTCCAGGTGGATGGTTTCAATTCCGTTCTTGGTACCCGGCCTGGTAAACGTTTACATTTTGCGAACTGGAAAATCACCATTTGTTAATGGGTAAATCAACTAGTTCTATGGGCCATTTGAAAAATAGCTATTTTGACATAACCAGAGGGTATATCCATGTATTCCATATATTATATATATATATATTCCATACATATTCCACACATAACCAGAGGGTAAGTCATGTTTGGGATGGCGCAGCTGTTTGCACCGCACCAAACATCCGCCAACTCCAACCCCTTTTTGCCCATCCAACCAGGCCCCACGGGTCGTCGCCTTCTGCGCCAAACGCTCCGACAAGAAGAGGTGACGCAAGGCCTTGCACCGAGACCAATCAGATCTCCATTCATCAGCCCTTTTGTACCATCAAATTCCATGAAATTCATGGGATAATAACCATAGAATCCCATAAAATCCCATGAAATTCCCGTGAAATTCCTATGAAATCCCCATGAAAACCATCCATTCATCAGCCTATCCCATGCTCCACTCGAATCCCATCCGCTTTCGGAGCTTTTTTTCAACCACCAGGGGGCCGCGGATTCCACGGAGAAGACCAAGTTGGTGAACTGCTCCATTTCCACTTGCAGGCCCTGACAGCTGGGGAAATATACGGAGATTACGGAGATTACGGAGATTAATATGGGTATCTCGGTCCATAGTCACCCCACAAATATTGGCACACATTCTCCCAAAAAAAGCTGGGCTTCATTGAGGTTTACCAAAACCAAACCAACATGGAGATGATTTGACCACTTTTGCCAAAATCTTTGGCACACATAGATCCAACGTCCAGGCGGCTTTGATGGTTTACCCAAACAAATTTCAGATGGAGATGATTTGACCGGAACAATAAGGGAGGCTTCATCTCTGGCTGAAACTGGCACTTTAGATAATTATCATCAACCTGGTGAAGCAAAGAAATCTTTGTATAGTATGTATAGTAATCCCACAAAATGAATCAAAAATGATAGACAGGTGTTTCCAGGATGGTATAGATGATGTTTCTCCCACATATTCCAGGTTTCCAACGAACATCGGCATCGTTTTGGTGGTTGCTATACTGTAGCAGTAGTCGGAATTCGTTGCCAAGAGCAATCGCTACAAAGACCAGCCACACTACGATCATCAACATGGTTGACCCGTAGAAATGGACACATTGCCAACTGGGACATTATATACAAATATATATATATATATGTATGTATATTATATATATATTATATATATATATATATGTATGTACTGTATACACTTGAGAAACAACGGATGTCTGATATCTGCTCTGGTAGCTTCAATGATTCCCCCCGGACCATCCAACACTTAAGGGGCCCCATAAGGCCAACAACACCACACTTTGGAGCTGTGGAGCTCAGTGGAGACCTCCGAGATCCGGCCTCGCGGAAGGACTTGTGGGAGCAAGCTGCTTCAAAGCACTTGATGATGGCCTCGGCTCTGCGGCTGGAGCAAGCTGGAGCTGCTGTGCGGCACTGCGGGGCACCAGGTGGGCACCAGATGATGAAAACTGCCGAGAACCGTGCCCTTGGGGCGATCATCAATGGAGCCTCAGGGCTATGAACGCGCCCGGCCCAGGGTGGGCCGGGGGTCCCAGTGGAAAAGATGTATTTTCATGGCGGTTTATAGAACGGAAATCAGAATGAATCTGTATATAATGGGAAAAACATGGTGATCTAATGGAAAAATATGTTTCCAAAAATGGCAATGGATTTATGATGATGATTTCTGCCAGTTCATTCCCATGTGTCCAACTGTTTGGACTCTATTTTGGGGCTGCTGTATGTATAATCATGATTTGATAAGCAATGGTGGTTCATATGTATGTACACAGTATACATAAATATTTATATGTATATACATGTCTAATCAAAAAATGAGATATTATCGGAACGCCCAAGAATATAGAAGAGATCAAAGGTATACCGCTCTTTGATCTTATTTTACACTGGTTTGATTGTTTTTGGGGAATGCTAAAACCCGCAAATGTTCATGCACAGCGGCCATGGAAAGTAAACCATGGTGGACGTAGGGGATGGAACCACACATGACTGGGACCATAAAATGGGGGTATAATGGGGGGTGCATATGAAGGGGAGATGGAATGAGTTCACTTGACAGTTCTTGACAGCACTGATGCGGCTGATCAGCCTCCACATGCAATTTCTTTCATCCTATGGACCCTTCCATTTCCTGCACTTAGAGAAAGGCACATAGGAAGTGAAAGACAGTGAAACGAGCGTCTCGACCAACAATGGGAGGAAGTTTGAGCTAAACTAAATTGGGAATTCCATTTTAGATCGTCTAGATCTATACATGTTTTAGATCTTATAAGATGGAAATTCCATGTTCTAGAACAAAATATGGTAGATGTGAACAGATTTTGCAAACCAACAGCTGGATATGGGTGAAACTAAGTAACCTCGGATGGACATTTTCACATGACAAGGATGAGCAGTACACTTCCTTAGATCAACATATTTATCCAATTATTGACCTCCAAATGGGTCATGGTTTATCATCATATGCCTATCAAAATTGCCATTTGGGGAGTATACCCCTGTTCAGGCACACCCAAATCATAGAGTGTGTCATATATGTATATAGATATCAGTTTATACCGAATAAATTCCCATTAAAGCCCTATTACATCACCATAAATTCACCATTCAATCCCATCAAATCACCATAAAATCACCATTCAATCCCATCGAATCACCATCAAATCACCATTAAATCACCAAAAACACCAACTGAATCACCGTTGAATCCATTTTTTTGTGCCTCCTTAGTGCTTAGCCCTACCTTCAAAGCTTGCCGTTGAGGCACAGCATTCACTGCGGTGTTGAGGCCAGCCTCCAAGCCACCGGCAGATGCCATGAACCTGAGGATTTAACGAACACTGGGGGCACGACCTTTGGTCAATGACACCCTGGGTTTTCCAAATTTAATAGTTCTATACATGTTGGAAAACCCATGGTATCATTATATGATATTATGTGATAATATATAATATATAATGTATAATGTATAATGTATAATGTATATTATGGTTCTATATTAACCCATGGTTAATTTTATTGCAATATTAACCCCTGGTAAATATTAGTATAATATTTACATTAATATACTTTACGTTCTATATATGTAATTATATTCCGTGGAGTGTAATATTCAATAGTTATATTAATAATATGTAATTATAATCCGTGAAGTATAATCGTACTAATGGGTGTTCTACATTATCTACTTAATGGGTGTTCTACACTATGGTTTCTACTATATATATATACCGGTAATCGTCCTGAAGTAGATAGACGTGATTTTCCACCATGTTCTCTGGTTTGTTTGAAAGTGCCATATTCTATGGCGTGGGTCAAAACCCCCGCTTCTGTTCAACCTGGACTATTGAACGGGGTTATTGAACGTGGGGTGAAAATGGGTTACTGGGATTCGCGATCAAATGACAGATAATCATGGTGTATAGAATGTACATTGAGACCCAATTATAATGACCCAATACACAGGTTACTGGTGTATTGAATAAGGGGGCTATTGGGTTGTTGGGTCAGTAGAATGGGTTATTGGGTTATTGGGTTGTCATGTGGTTGTAGTTAAAAGCATAGATTATTGGGTTGACAACGATATTCCTGGAATGGGTTTAATATATACAATTCCCAATAAACCAATAAACCATATATATTGGTTGGAAGTATAACCTTCTATCATCATAAATAAACTGTGGTTTCAGTCACTGCTCAGTTGAATAGCTGGATTGTAGTGCCTGAGGACTGAGATTCTCTTCTGGGGGATGCAACCTGTTTCCAACCAGTTGCTGACTTTAGAGAACTTGCAAAGAAACTATGTAATGTGGTTAAAACACTAATAAACCATCCCCCAAATCACCATAAATAGGTGGTATAAACCATTCCCAAATGGGCGGTTTATTATTGTTTATACCATATTATTAAAGGGTGGAGCATTCCTGCATCAAAAGGGCCCAAGACTACAACACCAGACAAGACCCATTCACCTACCAAACCAAGGTTTACAGCACCCCAATCGGGATATTCCGAGGAAATCATGGGTCTGCAAACATCATGGGGATTCGGATAGCCGGATGGCGTCTAAAATGTTCGACAGTAGCTGACAAAATACATCCATCATTGTCAATCCCCCATAACCAGTTAAGGTCCCGGTCAAGCGCTTTGATCAACTAATTTCCCGTTGTTTCATAGTTGGAACCAGATTCTTCATGGTTTTTTTCCCCAGCCCCATGTCTAGTTTAATACGGTTAAATCTGCTACCATCTGGTTATGACTAACATAGCCATGGAAAATCACCATTTTTAATAGGTAAACCCAGGTAAACCATGTATAAATGGGCTATTTTCCATGGCTATGTTAAATAACCAGAGGGTAAATATCAATTTTTCATGTTGATCATGTTCAAAAAAATCCACCGGATCCGGAGCCTCCGGAGCCCCGCACCTGTTGGTCTTGGGCACCTCCCTCTTGGAGATGGGCGCGGGTGGATGACTCAAGGCCCATTCTGCTGCCTCCTCGATGACGTCCTTTTTGGCCACAGCATCCACGATGCCGTTCCTGAGCGAATCAATTCATTGGAGTGGGAAAATCCAGGAAACTTCTATGCTTCCATACTAGCTAGTAACATCTATTGACAATAATGCTATCATTGGATTGGGGAAATCTGACCCTCTGGTAAACGTTTACACTTTGCGAACTGGAAAATCACCATTTCACCATGTTGTTGTAGGTAAATCATGGTAAATCAACTATTTCTATGGGCCATTTTCCATGTCGCAAACTGTTAGTTTACCAATTCGGATCCCTCAATCCAATCCTCCAAATCCAATGTGATTCTCGTGGCGAATCTCCACACCCGCAGCTTCGTTGAGTGTCTCATCATATCCGCAGCTTCCTATTGGTAATTCATCTTCTGTTGTTGTACCATATTCCCAGTTTTGGGTGCTGATTATACATATATATATGTATACATATTCATATTCATATAATGTATAATATACATATATATATATATCATAATTGCCGGTTTTTTGGCGGTTTGTATAGCAACTTCCCAAAACCATATCCCCATCATTCGCGTTTTGCCTAAGGCATCGCATCCCCTCGCAGCGAGCATCTTCCGGGCAGCATCTGCTTTCAACCTCGGTGATCGCAAGAATCTCGAGTCGTCCCCGTGGCTCGCTTAGGTCCCGTAAAAATGGGTGAACTAACTAATTATGGTTACTAACTACAAAAAAGTGGGATGATCCTAGTAGTTAATTAGTGGGGTATTTTTAATCGTCGTTTTTTGGGGCCCCATATCCCAACTTATGGAGGTTCAAATCCCGCCTACCTCTGGCCTGCACCCCCAGTCGTCCAATTCCGCGAAATCTGGGTCAAAATGTCATTTTGCCCAGCCCAAAACGAACAAATAACAAAATTACTACGAAAAATATGACCCACATATCATGACATACTAGCATACCATACTAACATTTGAATACATTTGATGAACTGTTCATGTGTTGGATTTATTGCCCCTCAAAATGTCAAATGTGTTCGTATGATTGGTACTTGTTGTAGGGTGTGTTTCATACTAATGGGAATGGCCCAGTAATAGTCTGCTGCCTCCAATGTCTGCTTCATTGCGGACTGTGCAAAAATCATCTGTTCTTAGGTTCTCTTAGATGTGTTTCTTCGTCTGCATAAAATGTACCATGAAAATTGACAATATCAGGGTAGAGCTTTGCACACGAAACAACACTTGAAAAGCCGATATTGCAACACCCACAGAATATGGCAGTGTGTCAAAACCTTGTACCCCTGGTAAACATCAAAATAGCTGGTATATGGATGTTCATCCCACTAAAAATGGTATTAATAGGTATTGATCCATACCCATATGTTGATCTTGGGTGGACTTGAGGACTTTGTGGATATAGTGCTAGTCCAGCTTCTCCAGCAACAGTCAGGACCAGTCGATTGGTTGGTGGCTTCAACCTAACCCGAAAACAACTTGTAGATGGTGGAGTTTCATTCCAAACAGAAAGCTGTTCATCGTGTTGTTTTTTCTCGGATGATTCTCATTTTTGTTGTTTGGATGTTTTATATTGTTTTGTATATATATACATATACATATACATATATATATATATACATATACATATACATATATATATATACATATACATATACATATATATAGTATGTTTTTGTGTTTTAGTGTCATAGGAGTACACCCAAACGCACAAAAACCTCAAAGCTGGTGACTCTGGGGGTGAATCTCAAGCCCCCAAGGTATCCACTTAGAAAGGCCATCAAGTGGACCGCTCCAAGTTAAGTTGTGAATATGATAAAATATCTCGAACACAGCGGGCGTTTTGATACGTGGTCAAACAACGAATCCAAAATCGACCCTTCCAAAATCGATGCCAAGCAACGGCTTTCCCTGCAAGATCCTTAGTGCTGCAGGGCGAGGATCTGCCAGGAAATTGAGGAAAATCTCGTCACAACGACTGGTTTCGTCAGGAAGCATAAAGTTGTCATACCGCGCTTCGTGAATAATCAATGAAAGTGTGTATATGTCATATGTATATATGTATATAGATATATATATATATACATTAGTATACATACAATGTATTAATATATATATATAATAATACCATATACTTTTACATATAATTACATATGTATTGTCACATTGTAATGTTCGCGACTGGCTTCATCTGCATGGCCGTTGGCAACGGAGCCACCCGTGGCAGTCGTTGAGTCCCCTGGCATCGAGCAATGGGAAAAACCATGGGAACATCATGGGAAAAGGTAGGGAAATCAACGATAAATATGGGAAAACATAGGAAAATCAACCATAAATATGGGAAAATTGGGAGTTGACCATAGTTAATGCTGATTAAAAAGGAGATATGATGGGCATAGCGGCATATCACTATAACAATGTGATACTCAAAGGTGGTTTGTTGATACACCTCGCCTCAAACTATAGAAATCTCCATCTGCTTTTCTCCAAAAAATTGAAAGATTTGCCACTCGTGGTGACGGGAAAGATGAATTGGCTACCAATTTTAGTCCCTGGTTGGAAGTTGATTGGGGAGATCCATGGCCTTTCTACTCAGGTCAAGTAACTGAGTACGGAAGCCCTGTACAAAAAAGTAAAATGGATGGCTTGAATAGCGGCCTAAATACAACTATCAATCTGTGGGAGCCTTGTGGATAGAATGAATTTGACCAGAACATACCCAAAATGGTTAGCCTCCCATTGCCACAAACTCAAATATCGATATAAACTGTAGGAAGTAGCAATGTCAGATCTGGGCACTAACAAAAACTCAGCCTCACACCAAACATAGACAAAACAGAGAAAACTCCAACAAGTTCCCAGTCAAACTCATGTTTGATATTTCATGTGTTCCAGCTGTTTTGATGGCCAATCTTCCAGACCCAGTCAAGATCATTTTCAGCCATCGTCTTATCCACTTTGCCAGTTTCAAATTCGGAATTCTTTACCCGCAAAACTGGCAAAGTGGGCAATTCAATTACATGTTCCATAGGATTTTCCATTGGCCGGACAGTGCCTCGCTGGAAAATCCCATGGAAAATCCCTAGAAATTCACGGAGGTACTTCGCTGGAAAAATCCACCATGTGAATGTTTGACTCTCAGAGGCTACCCGGCCTGGTAAACATTCACAGTTTGCTTTTATAAGTGGCTGAATTCAATGGTTTATGGTAGATATAACTATAGTTAATGGGGATTATAATGGTTTATAAACCAACTTATAATTGGGGGGGGCCATCCTGTAGAAATAGTGGATTTACCCATTAACAAATGGTGATTTTCCATCGTTACGTAAATGTTTACCAGAGGGTAAATGATGTTCCCATCGCAAACGCCCGCTTCCCCAGGGATCTCCAAACAAGACCTGCGCGCCAGGTAGGAGACCCAAGTTCACCTGGCAGACAAAAAGTTTTTCCTCGGACCAACGTGAACCAAGGAACCATATCTTGATTCAAAAATTGGATACAATGGAAATGGTATATATTATATATTTTACCATTAATGTGAGAAAAACAATGCCATAAACCACCCATGACTGGGAATTATTTATATATACCACCTACAAAAATATGGCATTGACTGGGGGATGGTGCGTGCAAATGGCATTGTTGTAGCACCATGAAAAACAAGTAGGATCTAACTGGTGATACCACTGTAGTACTTTTAGCCAACCCTGGTGATTTAATCATCTTCCAACCCTGTTGATGGTTGGGGATGGTCCCAGGTGACAGATGGAGGTCGATAACTGAATCTATAACAAATGGGTTAAGTCTATCATTATCACTTACCATAAGTTACTGTAATCGTGTTATGATCAGGAAAGGATTATTGATCACATTTTTAATTCAGATTGGATGGATGCATAGACATAGATGGGTAAAATGTTTGATGATATCCGTATGCTAAGTGTAAATCGTTGTATATTTTGCTCAAAAATAGTTGGGTGTGTATTTACGATGTACAAACATTTGGACGGGCTCATGGATATACTTAATGTATATATATATACATATACATATACATGTACATACATATATATATATACATCTATTTGTCATATTTAATCTATGATATCCCCGCGATGCATAGCCAGTTGTTGATGACATGAGCCCATGGCACCCTTCAAAATAGCTGGGATTCATGGATTAGGATGTTTATCCTCTCCAAATATCCTAGAATTTGAATAGGTAATGATCCATCTCCAGAGAATTTCGAGAATTTCTGGACCATACCCGATTGGTGACGCACTAGTTGCGACTGAACTCCTGAACCCAGGGTTTCCCTACTCATCCACTCCCAAATAATGTCCAAGAGTAAGAAAACAGCACCTGAGAAACGTTGGCGAAGTCGTGCCTTTGCCCAATTTTGCTGGTCTCACCAGCAAATCAGCGTGGTTTTCCTAAACCATCCAACCTCGTATATTCATATCATCTATCCTGAAAAAACATCATCCCTCTGAAACCATGGGATTTTCGGGTTTTATCCACATCACTTAGGGCCCGCCGGCCCACCTCCGGAAAACCCACGGAGGCTTTGTCCGAGGCCACCCTGTAGTGACCTGGGACCGGTGGGAAAACGAACGTCCGAGGCCACAGAAATGGCGTGACATCGCAGCATGGATGGGGTCCTCGTAAACGAGCGATCGCATGAACCGTTGGTGAACATCAGTGGCTGAAAAAACCATGGTTTATGGTGGGTATAACGAACTAGTTAGGGCAACTACAGTTGGTTTATTTTTGTGAATAAACGATGTTTTATGGTAGATATAACGAACTAGCTCATGGGGATTATTTCATGGTTTATAAACCAACAAACACATAACTGGGTGGCCCCATCCTGTAGAGGCCTCAATTTGGAACACTAACAACATCGGTAGGTGCTCCTTTTTGGACCTAAAACCAGAGAGAGAAAAATCCATGGAAAATCCATGGGAAACGCGTTCCAGGGTGTCTTTTGACCAACCAAGGTGACCAGAACGTCCATCAGGCCACTTAGATGATTGTAAACGTTTCTCAACTCAGAAGCGATGAGTTAAGCTTTAGAACCAGTTCAATATTCGATTCGACTTCATCACCAGCATATAATACTTCATACCCTCTGGTAATGACTAACATAACCATGGAAAGATTCACCATGCTATTCATGAGAAAATTCACGAAATTTCTATGGTGATTTTCCATCGTTACCGTAAATGTTTACCAGGCCGGGTAACTCACCAGCTGTCACCAGCTGCAACCACATCTTAGGACCCCAGGGCTGCGTCAAAAAAAAAGGCCAAGAGGGCTGACATACTGTGGCTGTCAAACTGGCTGTCAACTCCAGTGGATTTCATGGGATTTAATCCCTCTGGTAATTTGTTAAATTGCAATGGAAAATCATCGGTAGATTGCGCTCAATGAGCGGTAAATCATCTCTTTTAGTCGGTAAAATCAGTAAAAAAAGTGGTCGATTCGGACGGGCGTTTCAGAAAGCCATCGGCGTAGCCTTTTTTCGCCATGTCTTCGGGATCATGGGGTGACAATCCATTCAACCAATGATCGTAGCCGTGGATTTGGACAATTACATCTCAACATGAACTATAATCACTATGATGAAATAACTGGTGAAATAACTATTTATCAGTTGAGTTATATCTTCAACCAATTATAGTGAAATCTCAACATCAACACATCAACTGATCTGGTTGGTGGTTGAGCCATCCCTCTGAAAAATATGAGTCCGTCACTTGGGATGATTATTCCCAACTGAATGGAAAAATTAAAGTCATGTTCCAAACTACCAACCAGTGATTTATATCACTATCTATAATCTATAAACCACTGGATTTCACTATATTTCACGAATTTCATCATCAAGGATCTGGAGAACGAAAATCAACATAAACTAGTCCATCCCAAATCTTAGTCTAGCTTCTCTCCACCTTCCTGTCGCCCCATCACCATGATTATAAGAACGTTATTATCATCGCCTGTTATACCCATCATGTATACTTATCATGGAATTGCTTAAGGAACCACCAAAAAATAAAACATATTCCCTATAGATTTCCCAAGTAGTGGATTTCCTATGGAAGCAATTAAAAAAAGTCTTCAGCAAATCCAAGTTATCATGTATACTATTAGATAGTACTACACATCGTATAACCAGTTTTATGTGACTGTCCAGTCATACTGATTATTGAATACTAGTGATAATCCATGGGGATATCCCCACTAGACCCGCCATACTAAATAGTCATTAGGGTTTGGTCTCTATCAAATACCCATTGAATATCATACCATTAGATCCCCATCATACCGATTATGCCAAGTCATTCTGGATACATCCATAGAAGTGAGTCACACGGGTGACCACGGGTGTGTCTGGAAAAGGGGGTACCCGTAAAATAGGTGGAAAAATGATGATAAACAATTGGACAATAGCGAGAACGCTATTTTCAGACAAATGCAAAAAAAAACATAAGTACTATTGCCATCACACTGTTCTTGATGAATCCATAAGTTCGTCTAGTTTAGTCTGAATGAATTTATCTATAATATATGTATATGCATACCTATCTATCTACATATGTTCTAATATGTATATCTGTATCTATACATATATCTGGATAAGTTGTACTAATTCACGAACCTGAAGAGTGTGCTGATTTTGGAATGGTTCCTATACTAACCATCATTTCAAGCGACGTCGCAGTGAAGTCGTTATAATTTATCCTGAGAGATTAATAACCTTCTCATGATACTCGCATTTATTGGTGAGTAAATGCCCATTATCTATATCTTTATGGGAATCAGTAATCAGATATGTAATTACTGGTTATTTATCCATTACTGCTCCAATCTTTATGTAATCTTTATCTATATCAGATCTAGCCTTATTAACCATGATTATACAACCATGTGATCCCAATGTTTGTTGGTTAAGTCACAATAGTGGATGCTGCAATCACCATGATAGCTATTAATTGTATTCTCATTTGCTGACGGTTAAATCCCATTTTTTCATGTATATGTTATGTTGTCCTATCTTTGCAAATCCCACTTTATCCTCAGCCCCATATCCCCATCATATCCCCATGGTTTTAATTAATCACTTTAAAATGGGAATATCATCTAGAACCTCTGTTTTTTCCCGAAAATCCCATGGAAATCCCCATTTTTCACGGAAATCCCATGGAAATCCCATGGAAACCCCCCATTTTTCATGGGTGAAAAATCCTCCCGAGCCCCTGAGCAGCCCCGACATGCCAAACTCACCTCAGCCCCACCACCCAAGGCTGGGCCGTTCAGCGCCGCGACGGTGGTCTTGGGCGAGGCGTCGATCATATCCTGCCGAGTCCGGAGTTTTCGCCATGAAAAATGGTGAATTCCTGGGATTTCCATGGGATTTCCCCAAAAAAATTATGGTTTCATGGGACTTAACTGGGACTTCCACTGGATTTTCCCCCATCAAAAATGGAGATTTAACATGGTAAATCCTTTGCTAGTTATGGTGATCTTCCATTTACCATCTGGTTATTTAACATAGCCATGGAAGCCATGGTCCATAGAAATAGATGATTTTCCCAGCTAGAAACCTCCATTTATGGTTGGGATTTTCCATGGCGAACTGGCAATGTCATAACCAGATGGTATAGCAAAAACGCTGAAGGATTGAACTACCCATCCAAGGTCGAGGATGCTCACGAAGATTTCTGTTTTCAGCAGAAAAAAACATGGGAAATCCACTGGGAAGAATTGAGATTTCACCAATAAAAATTGAAATTCAACTGACAAGAATGCGGGGTTTCACCGGCAAAAAATGTGATTTCACTCTGATTTAAGCCGCCAAAATGCTGAGTGAACCACTAAACATGCAAATCGAACCAGCAAAAATGTGGATTTAACTGGTTGTATCACTGGAATAATGTTGATTCAATGGGGTTATTTCACCATCAACAGTGGGGTTCAACCAAAATCTGGAGTTGATCAAAACTAGGACGATTTCATCAAACCCTGGATATTGGATGCGCATATGTGTTCAGTAGGTATTTATATAATATGGCTATGGGAATATTTGAATATATAACATGGGTATATAGTCTTATATATTTATATTTGTGAATATATAATAATTGTTATTTGATGCGGATATTTCATGCTTCTGAGATTAATTGGTTTATATCATGGGGAATGAGGATGTTCGAGGATTGAAAAAGGGATAATGAGGATCTAATGAATATATATATATAGAAACAACTATATATGTGACTTATATGTGATTTAAACAGCTAAAAGAGATCAAACTGGTTGTGTGTGTAGTATGCGTGCATATTTGTAAATGGAATATAATGGTGGATCGAATGGGATAAAAACAACATGATAGAAGGACAATCTATCTATGAACACCCAGGATTTTTACATTAAATATAAGGAATTCCTGCAAATGTTCCCGTGATTCAATTCTGGGACTAGAGATGATTAGAGTATATTAGAGTATGATCATAAAATGAACCTGTGTTTGTCTGAAAATAAATCTGGTGCCACTAAATAAGATAATTTATCATCATGTTCTCCGTTTATATTGCCATTTGGGTGTATTCCTCATTTTCAGACAGATCCATACGAATGGAGCAAAAAAAACTCTCCTGCTATTTCCTGGTAATACACTGGCGCTACCAATTACCCCTCCCAACCCCCAAAGGCGCAAGGGAAAACGCCCCTGACTGAGGCCTTATTGTAGGGGGATTATCGGTGTGCAATCACTAAGACATCCAGTTGATCCATGGCCCCCCCATCCAACTCACCATATCTCACCATGTTCAAAGCCAAGATCTCAGATCCACATCTGTACAATCACCCCCATACTCAGCAGCACCCCATGCCACTACCGCTCCATCGCTGGAGATGGCCGCGAACGCGCGTTCCGAGGCCGCCAGGTGTCGGATGTTCTGCAACTGGGGCTGAACAGCGGAGGCATCGCCGCCGAAGTCCGGACTGCCCCAGGCCACCACGCTGCCATCGGCCAAGATCGCTGCGAAGGCGCCTTCCGTGGACTGAATCTGCTGCACTTCTTGAAGTTCATCCTGCACCCTGCTGCTGTCACCGCCATAATTTGGATGACCCCAGGTGACCACCTGTCCATCTGCCAGAAGGGCACAGAATGCGAAGTGAGTGGCTTGAATCCGCTGCACATTTTGCAGTTGATCCGCCACAGCAGTGCTATCCCCACCTCTGTTCGCAAGACCCCAGGTCACCACCCTATGATCTGCCAGTAGGGCAGCAAAGGCGTAGCTGGTGGATTGCAGCTCCAGCACCGCAACTCCAAAGTCCTTGGCCTCTTCCAAGGCCAAGTCATCCAGCATACCCCAGGTCACCACACGTCCATCTGCCACGGCGGCGAAGGCGGAACCGTCCTTGGTGCTTTGGACCTTTTGAACCCTCCACTGGTGAGCTGAGGCACACCTACCGCCCCAAGATGGATGGCCCCACACCACCGGAGTTCCATCCTGCAACACGGCCACGAAGGCGCTTGAAGTCGACTGGATCTGCTGCACATTTCTCAGCTGATCTTGGACCTTGCTACTGTTGCCACCGTGATCTGGATCGCCCCAGGTCACCACCGTTCCGTCCCCCAAAATTGCCGCAAAGGCGTGCGCATTGGACTGAATCTGCTGAACATTCCTCAGCAGCTCCTGTACTTGGGTGCTGTCACCACCATACATCGCGTGACCCCATGCAACCTTAGATTTGCTTCCAGGGGCCCAAATAAAAAGGATTCCCTGTAGATTCCCTAATGGTGGATTTGGGAAATAAGCCAAAATACGCCAAATCACCTTAACCAAACCCAGGCAACTGCCGAACCATCTGCCAAAATCGCGGCAAATGCACCTTTCGTGGCCTGAATCTGCTGTACATTTCGCAGCTGATCTGCCACATCATCACTGTCACCACCAAAGTCCGGGCGACCCCAGGTGACGACGCGGCCATCACTCAAAATCCCGGCGAAAGCATAGGCCGTCGACTGCAGTTGCTGAACATCTCTCAGTTCATCTTGGAGTTCCAACACCTTGTGGGATTCTGGACTCAAAAATGGGAAGCCGCCATCCCATGGGTTTTAAACATCGTTTTGCGATGAACCAGCCATAAATTGGGGTACCCAGAGTCCGATGACATAGCGAAAATGACCAAGTTCACATCATCGAACTGAATGGTCCAAGCAGCGCGTTCCATAGCTATGTCTGTGTGAAGTTACGGAGGATAAACACCATTAACCATGATTAAAAAAATCCTTTAACTCCCATTGAAACACCATCAATCACCATGAAGCTCCATGAAAATCATATGAAATCATGCCATTGACGTTGGCTTTTTGGGGTTCCTTCCCCACCTCGTAAGCACAACCACCACATTGGGACTCACCCCAAGCCACCAAGCCGTCTCCAGGACTAAATAAGGCAAAGGCTCTCCTGCAACGTGTCGTCCGGCAGGGATTTTCAACCACTTTTTTGGTTGCCCTCTGGTAATTTGTTACAATTCGCTATTGAAAATGACCATAGAAATAGTTGATTTACCCCTTAAACATTGTGCTTTTCCAAAGTAAAATGTTAGTTTACCAGAGGGTATTTTTTGCCTATTGATATGAAATGACCCTATTCAATCACCATTTCATCATATGTTTCATGGTTTAAACTCCCCATGGCTCTGAAAAAATCACCATCAAATCCCATTCAAAACTCATCAAATTCACCATGATAAATCACCATGAAATCATGTTTATATATATATGGTTAATCCTATTAAAATCCCATTAAACCCCATTAAATCCCATTAAATCCCATTAAAATCCCATTAAACCCCATTAAATCCCATTAAAATCCCATTAAACCCCATTAAATCCCATTAAAATCCCATTAAACCCCATTAAATCCCATTAAAATCCCATTAAACCCCATTAAATCCCATTAAATCCCATTAAACCCCATTAAATCCTAATAGTTAATGATGGTTGGTTACCTAAAACTCCCCATTTTCCACGGCTTCTCCACCCCACCTCGTAGCCTTCAGTCGTGGTGCCTTCACCAGCGCCGTCAACAGCTCGCCATCGCGCAGCGCAGCCTCCAGGGTGGCGCCAACGCGCAACGGCTGGCCATTGGGCGCCAGAAGTTGCAGGAAACCTGGCGCATTGAGAAATGGATTATGATAATTGGATCCTAACCATTGGAGAAGAGTCAGGGTGTTACATAATTTACCCAGTAACACACTGGTTGTTGTACAGGATGGCGCCCCCAGTCGATAGCGTGAACCGTTGGTGAACATTTTTGTGGCTGAAAAAACTATGGTTTATGGTAGATATAACGAACTAGTTCATGGGGATTATTTCATGGTTTATAAGCCAACAAACATAACTGGGGGGCCCCATCCTGTACCCTCTGGTAAACGTTTACATTTTACCATGGAAAATCACCAAAATCACCATGTTTAATGGGTAAATCAACTATTTCGACTGGGCCATTTTCAAGTTCGCAAACTGTAACAAATTACCAGAGGGTAAATGGCGCCATTCATAATGGATTATTATATATATATATAATTAATAATGGAATGTTGTATCTGTTTTTCAAGACACTGAGATAGGAAATAAAAACGTCGATTTGTAGTAGATGTAAATTTTGGGGTCATCAAATAGTGTTTTGAAATATGTTTTTCATTGCTAATACCGATACCCTCTGGTAATTTAACATAGCTATTGAAAATAACCCATTTATAGTTGATTTACCTATTCAAAATGGTGATTTTCTATAGTTTTTTGTATGTTTACCAGAGGGTACCCAGTCGAGCACCTGCAAACGATTCCGGTAGGTGATCATTAAGAATAGCCTCTGGTAAACTAACATAGGCCATAGAAATAGTGGATTTACCCATTAAAAATATAAAAATGGTGATTTAATGGGATTTAATGATATGATGGTATACCCTCTGGTAATTTCTTACAGTTTGCGATGAAAAATGGCCCAGTCGAAATAGTTGAGTTTCCCCAGCAAAATAGCATGGTGATTCTCCATCGTAAAGTGTAAACGTTTACCAGAGGGTACAGGATGGGGCCCCCCAGTTATAAGTTGGCTTATAAACCATTATAATATATTATAATCACCATGAACTAGTTCGTTCTATCTACCATAAACCATTGAATTCAGCCACTTATAAACCAACTGAACTTACAAAATTCCTAACGTTCTGGAGGATCACGTGGCATTTTTTAATGGCGAAATGGCAGGCACAGCTCCATGTCAAAGCTGACCATAAATGGGTTATTCAACTGTAAGAGTCGTCCCCAAATGGTAGATTTTAGTGACTGGAGATGGATCCATAGATGCTGAAACCCATTCATAACCCAAAAAAAACATAGTTATAACAACCCCAATCATCATAAATAGATAAGAACGGATATAAATGCCCAATAACATGGTTTAACAATAACCCGAAATGGTACAACCACCAGGCGATATATTTTTTTCCAACATCGCCTTGTCCAAAGCTCTTCTGCGCCCAAGCCTTGAGTTCCTCAACTTTGGTTGAGCGATCCACGGCGAAACGTTCGCTGCGACCACTCAGCAGAGTGATGTGCACGGCAGTAGCACTGGAAGTCGCCATGGCTTTTTTTCGATGTCCCAGGGCAGGCAATGGACCATGTCAAAATGTATGGAGATGGGTCAAAAACCGATCAAAACCCATATTTTGGGGGTATGAACATCAATTTTACCAGCGATTCCAGGAATCACCAGGGTACTGATGGGGCTTCTGATCCATACCGCCCATACCCATATCCCTTGTGGGACGAGATATGTGCTGTAAACCATCCCAATCTCACTGCTAAAATGGTCAGCTTTGGGCATCAAAAACGCCCAAAGGTGGCTGGAACGTGGATGGGTTAGGGGGTCAATTTTAAGGAAAGCTTACACCAAAACCCAACCAAAACGAAGGGTTTTGGACCCAGCTTTCAGGTATTTTAATGATGGTGATGGCCAATGATTTGCCATGATGATCCTCCGATTCTTGAATACTTTAAGGAATGCATGGTTTGTACTCTGTACCCCCCAAGACATACGGGTGAATCCCTAGAATCCTTGCAATTTTGGGGGGCTCCTTGTCCCCACGGATCACTAGTTCTTGGGAACACCAGGGACCATAAAAAAGTCAGTTCGGGATGAAGACGTGCATCTTCTCCATCCAAAAAAACTGATTTTTTTCTCGAAATTCTCATGGTGACCTTTTTGTTGATCCCCATCAACTTAAATACACAACTACCACCAGCACTGAATCCATGGTGAGTGGCCTCAGGTTCCTATTTTTGTTGGTTACCATCTGGTTATGACATTGCCACTTCGCCATGGAAAATCCCCGTGTTTAAGTTCGGTAAACCATCTATTTCGATTAGGGCCATCTATACCATGGCGAACTGTTAAATAACCAGAGGGTAAATAGTTAAATGCTGTTCTTCGAATCGCCAGGTTTCTGGACATAAAATACAAAGTTATTAGGATTCCCTGATTCTATTCTGGGCTTAATGTCAACCCTGGTTGATTTAATTAGTGACTTTCCCCCCAAAGAGTGAGATAGTTATGATTTGCTACGAACATGATACATTCCCAATTCAGAAGCCTAGGGATTTTAGCTAAATCCAGAGTTGACACTACCAACTATTCTATTACATTCTATTCCCATGAAATATCACCAGATAGATAGAGAGATATATATATATATATCACCAGCTAAATCACCATAAAATCAAAAAAAAACCAGTACCAGACGGCAATTCTAATTGAATTCGCATTGAATCACCACTGAAACCTCATAAATCCCCATAAAATCCATAAAATCACCATAAAATCGCATTAAAACACCACAAATCATCATTTCTACATTACACCTTGACGCAGTTTCTCACTTGCATCGTCTTCTTCCACTCCGCCCGAAGCCGGTGTCCATCATTTCGCTCAAGGCGGCCACTGGGTTGTTCTCCTCGCAGTGTAGGAATTTCATGGGAATAGAATGGGGATATGATGGAGTTCATGAAGAAATTCATGGGATTTTTGGAATATATGGAATGTATATGGAATATATATATATATATATACATCTCAAAGTGTCATATGAAACAGATACTGTCTCGCGCTCCCGCAGCTTTCTTTTTCCACAGCTATGCCTATGCTCAGTCAATTTCGCCTGCAATCCTCAGGTTTGCTTTGGGTTGTCACGATGTGACACGTACATAGCCCCAGACCAGTTTCGCCACTGGTCAGCTGCCTGGCAACCCAGGCTGGAACCTGCTCTGCAGGAATCACCCATCCCTTAAACCTAAGGGAAGGAAAAACTCTCTTGGTCGCCCCAAGAGAGGATCCCCGATAGAGGCTATGGACTCGCCTGCCTTGCAGGTCCCGTAACCTAGGCGGACATCTCCACGGGAGGTCGGCTCTTAGGGTTGGGAGGGTGGGGAAAGAAAACAGCAATGAATGCTATTTTGGTTCAAGTTTACTTGAGCCAAAATGATAGCATTCATTGAAACACTTGAAGATGATACATGCACACCCAAGCCTGCCAAACTCAATGCATGGGTACATCTCAAAGTGTCATATGAAACAGATACTGTCTCGCGCTCCTGCAGCTTTCTTTTTCCACAGCTATGCCTATGCTCAGTCAATTTCACCTGCAATCCTCAGGTTTGCTTTGGGTTGTCACGATGTGACACGTACATAGCCCCAGACCAGTTTCGCCACTGGTCAGCTGCCTGGCAACCCAGGCTGGAACCTGCTCTGCAGGAATCACCCAATGCACTCAATTCCCAAAGCACTAAAGGTATTCGAAGGTGAGAATGACAGCTGCAAAGGGTAGCTGGAACAAGATTGTAGGGAGGTACGACGAATAAAATTCAAAACCATGGCATCGCCACCATGGATCATTGACGCCAAGTCGGCTGATATCGTCAGCCCAGTTGCTCTTGCTCTGGACGTACTCCCAATATCCTTGGGCTCGCAGTGCAAACAGAGCTAGATGGATCAAATGACCTAGCTTCGCTAAGTCGGCATTGCTAGAACGTCCTCTCACTAGCGTCATGACGGCTGCTACGTTGTCCAAAAACCAGAGGCCGTGTCGGTTTCGAAACAGATCAGGCCTTTCGACAAGGGCGTAGAGCACCATAGATAGTTCCAATTGGGCGATATGCGTCTCTGCAGGTTGCCAAAGTGTTCCGAGCTCTGCACAGTTGGTCGCGACAAAACTGTGACGAATTTGTGATCCGTCAGGCTGGAAAAAGATCAGGTGAAAACCTCCTGAACCAGGATTGTCTGCTTCGACAGCTGCGTCGGAGGCTGCCAAAAAGCGCAGGTGATCCAGGTGCAGAACGGGAAATTCCCGTTTTGGCTGAAAGCGCATAACCGCTTCGATCACCTCGAAGCATGCTTCAATCTCGGGAGTGATGGTCGAGGTTGTCTCGTCTTGTCTGGCTTTGATGGCCATGAGGCCGCCATATCCCACTCGACCGTAGATTCCCTGTTCCAGGAAATTGGCCAAGCCGTACAGCTTCGATGCTGCCCCTCGGCTAAAATGGCCAGTCACCCTGGCTGTTGCCAACATGTCACGTACTTTGTCATGGAGCCGTTCTCGAGCCCAAAACTGTACATGCCCCGTTTGGTTGATGGAGCTGAGATCATGAGTCAATCCCAAAAAGGTTCCTGTGCTCTGCATTGATTGTTTCTTGTCCTCTGCGAAGGGGGAGCCGATAAGAGAACACAATTGATTCATGGCCCATTGGCCTGACCCTTTTGAGGATTGCAAGTCTGTAATGGTCGCATCATCAAAGTACAGGGATGTCAAAACTTGGCAAAAACGCCTGGCTAGTGCCTCCAATAGCCTGGAAAAACGGTTGAATGATGTAACCGCCAGCGGCAGTCCGAAGAGTAGCCCAGCGTAGACTTGGTATGCAGGGGTTTGCCATTCGTGATGGTACCACACCACCACGCAGCCCAGACTTTCCTGCAATGCCATAGGGCAATACCTGTATGCTGAAGGCAGATCTTCTTGTCCTGTTTCCCAAGCATCGTTCGCGAAGAAAACGGCTATCTCGTCATCTGTCCAACGATGCATTGCAAGGCGAATGTGCTGGGCAGGACGCAATGGACTGCACAATGTGAGCTTGTTAGCATCAGACGACAAGGCTGATTGTCCTCCGGTGTCCCCATTGTCGATCACACGCTGCTTGCCTGAGCTTTGTGTGATCACGCAACGCGGGATCAATCGATGGGCCTTGTTGCCAATGGCTCGCAGGAAATCTGTCCGTCGCAAGGGCTCTGTGCAGAAACCATTCGCTGCGTCCTCCAATGACTGCTGCAGGAGGAACTCATCATCCTTGCCTGCTCTCAGCTGGCCCAAGATGTGCTGATTGTGTTCCTGCCATCTCTCCAACACGTCTGCCATGCTGATCACCTCAGCTGGCTGCTGGGGGAATATCCCATACGGTGGTGCGTAGCCCACTGCAGGCAGCCCACGGATCAGACCATAGGGAAAGCTGGTGTCTGCCCATGATGTCAGCAGCATCAGCAATGCGATGAGCCCCACATCGCGGTGCCGTGTTACCTGCTGGATAGCCGGCTCTTGGAAGGATCGCAAGTGGAGGGTCACCCCCTCCCAGCGTCTCTTCAGCTCTCGCATGGCCCCGACTGCCTGCTGTCGCCACGGGCGCAACTGCTGGCCATGTGCCACATAGGCATCTGCTACGAACTCCAGGTCTAAGTCGACGACTGGGAGGTCTTCGTAGGGCAACGGGTGCTGGGCTCGTTGGACTGCTTGGTTGAAGTGGTCCTCAGGATCCAAGTTGAACGGCAGCAGTGGGGGCAAAGCGGCACGGTGTGTCATCGCACCCACTTGGCACCCGTCCCCAATCCGTGCGAGCTGCCTCACTGACCCGGCAGCCAGATGCGGGACTAGGGGCCCGTCCCAAGCTTCTCCTCGCTCTGCAAGCCAAGTGGCATATGAGCAGAAGGGCGGGCTGTTGATAAGGTCTTCAATCATTGCAAACTTGTAGTTCTTGAACCAGTGCTCGGGGAAAAGCTTTTGGAATGCCAATACCAGTGCTTCTTGGCTCATCATGGGTAGGGCTACCCCCCTGGGAATAGCCTGGATCCCTTGCAACAATGCCACAGTCCTACTCCATCGGCCATCGGTGCCCCGCTGCATCGGGTCACCCCCAGGGGCGGTGGCATCGAAGAAGAGGCCAATGAGCATGTCCGCTTCGCACAGGTGCTCCATGGGGCAGTCACACGCCAGCTCCATATTGCTAAGCTCATGCAAGGCGTCCCACAAAGGTGATGTTCGAATATGGACAATGTACCTGGCCGGCCATTCACCGGCTTCGCAGTTGTGGCCCGGTGTCCATGGCGATTTCCACTTGGTCGTCGATAGGCGATGATGAAAGCTGCCTCGGCCGACGTAGATGGTCTTGCGTGGTAGCTTGTTGTTCTCGATCATCACCTCCTTGACGAGCCTTCGGACCGGTAACCCCGATCGTTCAGCCCTCAAGGATTCTGTGAGGCCCAGCGTCACCGCCAGTGGTGCCATTGCCCACTCCCGCATTGCGCGCGGGTCCATATCCAGCCAATGTTCACGGCGTCCGACTGACATGAACGTGGGCATGCGTGGGACATGCAGGACGGCTAGACCTGTGCGGACTGCCCACCAACTAGCCGACACTGCAATGGCAAAGGCAAGGACTGCTGTGTACTCTGCCTCTTCTTTGGATGGTAGAACCTCTGGCCGTCGGAGGTGTATGGGGTCCATTCCTGTGGGTCGTGCACATGGTGGCAATTGGCTGGGGGCCAGCGTTGGATCTCCTCCACATTGTGTCGTAGCACTTGATGTTTGCAACGCGCCCCGCCCAAAGTACATGCCGCATAGGCTGTGTCGAACCATTGTCCCGATTCCCACATAGTCACCTCTGTGGACGTCCACCAGTGCAAGGAGCGGGCAGGGTTTTCACGCACACTGCCTCCCCCCCTATCCCGCAACTTCTGAATTTCGCCCAAGACATAGTTGCAGGCTTTGTTGTCAAGGTCGACTCTTTGGGCATCCCGGCTGTTGAGGTGAGGCAGGCCATCAGGGTAGACCTCGGATCGAAGAGGACCAGGGGCTGGCCGCCCGTCTTCAAACTTCCTGGGGATCTCCCTGGCCCTGCTCTTTGTCGAACAGTCGATAGCTGCCGCTATGAAGATCACCTCTTCAAGCTGTTTGCTCAGTGAGTGTTGCCGGCGCTCATCTGACAGGTCATGGCTGTCATCCAACAACCAATCCACTGTAACGCATTGCCACCCGCAACTGATGAATGCTTTGGTGAGGGGTGCGTTGGGACCTGCCATGAGATCTGCCATAAGAGGTCGCCCCTCTTCCTCTTCTGGGGCGTGTCAACGCTTACCAGTGCAATTGGCTGCACCGTGGTTGAACGCTCCACATACCCGATCTTTTCTGACAACTGCTCCGCATCGATGGGCTCCTTGAGGACATGGTTTGGCCTTACAGCCTCCTCGTTGAAATTGCGGGCAAAGTTTGGTACCATCCTTCATTGCCGTCGCCACGGGTTTGCCATTGATCGGCTTGCCCAACTTCAAGGGTGATGTGCTTGGCGGCACCTTATATGGGCTTGCAGTAGAGGCTGCGGTGGGGGCTGCACTCTTCCTGTCCGGGGTAGCGGGCCCTGGTGCGGACCAATGTGCGTCCCTGGACGTGTAGATCTCGCTGATCACCTGTCCCAAGCTCGTCGTAGACTCACGAAATTTGGACACCCACTCACTACGTTCCTCCACGTCTTTGGCCTGGAGCCATTGCATGCGCTGTGATGTGGGCAAACCTGCCACACTGCGCTTGGCTCTGAAGTAGTACTTGTAGACGATGTCCATGGGAACGTTGACAAACTTGACTGTATCGGCTCCTAAGTTGAGCTCTTGCGCGGCATCCGGTGCTCCGGTCACCCCAGAGCACCCTGCCATGGCATAAGCCAACATCAGGGTGAACAGCCGGTCCAGGTAGTTGTCGACATCATGGGTGACCACCTCCTCATCGTCGCCATCTTCCAAGAACAGTCCTTCGCTGAGTTTGCGCTTCTTCTGCGATGTAGTGAGCTGGAATTGAAGGGTTTTCACTCTCCATATGTTGTACACGCAAAGCATGCGCTTCTGCATCTCTCTGGCGACTCTGGAGATGGTGGTGTTTGCTGGGTGGATCTCTGGGGGGAAGCGCATCTTGTAGCGTCTCCAAAACTGCTGCTTGGTGTCGCGCAGCTCGGTCTCCCCAAGCATGGTGTCCAAGTCCGACAGCGCAATCTTGGATCGATCCTGCTCCACCTGACGATAGTAGAGTCCCACTGCGGCCCATGCTCTGCGGACTCGAGCCGTCATCAGCAGCGCCTTATCCCCCAGGCCCAGCTTAGCAACCCAGGGCTCAATGGCTTGCTCCGATGCCCAGAGGAAACGAAACTCTTGCAAACTTTCGACGCCCAACCGGAGCAGGGCTGTAATTACCCCATCATCCAACGAGAAGTTGTCACCCAACTTCCTTAGGATTTCCTCCGGGGAACCCTTTTCCAGTGGGACTTTATCAGTCTCCATGGCCTATTCTCGAGGACACCCCTCTAGCTAAGGCCCAGGGATCCCCTCCCTTTGACTGAAAACTGCGCCTCGGGTCTCCCCCGTGCGTTGTGCTGGAACAGCCTGGCGTGGCATGAAATAAATGGACCCTGACATACACTGCTGTGATATCTGGACATGTGTACAACGCACAGCTGTGTTGCGACCTCACATGACATCACCTTCATGCCGCCACAGAGCTATGGTACACTAGACTATCTGAGGTCCCCCTCCCAGATGGTCTTGTGCGTTGTCGTGAAAGGAAAAACTTGAAAAACACAATGAAAAGACATGAGGGCAACGGCACTCGCTCAGTGGGCACCCCACTGAAAGTCACCTGGCTCTACTATTTTCCTCTCGCACATGATGTTACTGCTGGGGGCGGTCATGCAGGCTGGATTGAAGCTCTTATCCAAGCCCCGAGCTGATGAATTCGGCTCTCCATGGCCGGAACGGGCCAGTGCTGCTGATCAGCGCAAAGGCCAAAAATTCGGCTTGGGCATCCTAGGCAGGTGGCCACCATGACGCTGGCGCTCGACGGAGGCACTGGTCACACCAGGGGCGCTCCCATGCCAGAGCTTCAAAGACGTCCGTGGACATGTATGGGTTCACCAGGCGCTTCGCCTTCCCATCGGCCTGCTTGTGCTGGCACAAGGTGATGCCGTCCTCGACCGTGACATGGGTGCTGGACCTCTCCGTAGCTGCATATCCCTGCGGCTCGGGGTGCTGTGTTCCCACCGCGGTGTCCTGGAAGGTCTTGTGCAGCCACTTCCGCATGCCTTGGTCGCGAATGACCTTGTTCAGCTCTGTATCCCTGCGGCTCTCCACGTAGTGGTTGGCATCCTCAATGGACTCGCCGGCCAGTAATGCACGGCAGAGGATGCCTAAGAAAGCACCCCGGTGTCGCCCCTTGATGCAGTGCACCACGACGTTGTCGCCGTGCCAAACAGTGTTCTTGACGGCCGGCCACACGTCTGTCCACTGTTCGTTGCGTTCCTGGCTGTATGCCGCCGCGAAGGTCATCAGCTGAGCTCCCGGGAGGGTCACCCCCCCCCGGCTCTCAGGACCATTCGGGAAGCAGCAGATCTGCAACGCTGTCTTGGGGAACTTGTCCACCGTCTGCCTCATTGGAAGTCCTGCCAGGTAGATGCCACCACCCTTCCGGGATGTCCAGATGCAAGTCGGGGCCTGGGCCGTCCCTGAGCCCACACCCAACCGCTCCAAGTGGAGGTCCAAGGTGTCTCCTGCTGCTTTGCCACGGCCTTTCTTTGGCATGGCCTTCATCTGTGGCTTCCCAGGAGCGGCCAAGCGCTTCGGCGTTGTGGTTGTAGCCCTGGACTTCGCAGCTGTGGCCGGTGGCTTAGGTGTAGTAGCTGCAGCCTTCGGAGGTGTCTTGGGGGCTGCAATGGCTGGCGCCTTGGGCGGAGTCTTGGGTGCAGCCTGACCTCGGGCTTTCTTGACAGCTGCGC
Organism: Cladocopium goreaui; assembly: GCA_947184155.2. Taxonomy (NCBI): domain Eukaryota; class Dinophyceae; order Suessiales; family Symbiodiniaceae; genus Cladocopium; species Cladocopium goreaui. The sequence goes on from CAMXCT020004445.1 coordinate 1,721,637, forward strand.
GCATCACCTCGGCCATCTCGTCGTCAGTGGCACCGCTCGCCGCGGTCCTCTTCCGGCCAAAAGTGGCCTTCTCTCCCACGGCTGCCGGCACCAAGGTGGCCGATGGCTTGGGTGCCGCTGGCACTGCTGTTGCGGCCAACACCGCCCGCTTGATGTTGCAGACGCCTGCGCCGTGCTTGCCACCACATGCCCATCCTGACTTTTGTAGGATGGCACACAAGTGCACTCCGAAGGGGCAGGAGTCTGCCGGATTCGGGCACTCGTCCGTCTGGAACTCCGGGCAAATGGCCTTACCATTCTTCAAAGTGGCCGTCAGCACCTTGCCATTGAGTTGATCAGGCATCTGAGGTGCCGGTGCGGCTTCGGCCTCTTGCCGGGCTTGCTGTGCCGCTTCAACAAACTGCTGTGACAACTTGAGCCTCTTCTTCACGTCCTGGAAGCTGTGTGCAGAGGCCCAAATAGGTTGGCGGTCTTGTCGCAGCAACCTGTCAGCTTCAGTCAGGCCATGAGCTCGGGCTGCATCTAGCTCTGCCTGCGGGATCGCCTCCCACAGCAGGTTGCTAGCGAGCTTGGCCGTAGCGCCCCAGATCAGGGATTTCACCTTGACCGACGCGGCGTATTTTGCCGAAGAATAGTGAAATGCCATCGCCCCCACCTCTGGTTGCTCACTCTTGTTTTGCCAGTCGCCCAGGGCTGCCATTTCTTCAGGCCTGCATCCTAACAACTGGGCCACCGTGGGTGCAAGCCTCCTCCAGCTGTAGGTGGTCAGGTCTTCTGGATTGTCGAGGAACACTGACATTTCCTGTTGCATCGTCTCTTGCACTTCTAGGATCGTCCATGGGCGCCCTTCGTCCGAAAAACAAAGGCCTGCAAGTCTCTGCCTTGCTGGTGCCAGCGTCCTGTATGCCTCCAGCACTTCCTTGGCCCAAAAGAAGCCGTTGGCGAATGTGGCCGGCACCGCAAAGTCGAAACCTTCGCGGGCATGCTTTTGTTTTCCCTTAGGGCACCTGCAATGGAGGAATGCAGCGGTGAGGCGCCGAGGTTCTGATCGCGCGATGTGCGCATACCTCAAACAGCCAAACGACATGATCCAAGGAGCCAGAAGAACTGACCACCTCTCGTCGCCGACCGCGTGCAACTCCGTGATGCGGTCCTCCAAGGCCTGCACTAATGGCGGCTCCACCACTGGTGCTTGCCCACGCTGCCCAGTCGCCCTGGGTGTTGCAGGCACTTGCAAGTTTCCCAGCTCCATGTCTTGGTCGGCATTCTTGTTCATCCATTTCAAGGCTTGGAGTGCTCGTGCTGGCGCCTGGGTATGGTTGAGGAACTGATCCAGGTCGACCATTCCAGGAGGAGCGGGTCGCCCCCGACTCTCCAAGAAGGCCCTCAGCTCCAACCAGGTGTTGACCACTCGGTCAATGGTTGCCTTCTCTGCGTCCTTCACCTTCTTCTCGGCGATCCTCTTGCACGTCTGTTTCCATTCGGCCTTGAGGGTGTCTGTCAAGATGCCAGCTGGTTTGTATGCGCCCATTCCGACAAACATCGACACCAAGCCGTTCACTCGCTTTTGGACGGCTTCATCCAGGTTCTTGGTGACGTTGACGGCCTTGGGCTTTTTCTTGTAGATTGTCTTGCGCACAGGGCGCAGAGTGACGGAACCCTTGGGGTTGTCCTCCACGACTTTGGCCCCAGCAGCAAAGAGGTGCTCTTCCACCCTTGCTCTTGTCTGCAGCCAGTCATCCGCTACGTGACCCTGAGTCTCCGAAACTAGTAAATTTACTAACCACAAAATTTACTTAAATTTAGCTATTTACAAGAAAATTTACTTAAATTTCCTTAGTAAATGTAAATTTACTTGGTAAGTAAATTAATTTACTTGGTAAGTAAATTAAATTTACTTGGTAAGTAATTTTTTTGGACATTTTTTTGGTTGAAAACATATATAGTTTTTGATGTTTGTTGTTTAATTTCTGAGAAGTATTGCAAGACAAATTGCCTTGGAATGTACATGTTTTTGTATTGTTTCTTTTCTTTTTTGGTAGGCTTTACTAAAAAAACATGTGATTTTGGTTCTGGAATATTGTTGGAATTGTTGCATTCCATTTTTGGACCTCTTATCTTCAAGTGTTGGACTTGTTATTACCCGGTTTTTTTCTTTTGGAAGGGTTGTAATATGCTTTGTTTCATTTTATTGAAAGAAGAATGCACATGGCATGCAAAATTACCACAGGAAAAAAAACTACAACCTTCTTGGAATGTACTAGGTGCACAAAGTTTGGATGCTGATCATCAATGTCTGGATGTTTTTCTTCTCCTGTTTGAGCACTGCCAAGGGAATCCCTGACAAACATTTCATTCAGAGGCAATTCACTGTGGAGGTGGCAACATGATTTTGCATTGCCACACTGACTAGATGAATTTTGGCTTGTCTTTGTTGATCAAGCTCTGGGCATAGAAAGCTGGCAGCAACATATCTATTGTCTTTATGTATTTACTTGAGATCCTGCTGCTTGACATGAAAGTCATTACACATAGCGCTTTATAGCATGTTTTGGGCTTGGCAGCTTTACTTGTGAATTTGTTCTACTGGTAAGCAATGGATGCCTTTAATTCAGAAACTTTTCAAAGCTATATTGGCAGAGTGCGCACTGTGAAAAAAGGCTGCTTCTCTTGAGATTTTACCTGTGACATGTTTCATGTGGAGTTGCATTACTTCAGAATTTACTTGTGATACAATGGTTCCAAAACATGATTGTCTCTATCATGTTTTGTTGCACTATTTGAAACTTACTTGTGAAGGTTTTGAAGATCCCATTGGAGTCATCATGTGGAGATGCAGCATTACTTTAGACCTCACTTGTCATGGTTTTGAACATTCCAGCGAACTCATTCTGTGAAGTTGCATTACTTGTGAACTTACTTGTGGATCATTTGAATGTTTCAGTGAAGTTGCACTTCAGAAGCTGCATTACTTGAGAACTTACATGTGAAGATTTTGGGGATTGCAGTTAACTCAGCCTTGAGAGTTGCAACACTTGAGAAGGTTTAGAGGGATGGCCCTGCTGGCTTACTTGGGGAGTCCATTGAACCACATTCCCATGAAGTATCTTCACATGTAAGGTCAAAGATGAACCAGTTCTCATCAGAAAACTTATAATTTTGTCCAAAAATCGGCAAAAAACTATATGCAGTTTGTATGCAGTTTATATGCAGTTTATATGCAGTTTTAAAACTACATACGGTTTTGACAAAAGTGTATGTAGTTTTACCAAAACTGTATGTAGTTTCAAAACTGCATAAACTGCATACAAACTGCGTACAAACTGCGTACAAACTGCGTACAAACTGCATATCAATTTTTCATGAATAAAGACATTTTATCCAGGAAACCTCAACATTTCATCAGAAAAATGATCCAAAGATAACCCATACATGAGTATGACACCAATCTACTTGGACATCCTTTGTATTCAGATCAAAATAAAATTTCTGATTGCACAATAGTGCTGTGCAGTGTGACTTGCCTTCACCTGCAGCTGGAAAAAACGAACAGCAAGGTCTGATGTGTTACCTGAGACTTACTTGGGAATCCAAATTCATATGACACACTGATTTCACCTTTTGAGCTGTTGCTGCAATACATGAGAAGTTACTTGAGACCTACTTATGGTTCCTTGCTGCATCTCTTGGTGTTCTCATCCTCCCTGGAGACGAAATGGACAACCTCCAAGAGATCTTTGTCTTTATTCGACAACACCAGAAGAGAAACCAAGCAAAGCACCCCTATCGCATGAAACTGGACAAGTTGACAATGTTCCAGCCCAAGAAAGGCTACCCCAAACTTCGTGGCAGAGCCAGTGACATTGCTGGACTAGCCCATTGCATGTTTGATCTTTGGTCACACTACATGGATCAAGGTGATCAGCACCAATCAGCACCACCTACGCATTCGTCTATTTTTGAAATTGAATTTGGAGCTCAAAGACATTTTGGAAACATTCTCGCCTACCTATGGCCACACAGCACTTCCAGAACCACAATACACCAAAGCATTCCAAGGAGGGCTTTCAATGGCCCAGCTCCACAAGCAACTCAATGAACACTTTGAGGCAACTGATGTGATTTTTTTTAATGTCACAAGCAAAACTCATTTCGCATTGCACAGTTTGCAATTTTCCAACTGTATACACCCTTTCCTGATATGGTGTTACAAAGGAGAGTCCACTATGCGTCGTGCACAGATCCTTTGGAAGTCTTGCTTGCATGGCAGCAAACACTGGCAGGCTTCAAAGAAAGCTGCTTGGAAGGAGCGCCATTTAATGTGGATGCAGTGCAAGATCTAAAGGATAAACTTGAATAGTTTCACCAAAGGCAAAGCAGAAATCACGGCTTTCCAAGTTGGGTTCATTACTTGTGAGAAACAAAGAAAGTAACCTACTTTTAACTTTCATGATCTTTATATCATCATTTACTTGAGAAGTTGAAGCTTTGCAGGTTACAAGAAACATTGCAATCCCACAATTGACATTTGCATGAGATCAGGTTAAAAACAATTCCATGTGTTGGAAAAACAGCTTCTGCAACACAAAACTTTCATTTTTTCATATTTTACCTTATTCCTAACACCAGCTTTCAACAACAGAAATGAACTCTACCATAAAAAATGTTTCTTTGTAGTGAAGTGTGATGTTTTTTTCCATAAATTTCTTCAACAAAAAATCACCACATGCAGTTTGTATGTTGTTTCTATGCGGTTTCTATGCTGTTTCTGTGTTGGCCAAAAAATTACTTAAAAATTTACTTTCTCAAAAAATTACTTGGTTCCAAGTAAATTGTTCATTTACATTAAATTTAGGCAAAAAGTAAATTTACTAGTTTCGGAGACTCAGGGGATGGCCAGCTAGTCCAACGACTTGATCGTAGTCGGTGTAGGCATAGGCGAAGTCGTTGTCGTCCAGGAGGCCTTCGTTCTCCCTCCATTGACGCGCACGCTGTGCAGCTATCATCATCAAGGAGTCGGCTGCTCTCCATCCCGGTTCAGGGTCACCCCCTGACGAGGACGAAGCTGCCGCTTGAGCTGCATAGTAGCCTTTGCCGCCTGATGCCATGGCGCTGCACCCTAACAAGATTGCTAAGGTGCGGAGAGCAAAAAGATGCTGCGGTGACTTCAGAGGTGCCTCCTCTGTCATAAAATCAACCTGCAGCAAACATCTTCTTACGTCCTCCACAAGTGCTGCATGGCTCACGCCAGGTGAAGCAGTCACTACACATCCCGACGCAGCATGCCCAGCACACGCGCCTTGTGGGGTCTCCGCACTCTGTGCAGGCTGTGCCCAGCTGAAGCATGCCTGCCTCCTGCATTCCAGCCATCCACATAGCGCTCGATGTGCCCTGGCGCCTTCTCTCCCCCAGGCCACCCAGGGTCGCCCCCTAGGTGCTCTGGGGAAATGCCGCGGTTCGAGGAAGACCGGTAGGAGCTCGTGAGGGCCTGTGCATCTGAGCCAGCTCCTCCATTGATCGAACAGCTCCCCCAAGCCCAGTTGCCCAGCGTCGCCCGCTGAGCACCTGAGCTGCAACCCGTAGAGATCCTGGGGCACGATGTCAGCGGCCACTTTGAGCTTCCTGTAGGCAGCGACCAGCAGCAGGTCCATGGGGTCCTGGTGCTGGTAGTAGTACGCCCAAGCATCCGCAGGCGCCACATCATCGGGCAGCACAACGCCACGGCTGTTCCACAAGCCGAGCCACGGGAACTTGAACCCCCCCACATGAGCTGCGCAACGCTGGCAGTCATCAAGGCAACAGGGTAGCTTCGGCAGGGGGGGGAAAAGCTCTGAATCTGTCCCAGTCGTGATGACGTAGGGGGAATGCAACACTTCAATACCATGCATCCAGCATGTGTATGCTGCAGCATCAGAGCCCTCCCGCGCCAGCCTTTCCACGTGGCTCTTGAACTCCAGGAAAGCAGCAGCATGAAGGATCTTCGCCTCAGTGGCTGCCGGGATATCGATTCCTGGGAGTTTGCGCTGCATACAAGGTCGCCCCTTGTGTATAGTTTGAACCACCCAATCAAGGTCTGGAAAGGTCACCCCTTACCAAGACCAAGAAAGAAAACAGCAATGAATGCTATTTTGGTTCAAGTTTACTTGAGCCAAAATGATAGCATTCATTGAAACACTTGAAGATGATACATGCACACCCAAGCCTGCCAAACTCAATGCATGGGTATATATGGAATATATATGGAACATATGGACATACCCTCTGGAAATTTGTTACAGTTTGCTATTGAAAATGTGGATTTACCCTCTGGAAAATGGTGATTTTTCATAGCTATGTTAGTTTACCAGAGGGTTATTCGAGGCAAAACGACAGGTCAGGGGATGTGGTTGCGGATCATTTCACCGAACAGAATAGTCTGAGTCGGGATGTGGAAAGCCACCCATTTTGATGATGGGAACAATACTTCTGGACCAAGCAACAGTTGGGATAGTTCCAAAACAGAAAAAGTATCCGTTAAGTTTCTGAACAAATGGAAGAAAGTGAGCCATAGCCAATCCCTCACTTCCACCGTATCGTTTTTCAGCATCACACACAAAAAAGAGCAACGATGTCCGCACAGGTCTATTTGATACAGTTTCTTGAATCTGCACATCATTCCATGAAACTGCGACCCCAAAATCGTCATTTCCAAGTCCGTAAAACATCTAAAAATCGTTGGCAAATAGATGTTCATCTTCCTAAAATGTCATGAACCATTTACCACAGGTCCAAAATATGGAACATCCAAAAAAAACATGTAGTCCTAAATGGATCTTCCTAAATATTCCTATTTATAGGTATTGATCCATAGCCATAGGTCATGGTCCTTCATCTTCTCTGGACCCATCGCAACCATCACGGCAAACCTCAGGCCAGAGGGGAAACATCCATGGCCCATGGTTGGTTAAATGGTCAGGAAGAATCATAAACATTTATAAAATGGTAGAGGACTCACCGGCGCACTTGAAAGTGACTCACCTGCGCACTTGATCACAGACTCACCTGCGCACAGGATCCAGACTCACCCGCACAAGATCCAGACTCACCTGCGCACAACACACTTAGAAAGGGAGAAACCAACCTTTAGGTTTATAAATTAGGGGAACAGGGGTAGCAAGGGAGAAACCAACCAGGGGAACAGGGGAACAGGGGAACAGGGGTAGCAAGGGAGAAACCAACCTTTAGGTTTATAAATTAGGGGAACAGGGGTAGCAAGGGAGAAACCAACCTTTAGGTTTATAAATTAGGGGAACAGGGGGGGAACAGGGGAACAGGGGAACAGGGGAACAGGGGTTGCAAGGGAGAAACCAACCTTGCTCACTATAAGTCAGTTCTGATGGTGTCCTGATGTTTTCCGTCCTTGCCCACTATAAAAATCAGATCTGATGGTGTCCTGATGGTTTTCGTCCTTGCTCACGATAAGTCAGATCTGATGATGTCCTAATGGTTTCGATCCTTGCTCACTATTAGTCAGTTCTTACGGGATCCTGATGGTTTCCGTCCTTGCTCACCATCAGTCACTTCTGACGGTATCTTGGTGGTTTCCGCAGTTGCTCAGAATATTTGGAAAACCATCCGCTCAGCCAAACATTCCATTGATTCTCTGACTCTCTGATCATTTAGGTTTTCTGAATGAAAACAAGGAAGTCCAAAACAAGATATCGATTCAAGAAACCCTCGCTGAACGCGCGATGACTCAGCATGGATTTCAAACTGAAATACCAAAGAAACACCGCCGGCAAAGTCCCCGCAAAAAGAGGTAAATAAAAACTAAGCCACACGCATACTAGTCAAGTGCATACTGGTCAAGTGACATGGTCTATCCCCGTCCTCGCAAAAGGGTACCCCTTGCTTAAAAACAAGATAGAAGCCACAAACCCGACTGCATTCACGATCTTAGTGTACGAGTGACTCTGCAATAGGACAACGAACCTTTCTTTTCATGCATAGTGCGCGCGTATCGTCTCAGCAATTCACCTGATCAACAATTCACAAAGAGACAAGTAACGCACAAAGACACGCATGGAAAACATCGCTTGGAGACAATACATATTTCCCGTGTTACCAGTCTCAGTGTGGAGTGGAAAGTGTAGAGTGTGGAGTATGGCGTGGAAAGTGTAGAGTGTGGACTGCAGACTGTAAAATAAGGAGTGTGCAGTGTCAAGCGGTACTAACTACTTCCTAGAAGTACTTGCACAAACTACTTCCCAGAAGTACTTTGTACTGCAACGCTGGCACAAAACACGTTCCAGTACTACTTTGTACTACAAAGCTTGCACGAAGCACTTTCCAGTACGACCGTGTACTACAAAGCTTGCACAAAGCACTTCCCTGCCGGTACTTTTTACTACAAAGCTTGCCCAAAGCACTTCCCAGTACTACCGTGTACTACAAAGCTTGCACAAAGCACTTCCCAGTACTACCGTGTACTACAAACCCAGTACTACTTTGTACTACAAAACTTACAAAACACGTTCCAATACTACTTTGTACTACAAAGCTTGCAGGAAGTCGTTCCCAGTACTATGTACTACAAAGCTTGCAGAAAGTCGTTCCCAGTACTATGCACTACAAAATTTGCAGAAAGTCGTTCCCAGTACTACTTTCTACTACAAAGCTTGCACAAACTACTTCCCAGTACTACTGTGTACTACAAAACTTGCACAAAGTCCTTCCCAGTACTACTTTGTGCTACAAAGCTTGCACAAAGCATGTTCCAGTACTACTTTGAACTGCAAAGCTCGCACAAAGCACTTCCGAGTACGACTTTGTACTACAAAGCTTGCACAAAGCACGTTCCAGTACTACTTTGTACTACAAAACTTGCACAAAGCACCACCCAGTACGACTTTGTGCTACAACGCTTGCTTGCACAAAGCACTTCCCAGCACTACCATGTACTACAAAGCTTGCACAAAGCACTTCCGCAGCCGCTGCAGCAGGTCGGCGCAAAGAGCGCTTCGCCATGAAGCGTAAAAATCCACAACAACCAAACAAGCTCTGTCTGACACGAACATATCATTCAACATGTCCCTATTAGTTTGATCCATTGAAATATATGCGGATATGGTATTCAGTTCCGGAACAAAACATCACTATGAAATTCGAAAACCTGTACAGAAGAAAGGCGTTGACATAATCCTTATGCATGTCAACATTGAGGTTCAGAGAGCCAAAAAGCATTCCAGCAAACCAAGGTTACAACCGGCACACATGGAAAAAAACATGAGTTGCAATGTGTTTTTATTTCTGGAAACTGTTTCATCAATACTTCCGAGTGTCTATCGAGAGCAAGCGGACCCGAGAGAGGACAACATCGCGTAGCGCAGAGGACGCGTGGGAATACTAGTAGAGAAAGCAAGGAGTGACTGTGAATGCCGAACAATGAATAAGGTCAATTCCGGACCAGCAATGCCAGTTACTTACCACCAGTGTGCATGATGATGCTGATGACGAAGATGATTATGATTACATAATTAATCATAATTATCATGATGATGATGATCATGGTGATGATGCTGACGACCACGTCGACCATGACGGTGTTGATGAGCATGATCATGGTGATGATGATGATGATGATGAAGAAGATGCGGATGATCATGTCGACTATGACGGTGTTGATGAGCATGATGATGGTGATGATGAAGAAGAAGAAGAAGATGCTGATGATCACGTCGACCATGACAGCGTTGATGAGAATGATGATGGTGATGATGGTGATGGTGATGATGATGATGATGATGATGATGCTGATGATGCTGAAGATGATGAATATCATGAATGAAGGTGCATCACGTGCACAGGCGAGTCCGGCCATCACGTGCACCAGCGAGCCAAAATCACGTGCACAGGCGAGGCGGTTACCTTATAAAATGGCCCATGGGTTAGATCTTTAATGGTCATTTATGGTTGTTGGTTCATTACCATGTTGTTTTTATAAACAAACTGAAGAATGGATGTTCATCTTCCTTATGAAAAGAGTTGGTAAATGGATGTTATGTCATAAATGGTAGTGAATCTTTAAAAAAAGCTCTGGTGATCAAACATGGCAAGAAAAAATGATGGAAAAGTGGCCTATCTATAGATGACTTTTCCCATTTTAAAGCCTCCGCTTTTGATTTCCCGGTGCTTTGTATGTTTGATCACCCTACCGGGTACACAGGGTACACGACGTCATGGGGATAACCCTCATACAACATGACTAGCCCGGTGCCAGAATAGCACCCATAATATCACTACAAGTGTTTTTCCATATCCCATGGAATATTCCATGAATAGGCGAGACTAGAATCTCCCCAGAAACCACCATGTTGAAGTGGTTTTCTGCTTGAAAATAATCAATCACCATTTATATAATAGTCATAATCCCATTCTATTCAGTATAAATATCCAATATCATTGGTTATTATTCATGTTTTTCTATATTTACCTCACATATTTCTCTGACACGTCCCGCATATATTTCCCATATGCTTCCCATCTATATTCAATTACTTATACTAGTATCCCCATTGTATCGTCAAATCATCATTGAACACCATTAAAACACCATTGAAACTTGAAACACCATTAAACCACCATCAAATGAAGGCGGATGAAAAATGAATATGGATACTATATATATAATGATACATATAATGATATATATATAATGCTTTAAAATAGTCCCTGGTTCAATCACCATCAATATGCCCTTGATATCCTCATTATAGCACCATTAAGTCGGATTATAAAATCTCTCAACCATCGTTGGTTACGTCACCAATTGTTGATGCTTAAATCAATCATTATAGCCCTATAGAAACAACATACCATCTGCTAATTTAACAGTTCGCCATGGAAAATCACCATTTTTAATAGGTAAACCATCTATTTCTATGGGCCATTTTCCATGGCTATGTTAAATAACCAGGTGGTAATATATGTGTATATTGTTTCCTCTGGCTGAGTAGCTCCTCGTGCCATGTGTCTATTTTTTTCTCCATGATTATCTCCATTCTATCTCCCACTTTATGGCGTCTCCATCATCCCATTATTTCCAATAGTGTTGCTGTTATTCCATACGTATCCCATATATATATATTATATATATATATATTTCCCATATGTGTTTTGTATTACTTATACACCAAGTTCACCATTAAGCCACCATTTTTTAAACACCAGTACACCATTAAACCACTTTACATTTCCCATATGTCTCTGCTTGCTGCTTTGAATTCCTCTGAAAAATCTGACTTCGTCAGTTGGGATGATGAAATTCCCAACTGTTTCTGGAAAGTCATTCAAAATTCCATGGTTTGAAACCACCAACCAGCCATATGTCTCCACTGTCTCCAGCTTTTCTCCGAGCCGCTCCGTGATCTCTGCGCCGCCGCAGAACATGGCACCTTGACCCGTAACGACAATGGCCTTCACCTTCGCAACGCGCAAGGCATGCGCATGGGGAAAATATGTAAGGAAGCAGCAAAACAAAGGAGGGATTTAGCTGAGTTTATTAGCCAAAATGTGGGCATTTCGCTGATTTAGGCAGCAAAATGCGGATGTTTATTGGATTCTCAAGGATTGAAACGAAGATTTCCTTTCTGCCATCAAGAAAAGATGGTGATTTCGCCAGCGATGGGGACTGGAACATCAAAAATAATGGGGTCTACGGGTGAATCAATAAAGAAAATTCATGGAGTCAATTAGCCCAAACATCAGCCCAAATATGGAGACTTGATCTCGCAAAAACTGGGATTCACATCTAAACCATATCCAATGATTCGAACGGTGACACAGAAATCCGTGGTGTTTTTTTGCATGTGGTGATTTCCGGAAAAAATGTGGCTACCCAAGTCACGGTTTCAATACTAAGTCATGGTCATCCATGACAACTGGATGATTTGGGGTACCCCCAAAGATTGGAAACCTCCATGTCAGATCCATGGTGTTTTCTTCAACGTTTAACTGGGACGAACGCATCCCCCGAAGTTCGGCAGCGAAAGGCCTGCGGGTCCTGCACCAGCTTCGGAAACTCCTCAAGACAGCAAAAACACGGGAGTTCACCATCGTCTTCATGGGAAATTCCATGGGATTTTTGTCGCAACCAATTTTCTATGATGGTTATTTTAATGGGATTTTCACCGAAGTTGGGATATATAAACCCCTAGAAAAAACCGCTGATAACTGTGATCACACGGATGGTCGAGTTCACATGTCGAAGCAAAAGTCAACATCCGCGGCTTTTTCATGGCTATTGGCTACAGGCTGCGCTTGCAGTGTCACTGCGCTTCCCCCAATGGTTCAATGCGCTTGAAACATTGGAGATTTTGAACAAACTCGACCTTGGTCATCATGTCCCCTTGCTGTGGATTAATCTCCCAATAGCTCTTTTCAGAAAAAAAAACTGGATTTAGCTTCCATCCGGAGTCAAGCACCCCTACAAAAAAGTTGAAAAAATACTAGACATGTGCTGCCATTTAATACCGGATTTTGTTGGTTCATGATGGCAGCATAGCTTGGCTCCCTTTAGCTTGGCTACGAGTTCTTGGCCAAACATCCCATCTTGACGCCTTTCCACTTGGTAGGCTATTAAGAACCAGTCAGCAAGTCATAAGTAGGTATATAGTCAATGGTCATTTCAGGTACTGGGGGTGGGCTCCTCCATTTCAGGTACCTAAAATGTACCTACCTACCATATAGAAGACCTATTTTTCAGGGCTATGTACGGGGTTATGCTCCCAAAATATGGCTTTATATGGTATAGTACCTCAATTTTAAGATCCTGAAATTTCCATATAGTAACATGTAATGATATGTGAAATACCTCAGCTAGCTTAATGGGGTTCAGGTTCAACCCCAAAGCGATCAGATTTACTCTCCAGTAAATCAACAGTTCGACCCTGGCAGATAGGGTTTGGAAGACTAGTTTCAACTCAACAATGGCTATCTTCCGGGTCAAACTCTTAATTTACCAGAGGGTAAAATAAAACCTTTTTTCTCATTCAAGGTCTCCCTCAGTCGGATGTGTCAGATTTTCCCAGTTCCATCAATCCAATATCCCCAAAAAATTACCCGATGATATTCACCGATATTCCATATGCCATTAGCATATCCTGAAATATCCCGTTAATCTCACATCATTCTATCCCCAGTGATATGCGAAAAAAAAAAAAAAAACATCATATCATGAATGTCATATTATATCTCAATATATCATTATATCATTACATCACTGATATCATTTTATTTCTATAGTGTATCAGTATATCTCAAATGATTAATGTCATCAATATCATAAACAATCATTATCATTCATATCTTATATCATCATATATCGCAACATAAAATATCATTAAACAGAAATATCATCAATATCCAATTGATTCTCATTATTCATTAATTACATGTTTTTTTTGTGGAAAAAAAAAATGATAGATTTAACTGATATTGAATGATATAAATTCTATCATGTCTCAGTTCAATCTATCACTTTTTTGTTCACAAAAACATCCCATGTCGAATCCCGAAAAAAACTATCACTTTTTCCAAAATATCAGAATTCTATCACGTTTTTCAGTTCAATCTATCACTTTTTTCCACAAAAACATCCCATGTCGAATCCCGAAAAAAAAAAAGACCCGATGTCCTGCTTGAAGGAAGTCACCAGCTCCGTCCCCAGAGAATTCACCGGAGGCGAGTTCATGGTGATGACACCCACACCTGGAGACTGATTTTCTGGTGATTTCCATGGAAATGTCATGGGATTTGTTCAGGATTTCATGGGGGATGTCATGAGGATTTATAGTGATTTCATGGGAATTTCATGCTGATGAATGGGAATATAATGGGAATTGATTGGCTACTGAATGAGACTTTAATAGGATTTCATGAGAATTTCATGCGAATATAATGAGATTTTTCATGATTTAATCATCAAATGGACATTTCATGGAGATATTCTATGGCATGTCACCATCAATTGGAGAATCTATGGGGGGAAACCTGGGTGAAGAGGTAAAATGACATATTTCCCCCCAAGTGGCTACCATCGATTATGGCTTGGAGCAACCCTGTAAGAGATACATGCGAAAAACTACCACTTACTACCCTGCGGCTTGTTGACAAGACAGTATAGCAAATCCGTTTTTGAACCCATTTAGAAAAGGAGATAAATCTCAAACAGGCGTAATGTAATGATGCATTTCCTTCCAAATTGACAGCTCATGATTTCGCGGTCGGGAAAAGCTGAACCAGTCGATCAAATCAAGCCCGCGAGATCAAACGAGTAGTGTGATTGAATCAACTAAAACTACCAAAACCTGGTATTTACCAAACAGGATACATCGTAGTAGTTTTAGTAGCTTTATAGTCAACACAACAACTTGATATCTACCTTCAGCGGTTCGTCGGATCAATATACCCGGCCTGGTAAACGGGCTAACATAACGATGGAAAGATCCACCATGCTATTAATGGGAAAACTCACTATTTCTATGGCCATTTTCAATAGCTTTTTGTATGTTTACCAGAGGGTATCACCATGTTTGTTGATTTCTTATGCTTAAATCGCTCAAAGTCGCCATGAAGAATCACCATCATATCCTCAAAAGATGCAAGGAGGTCCTTTAAAAAAGTGGCCGTCGATTCATCCTGGCTTGAAATTATGAATGTGTAACATACCAGTAGCTCCAAAACATCTATTACATAAATGGCAAGTCTTAGTGCCGATCATGTGGCAATGCCTGGTAAGTTTGTTTCCACCTGATAAAAACGCATTCTCGCATGGGCTGTATTGGGATATTCATCAACCTAAGGTTTGCTCGGTATTTGCACATACCCCAAAACCACCCCAAAAAGTCCGGCTAGTCTCGTCCGCACGGTTACCATCCATCCAAAAAGAAACTGGGTATTGCCCCAGCTGATTGTGAACCAACCTTTACCCAGGCTGCTCACAAGGTTTGTCGGGTACATGCATGTTCAATCCCATGTTCGAACCTGATTGTCCCATCTTCATTCGTAAATCCCCAAGAGATTGTCTGAAAATGTTTGCTTTCCTGGGAGCTTTGCTCCACTGCGGTCTGAGACGAAAATCCCTCGAGATCAAAAGTTAAACTATCCTTGTTTGGAGAGTCAAACCACGGTTTTTTCATGGTAAAAAGAAACAATCTTGTTTTTTTATCGTTCAATCCCCTTTTTTGGCATAGTTAAACCCCCAATTAAATCACCATAAAATCACCATAAAATATACTAAAACTCTGAAGGCAAATCTCAACTACGGGAAGGAAATGTAACAACCTGGACATCAACTCTCCAGATGGAAAAATAAATATATATCACCACAAAATCACCATAAAATCACCATAAAATCACCACAAAATCACCATAAAATCACCATAAAATCACCATAGAACCACCATAAAATCACCATAAAACCACCATAAAATCACCATAAAATCACCATAAAATCACCATAAAATCACCATAAAATCACCATAAAACCACCATAAAATCACCATAAAACCACCATAAAATCACCATAAAATCACCATAAAATCACCATAAAATCACCATAAAATCACCATAAAACTACCATAAAATCACCATAAAATCACCATAAAATCACCATAAAATCACCATAAAACCACCATAAAACCACCATAAAACCACCATAAAATCACCATAAAACCACCATAAAACCACCATAAAATCACCATAAAATCACCATAAAACCACCATAAAACCACCATAAAACCACCATAAAACCACCATAAAACCACCATAGAATCACCATAAAACCACCATAAGACCACTATAAAACAACCATAAAATCACAATAAAATCACCATAAAATCACCATAAAACCACCATAAAACCACCATAAAACCACCATAAAACCACCATAAAATCACCATAAAATCACCATAAAATCACCATAAAATCACCATAAAATCACCATAAAATCACCATAAAACCACCATAAAATCACCATAAAATCACCATGAAATCACCATGAAATCACCATAAAATCACCATAAAATCACCATAAAATCACCATAAAATCACCACCACAAAATCACCATAAAATCACATAAAATCACCATGAAATCACCATAAAACCACCATAAAATCACCATAAAATCATTATAAAACCACCATAAAATCACCATAAAATCACCATAAAATCACCATAAAATCACCATAAAATCACCATAAAATCACCATAAAATCACCATAAAATCACCATAAAATCACCACAAACCATCACCATAAAATCACCATAAAACAACCATAAAATCACCATAAAACCACCATAAAATCACCATAAAATCACCATAAAATCACCATAAAATCACCATAAAATCACCATGAAATCACCACAAAACCACCATAAAATCCAATAAAATCACCATAAAATCACCATAAAATCACCATAAAATCAATCACCATAAAATCACCATAAAATCACCATAAAATCACCATAAAACCACCACAAAATCACCATGAAATCACCATAAAATCACTATAAAAATCACCATGAAATCACCATAAAATCACCATAAAATCACCATAAAACCACCACAAAATCACCATAAAATCACCATAAAATCACCATAAAACCACCATAAAATCACCATAAAATATACTAAACTCTGAAGGCAAATCTCAACTACGGGAACGAAATGTAACAGCCTGGACATCTCACCATAAAATCACCATAAAATCACCATAAAATCACAATAAAATCATTATAAAATCACCATAAAATCACCATAAAATCACCTTGAAACCACCACAAAATCACCATAAAATCACCATAAAATCACCACAAAATCACCATAAAATCACCATAAAACCACCATAAAATCACAATAAAACCACCACAAAATCACCATAAAATCACCATAAAACCACCACAAAATCACCATAAAATCACCATAAAATCACCATAAAATCACCATAAAATCACCATAGAACCACCATAAAATCACCATAAAATCACCATAAAACCACCACAAAATCACCATAAAATCACCATAAAATCACTATAAAACCACCACAAAATCACCATAAAATCACCATAAAATCACCATAAAACCACCACAAAATCACCATAAAATCACCATAAAACCACCATAAAATCACAATAAAATCACCATAAAATCACCATAAAATCATCATAAACCCACCACAAAATCACCATAAAATCACCATAAAATCACCATAAAACCACCACAAAATCACCATAAAATCACCATAAAATCATTATAAAATCACCATAAAACAACCACAAAATCACCATAAAATCACCATAAAACCACCACAAAATCACCATAAAATCATCATAAAACCACCACAAAATCACCATAAAATCATTATAAAATCACCATAAAATCACCATAAAATCACCATAAAATCACCATGAAACCACCACAAAATCACCATAAAATCACCATAAAATCACCACAAAATCACCATAAAATCACCATAAAATCACCATAAAACCACCATAATTTAATCCTTTAACTTATGTTAAATTTATCCACACACCGACACGGCGTACACCAGGTCAGGACTACGTCGAAGATATTCACACACCACTCTACTTTCAAACCGCGCGCAGCAAGAGTCACCCTAACCCGCCGACCTCACAACTAAACATCACACCCATACTCTAAGGATTCCATTCCAGTATTATGCCCCCACCCGCAGCCCAGAGAGATCCACGTCACCCACCCGCCAAGACGCAATCGAGCGATTAATTACCCGATCACACAGTGAGTCAGTGAGGAGCACTAATCCCACCCCAAAAGATGAGTCAGATTTCCATATGCCTACATCTGATCGAGTCCACGTAGTTTGCTTATCTACCCCTTTTTTCCTTTCCTCTTTCTTTTTTCTTTTTCCCCCAGCTCTGTCGAATAATTCACTCAAACACAAAAATCACCAAGTAAAATTAAAACAATAAAACCACCATCAAAATCACCATAAAATCCATAAAACCACCATAAAATCACAATAAAATCACCATAAAATCACCATAAAATCATCATAAAACCACCACAAAATCACCATAAAATCACCATAAAATATACTAAACTCTGAAGGCAAATCTCAACTACGGGAAGGAAATGTAACAGCCTGGACATCAACTCTCCAGATGGAAAAATAAATATGACCAATAAAATCACCATAAAATCACCATAAAATCATTATAAAACCACCATAAAATCACAATAAAATCACCATAAAATCATTATAAAATCACCATAAAATCACCATAAAATCACCATAAAATCACCATAAAGCCACCATAAAATCACCATAAAATCACCATAAAATCACCATAAAACCACCACAAAATCACCATAAATAAAATCACCATAAAATCACAATAAAACCACCACAAAATCACCATAAAATCACCATAAAATCACCATAAAACAACCACAAAATCACCATAAAATCACCATAAAACCAAATCACCATAAAACCACCATAAAATCACCATAAAATCACCATAAAATCACCATAAAATCACCATAAAATCACCATAAAATCACCATAAAATCACCATAAAACCACCATAAAATCACCATAAAATCACCATAAAATCACCATAAAATCACCATAAAACCACCACAAAATCACCATGAAATCACCATAGAATCACTATAAAATCACCATAAAATCACCATGAAATCACCATAAAATCACCATAAAATCACCATAAAATCACCATAAAATCATTATAAAACCACCATAAAATCACCATAAAATCACCATAAAATCACCATAAAACCACCACAAAATCACCATAAAATCACCATAAAATCACCATAAAATCACCACAAAATCACCATGAAACTCCCCCTTTTTTCATGATAAACAGCAAAAATCACCATGGTCATCCTGGGGTCAAGGCCATCAGGTCGCACGGAAATGGCCGCAGGCATGGCCTTGGAGAACTAACTCGACTGACGGTGAGAAAGAATGATAGGTAGATATAGGTAGAATGATGGTATAATACTGGGATAACCTTGGGATAGGATTAGGAATCTCGGGATAATATGGGTATACTATGATAGACTATGATATACTATGATAGTCATAGTAATGTGGGAAAAAGCAATGTCATTTTTACCACCCATGACTGGGAATGGTTGGAATACCACCTATAAAAATGGTGATGACTAGGGGGATATAAGTACCCTCTGGCAACCTAAGGTAGCTATCGAAAATGGCCATAGAAACATACCCATCAAAAATCGTTCTTTTCCATAGTTATGTTAGCTTACCAGAGGGTAAATATAATACTGTTCTCTATGAATGTTAAGAATCATGATCTATAAGTACTGTTACGATATTATCTATGAATGAATAACAGTATGTTAAGAATGTAGTACTGTTATGAATGGAGCACTGTTATGAAAAATGATAGATACGTATTTAAAAAATGTACTATATACATTGATAATATGTTAAGGTACACGCTGTTATTCAATAAATAATAATAGGTACTGATACTGACCTATGTTATTCAAGATGTAGTATGTAAAAATAATCAGTATATACAGTATATACATGATTTTGTAGATGTTTAAACATATGCCAGTAATCAGAATGTTATTATACTGTGCTGTTTGGGTACATGTAGTAATCAGCATCGTAGTATGTACAACTAACCATCAACTAAATCACCACCAACTAAATAGACTGACGTTGTTAAAGAAGGTATAAATCTAACCAGCATCAACTAGGCTAACCGTTGTATAGACTGACGTTTGCATAACTATCAACTAAATAACCATGGTGTAAATCATCATTAACCATTATAGCAAGTCCTACCATTGGACCATGGTCCATCCTTATCCGCAAAAAAAACACTCTATACATGTCACCCAGCAAAGTCGTTATGACATCTTGTCATTACCAAGTAATTTGGCAAGCCAAACCTAGTAGTATTATCAGTATCGGATATGGTGTTCACCATAGGTGCTCTCACTGTTGAAGCGGCCCAACTAGGTACAGGATGGTGCCCCCCGGATATGTTTGTTGGTTTACAAACCCATCTAAATATGATTATATATTTGCGTATCATACACTATTGTTATTATAGCTATAAACCAACTGAACGCTAACTATGTAGCCCCATTTTGTATGTCTTATCAACGCAACTGTCCAAATTGGATATCATTTTGGGTCAATCCACGTCAATCCAAGCCCCGAAACGCTGCTGTGAAATCGCGGAAACGGTGGAAAACCCTGGCAGTTTGAGGCGCAAAAGCTGCAGAACTGCAACATCTGGCCTTGATGGCCTTGATGGCTGCAGGGGCCGTTGCAGTTTCGTCCACAATCTCCAGTGGCTGGGCGTGAGCAGCTTCGGATCAACCACTTTGGCATCCAAAAATGGCCTCTCTGGTGAACCCATACTGAGCCTTCATGGCGTTGGCGCTACTAACCGAAAAAAAACTCAGACATGTTCGGAACCCATCCCATTCCAGTCATTCCAACCAGCGCATCAAATTTCGCAGGGGGTACCCTATTTCAACCCATCCAGCACGGCGCCCCGAGCAGCACTTGTTCCACCCTGTGGCAATGGCAACGAACCTTGCTGGCCTTGGGCCAACAGGGTCGACAAGGCCCAGCACCTAGTTCAGCCTCACCGGATATCCACTGCTGACGAAAATATGTCGCCACGGCTGGAGATCTCTATGTCTATATCTTTTAAGATGGAAAACTATGTCTAGATGGATGTACCATGTAAGCCTGGACGTACTTTATGCACATTCTTCAATTGCAAGCGGCCGGTGAGGCAGCTCGCAGTTATGTTTGTTGCTAAACCCATCGCCATCTTTGGGAGCTGTGGATTTTTTGGACCGGGGACCCCCAAAGTTCTTGCGATTCAATCTATGGCTAAAGAGGAAAATGGTAGGCACCAATGGACACAAGATCGGTCATGTTGAATATTTAACAATCCGGTTTTTTTGGGTGGTACCCTCCGGCAATCAAACGGGGGAATGGAAAATTCACAAAAACGATGTCCCATTGAAACTTGAATCAACACCTCCAATTCATAGGGGATATCCCAATATATTATTTTGAGCTGTTCCCATATTTCATGTCTTTCACCGTTCCTCACATGGGCCGATTCGCTACAACAATTTCGGAGCGGGAAATCATCTCAAGTGATGAATCAAAATGGATACATGTTCCTGACAGAAAACATATTTTTTTGTGTCAACCGATTGAATCAATTAACAACTGTAACAATCTTAAATAGTTAATCTATGTTAATCTGATAAACAACCCTGAATGAATCTCCTGGATGCCGATTGAAATCCGCCGCCACATTCCTAAGCACTGACGAAAAATGCACCCACTTCATCTTGTCGCTTATACACCATTCACGAGAGATCAAAAGGCCAGAGATGAGAAACCTCAAAAATTGCAACAACAATACCTGCATATCTGGCCTTGATTTGTAATCTATAGAAATTTCAGACCGGCCCCAGGAAAAATCTACAGCAAACATCAGGAACCATGATTTTCCCTGAAATATGATTGTTTCCTGTAAGTTTTCCCTTAAACCCAATCTCATGAAGAAATGCATTAAGGATCTTGAAATCTTCTGCTTATGCAGTCAATGGCGCTACTGTAGTTATTTCAAACCTGTCATTCGAGTGGATCTTTCACGTCATCGGTGCCACTGCTTCCTGCCCCTCTTAGAGGGTCTGACAGCATCTAGATGCGCGTATTTTTTTTACACGCCAAGTTTCTGCAGGGAAGACGCTTGCAAGTGCAAAATGTCTGCGGCCAAAGCCAAACATATTCCAAAGCTTCACATGGAACCCTCTATAAATTAAGTCAAGCAGGTGGTTCGCAGCATCAACCCTCAGTAAACCTAGGTTTGGTATGGTTTGGGAGTGATTTAACCTTAACTGAAAACCATTCAAAAAAGAAACACGTATTTAACAATATCTAAGCAGCACAAATCCAGCAAAAGACCAACGTTATTGGCTGCCATGGTGTACAAAAATGGGCCGTCTTTCAATATGGAGATGTTGGATGTTGGAACTTGGCCTCACCGGCGCAAGGTCCAGAGGAATCATGGATTCCATCCAACTGGATGAAACTCCGGTCTTTCAAACGTAAAATGTGGATTCAATGGATTCAATGTGCAAAAATTTCAACATGAAATCCCCCGTCCTACTGTTCTACAATTTTGGCACTGGACCATGTGGCACCCGCGATGGCAAGATCCTACCTGATCTTGGCACTCAGAGACGCCTGGGAACAGCGCTGGATCTGATTCAGGCGGGAATTAATTCTTCAGCAGATACACTCTTTTCCACATGTTTTGGGCATGGAACACAACAACGTCCCAATTTCAGAGATTGAAATCGATTGAAATCATCTTCTTCATGGTATGGATCCAAGAATGAGGATCACTGAGTTGGTGATTTATCGCCGGAGCAACTCTGAGGTGGTGGAAAATATTCTGCCTGACACGAGAGAAGCTTGAAACATGGATGGAAATATCTCCTTCTATTGTGAACTCTATGTATCTCTATCATTCTCTATCATTCTCTACCTGACTTGCAAAATCGAGATACAAATATTCCATCTGATTCCATGACTGGTGGTTTCAACCGGTAACCAGGGGTTATTGATGGCTACAACTACGGCTGAACTGTGGTAAACATCCACATGAGTTGGGATGTGAACCTGGCAAGTATGGTTAAGCATCCAATTGTCACTTGAACTGTACACCCAAGTACCCTCTGGTAAACTAACATGGCTATTGAAAATGGCCATTTATAGTGGATTTTCCCATTAAGAATGGTGATTTTCCTTAGTTATGTTAGTTTACCAGAGGGTATACTGGTTGAGAACCATATTGGTGAGTATAACCCCCTACTGCACCAGAGTTTATCAGCCACTGTTCACAGGGCGCTTCCATTGATTTGGGGATCATAGCTGGATGGTTTCATGGAAAGTTTCCGAAAATCAAAAAAATGTGGAGCTTCCCGAAGTCATGGGGGCACCCCTTGCCATCCAGCTAGGATTTTCCATTGACCATCCAGCTGGCTATCCCCATAACTTCACCAGGCCTTCGCACTCACCTTGGCTCGCAGCCTGCAAGGCTGAGCCACGGGATGTCCTGAACAAAAAATGGGGGATATTAATGATAGTAACATAAATGTAATATAGTGGATTTAGTACATATATCATGTATCAAATCAAAGTGTATAAATCCAATATGATTTTGATTTTGGTGATATAGTGATCAATTGGATATAGTTGATCATACGTAATTATACATGTGTATGTATGTATATATATATATATGGGGATTGGTAATGCTTGTGGGGATTTATAGAATCCACTAAATCCAGTTTGTGCGTGTCTGAGAATATCACCAATTGGACATCTTAGTGGGGAAAATTCTGGTATACCAGGTATACCACATTTTCAGATTGGGTTTACCCTATTTTCGCACATAGATTGACAAATGGTCAAATGGTATATTCAGATTGACCCCAAAAAAAATTAGAGCTACACGATTTTCACACCGCCGGACCCCACATCGTGGCGCCGATTTTTCGTGGCGCACCTGTTTCTTTTCTCGGCTTCGCTGGGCTCCAGGGCGTGAGAGACCTGGCGCGGCAATCCACCAATGGAATAGTGTGATTTATATACCACCAGAATTGATCTGTGGTACCAGTACAACCCCCCCAGAAAAATAAACGTCATTAGGGATCATCATTTCCAGGATGAGACAATGAAACCACGGGCCAGTTGTATCGGTGCATCTCTAGTATCAGGTGTTGTTGAGTCAGGTGGAAGCAATGTTTGGCCTACTTTACTAACTTTACCCTCCGGTGTCATCAAACATGGCTTTCCTTTATCCCCTATAGAAACATAGAGCTTTTACTGGGAGATGTTGCATTGCCACGTTTGATGACACCGGAGGGTGTCCATTCGTTTTGGCGATTCCTGGATCCCATATAGTCGGACCAGGGGATGAATCCTCAGGCTAGCTGGTGAGAACCCCAACATAGCCATTGTACCCCCATTGGATTCCCATTTCACATGATGTGGGGACATACTTTACTCTTAAACATAAATTATTCCCATTAAATTCCCATTAAATCCCCATTAGATCCCCTTTACTCTTAAAAATATAATTATTCCCATTAAATTCCCATTAAATTCCCATTAAATCCCCACTAGATCCCCTTTACTCTTAAACATAAATTATTCCCATTAGATCCCCATTAGATCCCCTTTACTCTTAAACATAAATTATTCCCATTAAATTCCCATTAAATTCCCATTAAATCCCCATTAGATCCCCTTTACTCTTAAACATAAATTATTCCCATTAGATTCCCATTAAATCCCCATTAGATCCCCTTTACTCTTAAACATAAATTATTCCCATTAAATTCCCATTAAATCCCCATTAGATCCCCTTTACTGTAAACATAAATTATTCCCATTAAATTCCCATTAAATTCCCATTGAATCCCCATTAGATCCCCTTTACTCCTAAACATAAATTATTCCCATTAAATTCCCATTAGATTCCCATTAAATCCCCATTAGATCCCCTTTACTCTTAAACATAAATTATTCCCATTAAATTCCCATTAAATCCCCATTAGATCCCCTTTACTCCTTAAAACATTAAAATTATTCCCATTAGATCCCCTTTACTCTTAAAAATATAATTATTCCCATTAAATTCCCATTAAATTCCCATTAAATCCCCACTAGATCCCCTTTACTCTTAAACATAAATTATTCCCATTAGATCCCCATTAGATCCCCTTTACTCTTAAACATAAATTATTCCCATTAAATTCCCATTAAATCCCCATTAGATCCCCTTTACTCTTAAACATAAATTATTCCCATTAAATTCCTACTAAATCCCCATTAGATCCCCTTTACTCTTAAACATAAATTATTCCCATTAGATTCCCATTAAATCCCCACTAGATCCCCTTTACTCTTAAACATAAATTATTCCCATTAAATCCCCATTAGATCCCCTTTACGATGTGTTGATGCATTTTACATCTATGATAAACCCTGGATCTGGCATGAAAATCACATTAGCCGCTATTACAACCTTATAGCAGCTATATCCCCATAATATATATTTATATATATATATACACCAGTGCCAATCTTAGATGCCCTGCAAAACATCAAATTCTTTGCTGGTTAGTCGATAATCCCATTGATACCAAAAGACTAATGGATTGAAGTACCCATCTAAGATTGACCTAGATACCTATTATGTTATACCCCGCGTAAATCACCATTATCCCCAAACAAATTAGCCCCCATGGCCGGGTGCATTGATGGCATCGCACCTTCGACATCACCGACCAATCCTTTTTTTCCTTCGGATTCTTGGCGAATAAAGACCTTGGGCCGGGTGAGAAATCGACGCTGCAAATGGCTCTGAAAATGCAGATTTTTTCTGGGGAAATAAGGGGAATGGTATAACTCGGTAAGGAAATGGTAATACCAATGGTGATACCCCTTATTCTAAGGGGAATGGTGATATCCAAATGGTGATACCCCTTGAAAAATTGCCTTTTTATATATTTGGGAAAGAAGGGGAAATGGTAAGGAATCAGTGGATCTAGGGTTATCCGATCTTCATTTTTTTCAAACAAGCCCTTAAATGGGAACTGCTGCTACTTCTACAGGGGGTTTAGAATCAGGTGATATGGGGCATTAATTGGCAACTCTTAAATTTCAAATTTTGGTGAAGGGACTGAAATCTACCAAAATCCCAAAAGGGGTACTGTAGTTATAAATTGCTGTTAATGATGTTACTATCTCGCTACGACTTTAGTGACTAAAGGGGGCCCCATGCCAATCAACTCCGAGCAAGCCCGCAGCAGTCATAGCAGCTGCTGTATCTGTTGGCCGATTGTACGATTCTCCCCAAGGGAGTTTCCGAACGATCCAACCTTAAATGTAGAAAAAATATATCTGTCAACATATTGCAAAACTGATTCCAGCACCAGGATTTTCATTTTTCCCCTCCCCCTACCATTCAGCAAGGTTTGCCCAGACTGAGACCAGGACTGGAGCAAGGGAAAGCTGGGGGCCACTCGCATCTGGCGGCATAGCTCTAGATCGTCAGTTCTCCCTGATTTTTTCCACCAAACGACCCTCCGGTGTCATCAAACATAGCAATGGGAAATCCAGCAAAAATGGAAGTTTCTAGCTGTGACAAATCATCGAACTAAATGGGTCTATTTTTCTATGGTCATGCTTGATTACTGGCGGGCAGCTGGGATAAAAAATCACCATGGTTACCCTCTCGTCATTTAGCCATGAAAAATTATCCACTCAAGTAGATGATTCTCCCACATTTACATACATTTACCATATCCAGTTCGCTACGTATGTTAAATTACCAAAGGCTATACCACGTTGAATTATTTTAAATTACCATAGCGGCATAGCGGCTATACGCATTCATAACCCCCTGCACCCTGGCTGTTCCCTTCACTCACTTCCCATCCGTCACATGGTCCAGCTGCCTGACTCCTCTTGCGATCTACCGCACGGTTCACACGTAGGTTGCCCAAGCGAAACATCGTCGACTCAGCGGTGATGTCAACCAATGTCGACCCGAGTTGGGGGATACCCTCTGCTTCCGAACATACCAGCAAATATTTGGTGATGAAATCTCTACCCAAATCATCTACAGTACCAACGTAAGTTTTCATTGATCATTTTCTTTGGTGAAAATCGCTTCAACTAGACGCTCAGTCAGTTGGAGAATCCTGGCCTGAGAAGCTGGAAACTGCACTGGAAATGCCATGTTCTTAAGGAAGAGCGACAAAAACATCCCGCCGGGGCGGGAATGGAACGTGTAGGCGTTAGCAATTCACTTCTCGGCACATTTCAGCAACACTGGGATTTACCAGTGATTTTGTCTCTGGCGATGATGAAAAATGTCTAATTCTGGTTGCGTTTTCTGTTTTTTGTGTGTTTTACCTCAGCGACAAGCAATTTTTGTCAAAATGCCGTAACCTCCACGGATGCATCTCTGGGATCCGATGTGCCCATTTCCACGGCGGCGTGCGTTTTTTACTCGCTGACTTGTCTTGCCTACAACTTGGCCACTTGAGTGCCACACAGTTGAAACAAGTTGTCATGTTCAGCATGTGTGAATCTCCATTGCCAACTGCGGATACGCAAAGGTTTTTGTTTTGACTGAGAGCTGAGTGACTTTGGAGTATAAGATTTCATTTGCGTCCAGCAGCTGTCAATGGGAATGGAACATGTAGCGTAGCATGAAGTGCAAGTGAAGATCATGCAGCGTAGCATGAAGTGCAAGTGAAGATCATCTAGCGTAGCATGACGTATATGTGGAAGTGCAAGAGAACGTGCAGCAGCGTAGCATGACGTATGTGTGGAAGTGCAAGAGAACGTACTACAGTATGTGGTTGCAGTCGCAATGAACGTTAACATCGCACCCCACCCCACCCCACCCCACCTTCCTCAAATGAGCACGACTACACGTACGGTTTTTGACCCGGTGGCAAAAACATCATGCAAGACTTCCCTTGGAATGGTTGGTAAATGTTGGTAATGCTTGGTGGATGCTATGAATCTTCCCTGGCGTCATGCCATGTTTCCATGGCAGCATGCTGCCCAATACGCTGGGTATCAGTCCTTATCGCCCGAAGAGCGGGGGTGTCATGATTGTTTGAATTCTGCCCATTTGTTGGATGATTCTGGATTAGGTCAAAAAGAAATGGAACAAGTCGGGTTAATATTTTTTAGCCCATCTTTATGCCAATCTTTGTGTTGATCTATGGATATCTATGGCCAATCTTGGACACCTTGCAAAAAATCCACTCTTTAGCATTCTTTAGCTAGGTATTACATATCTCTATCTGTGAGATATTAGAAAATTATCGAACTATCAAAGTCCGTAAGCAAGATTTGCCAGCTATGTCCAGATGCTTTGCTGGTTGTATCCCCATGCTTGCTTGTCAGATTCTATCCACAGATACATGTGGGATCATTTGGGATTGCCAGTGCCAAAGACATCCAGTGAGCTGCCATCATTTTTGTCGCTATTAAAATAGCCTTTTTCGTGGAAAACCAATTTCGGGACAGGCTAACCTCACGTTGGGCCATTGACTGTCTAACAACTGATTGCCCGTGCGCCGCACATCCCAGACATCCCCGCTTCCGAGCTTCCACACCCGAGAGACGTATTCCTTCAGCATCTCAGCCTGCTTTTTTTAGCAGGGCCACTTGTACAATCTAAAGTTCTAAAGACATCTAAATACAGGATCCATAGATGCAAACAGTTCGCAACTGGAGGGCTCACACTTCCAACGACTCCAACGTATCCGGCTTACGTTAGAGGTTCTATGCTTGAAAACCATGAAACCCCCGAAGTTGGTCTGTTCCTAAGGTCATTGTCATCTTCCAGTTTGTGGGGACAGTTGTGCCCAGAGATACCAAACCATTTCGAAACAATAAAGGGGATAGGATTGATAGGATTGGGAAGCCTGCAGATTGAAAAAAAACACCAGTTCCTTGATCAGAAAAGACGCCCCGGGACTGTTGATTAAATCCGCAAAGTCTCCTCTTGATCCTCTTGACTCAGATTTCAAGCCAAATCTCCAGAAACTTCATGTCCACCTCCAGCGCGGATTCCGTTGAGACGGTAAAGGCTTCGACCTCCTCCAAAGCTGCCAGGGAACCTCGGAAAAATCAGAGATCTCGGAGCAAGAAGGATGGTGATTGCACAACAGTGATTTGATGTCAAACAGAATTGAGATTTAACAGAAAGCAGCATAATGTGAATTTCATCTGAGTGTCTCAAAGAAGGGTACCCCTTAAAACTCATTGGTCTATGATGGTTTTCTCTATTAAAACAAGAATTTCAGTGTATTTGTATTCCCCATTGGCCAAACCCATATGAGTCGCAACGGCGACCTTTTTCGACCATCCGAGCCCCGGACCAAAGACACCACCAGAGGCTAGAGCGCCTATCCTGCCGAGGTCCCGTGCAACAAAGATTTTCAGAAGAGCGAAGGATTCAACGAACGGAGGCTTTGACGGGAAATCATCTATAAACGATGGGATATTCACAAAATCTTGATGATATTCATGGCATATGATAATATAATATACTAATGGAATATTCATGAAATATTGGTGGGTACCCTCCAGTAATCAAACATGGTTTGCCGGGAAATCCCCTAGTTCGATGATTTTCCCGGCTAAAATCCTTCCATTCACAGTTGATTTCCCAATTGCCATGGTTGATTTCCAGAAAGTAAATATACGTACAACACTTAGTGGCATTATCCTATCTAAATGTCCAAAATCCCAATTCATTCCAACCAGCCCCTCGTCCCTTGAACTACAGTGATTCAATGGAATCAGAACTGCTTTCATTCCTAACATGGACCAGAGCCCTGCAACCCTCTGGACATCCCCAAACTATAACCATGTTTCAAAGAACTGCGGAGCCCATCTATACAGTCTAGAGTCTAGACAGCCAAAATCTTCCTAAAATATAGTGATAAAATGTGATAAAGTGCTAAATTACGTAATTAAGGTCTTTTAGCCTCAAGTTCAGGTTCACTGGGAGTTTTATCGTTTTGCAGCTGCGCACAGGGTGTTGCATACCTGGATCCCGATATCATCAATTAAAGGGATTAATATTGAACTTTAAGCATCCACAAGTTTGCAGGGTGCACTGGTAACAACATGGTAGACATCCCTCAAGCAACACGACGTCACTCTGATTTTCAAGTGGTTTTCTTGTCTCACCAAGAGATCAAAAAGGAATATGTCCTAATTTGGAGTTGTACCTTCCCAAAGACGGTCACAGAACTCGGTGCTCAAAACAACCCAAAACTACAGCATCACTGAAGTTCTGCCCCGAGCGAATCTGTGTTTCCAGCAAAATGCAGTTTTTGTCAGAGGAACTTTAAGTGCAAAAAAACGTTTTCAAAAACTCGATCAAAAACTTTAATTCCCAAAAAAAAATATAAGGAAACAAAACATCGTTAAGATTCCGCTCGCTGCTGCACTTTGACTAAAGAAAACAAAAAAAGTCCTACCAGAACCTTACAATCTCAAAAAATGCTTCAAAATCACGTCCAAATGTTGACTCCGTCCGGTCCAACTGGAACTGTAATTCCAAAAAACACATCCACAAAACATCACAAAACATATTTATAAAGTTTCGGTCCAACCGTTGGACCGGAACGTGAATCCCGAAACATAACTCCGAACAATAGGTATAAAGGTCCAGTCCAACCGGAAATTTAACTCCAGAGAACAGCTAGGTTAAGGTTCCGATCCAACCGGACCGAACTTTAAGTCCGAAAGAAAAAAGTCAAAGTTCCAGTCCAAGCATTGTAACTCCAAAAGTTCCAGTTTTTCCGGAACTATAAGTCCCAAAAAAAGTTAAAGTTCCTGTTTTTCCGGAACTTTAACTCCAAAAAAGTTAAAGTTCCAGTTTTTCTGGACATTTAACTCACAAAAAAAGGTAAAGTTCCAGTTGTTCCAGAACTTTAACTCCCCAAAAAAGTTAAAGTTCCACGTTTTCCGGAACTTTAACTCCCAAAAAAAGTTAAAGTTCCAGTTTTTCCGGAACTTTAACTCCCAAAAAAAAGTTAAAGTTCCAGTTGTTCCGGAACTTTACCAAAAAAAGTTAAAGTTCCACTTTTTCCGGAACTTTAACTCCCAAAAAAAAAGTTAAAGTTCCAGTTGTTCCGGAATTTTACCCAAAAAAGTTAAAGTTCCACTTTTTCCGGAACTTTAACTCCCCAAAAAAGTTAAAGTTCCAGTTGTTCCGGAACTTTAACTCCCAAAAAAAAGTTAAAGTTCCAGTTGTTCCGGAACTTTATCTCCCAAAAAAAGTTAAAGTTCCAGGTTTTCCGGAACTTTAACTGCCAAAAAAAGTTAAAGTTCCAGTTTTTCTGGAACTTTAACTCCCAAAAAAAGTTAAAGTTCCAGGGTTTTTCCGGAACTTTAACTCCCTAAAAAAAGTTCAAGTTCCATTTTTTTCCGGAACTTTAACTCCCAAAAAAAGTTAAAGTTCCAGGTTTTTTCCGGAACTTTAACTCTCAAGAAAAGTTGAAGTTCCAGTTTTTCTGGAACTTTAACTCCCAAAAAAAGTTAAAGTTCCAGGGTTTTTCCGGAACTTTAACTCCCTAAAAAAAGGTAAAGTTCCAGTTTTTCCGGAACTTTAACTCCCAAAAAAAAGTTAAAGTTCCAGTTGTTCCGGAACTTTAACTCCCAAAAAAAGTTAAAGTTCCAGTTGTTCCGGAACTTTAACTCCCCAAAAAAAGTTAAAGTTCCAGGTGTTCCGGAACTTTAACTCCCTAAAAAAAGTTCAAGTTCCAGTTTTTCCGGAACTTTAACTCCCAAAAAAAGTTAAAATTCCAGTTTTTCCGGAACGTTAACTCCCCAAAAAAAGTTAAAGTTCCAGTTGTTCCGGAACGTTAACTCCCAAAAAAAGTTAAAGTTCCAGTTTTTCCGGAACCCTAACTCCCAAAAAAAATTAAAGTTCCAGGTTTTCCGGAACTTTAATTCCGCAAAAAAGTAAAAGTTGAAGGTTTTCCTGGAGCTTTAACTCCCAGAAGACACTTAAAGTTTCAGTTTTTCCGGAATTTGACTTTTCCAAAAAAAAATAAATGCTCCAGTTTCCCCCGAAATAGCTGAAAATTCAGGTTAAACAAAAGTTCCCTGTAACTCCCAAAACAAGTTGAAGTTCATTTTTTTCGGAATTTGAACCAAGAACTTAAAAGACTGAAAAAAAAAAACTTAAAATCCTGAAATAAAATTAAAAAATCCCGAAACAAAAGTTAAAATCCCGAAATAAAAGTTAAAATCCCAGAAAAAAGTTAAAGTTCCAGAACGTCTGGAACTTTAACTAATTTCAGGTTTGTGCACGACACTTTTAGCTTTTCAGAGCCCAAAACGAGGTTCCAGAACAGAAAACTAAACGCCAAAAGGATCAATTAGTTAAAGTTCCAGACGTTCTGGAACTTTAACTTTTTTCTGGGATTTTAAGTTTTATTTCGGGAATTTAAGTTCTTGGTTCAAATTCCGGAAAAACTGAAACTTTAACTTTTTTTGGGGGAGTTAAAGTTCCGGAACAACTGGAACTTTAACTTTTTTGGGGGAGTTAAAGTTCCGGAAAGACTGGAACTTGAACTTTTTGGGGGAGTTAAAGTTCCGGAAAAACTGGAACTTTTACTTTTTTGGGACTTAAAGTTCTGGAAAAACTGGAATGTTAAACAATATTGAATTATTTGGCTATGAGTCAAAACCCTGGTACCTGGATGGTACCCTAAAATAGCTGGCTGATGGACAGTTATTCCCCCATATACGGTGATAATAGGTTTTGACGCATCCCCATTTAGATTCCGGGGCTGCGGCCACACCATACTGGACCTAAACGTACTCTGGCTAGCGGGAGAGCCATCCGATTTTATTCGGGAACCCCACTGCTATTACCGGGATGGAGGTGGGATGGATATCCTCGATGCCCGATCATTTCTGGCGGGGTGGATTGTCGAAACGATGCATGGTTGTTTGATGTTCTGCCGAGTATAGTGGGCTATATTTATTCCAATCAACCATAGTCCAAAGAATCTGCTGGCTTTTTTGCTTTTCCTCGCCAGTGGCTTGTGCGGCATTTCCAGCCAAATCCAGCCTTCGACGTGTAATAAGGTCCTCACAAACGCCCAAGAATGTGGATTTTGGCCCGCAAAAAATAAGGTTTTACAGTGGAATTTCACCATTCAGGATAGATTCTAGATTCGACTCGATGTGAGACCATTGTAGTCATAGTGTACCTCCTGGCAATTTATGGTAAATAATTTAACATAACTATGGAGAATCACCTTGTTTTTCAGGTAAATGATCGAACCAAATGGTTTTGTTTCCATAGCAAACTGTGGGTCTATTGGAAGGTATATGGTTTTGGTGACAAGTCACATATGTTCAATCGTTTAAGCCCACCTTTTGGTAGCCGTCAGAAAATGGCAGTGTGATCTCGCTTGTTTCCGGTCATGGGCTCCAACCCCTGTCGAACGAAGCAATTAGGAATCAGGAAAATTGGTGTGAGGAGTTAAGCAATTGAGCAACAAAATGATGGTTTAACCACCAAAAAACACAAGTTTATGGTTTAACCATCAAAAAACACACGTTTACTCACAAAAACTGTGATTCAACCAGCAGATTTGGAAATTCAACCAACAAACATGGAAACGTTGCGGATACCAGATTAGAGAGCATATTCCATCTTGACACGATATTTGCTGGCAACATCCCCATCTTAGTGGCTCATTGAATGGGATAAACCCAGTCTTTGGCTCCAAAAAGTTTAAAACACACGTGTATGTTAGGTAATATCACCTATAAATTGGGGATTTTCCATTGCCACGTTTGAGTACCGGAGGGTATATAGATGTTGCTCCAAAACCAATAAGATGTCCCAAGGCTACGTTTGTTTGCCAGAGGACAAAAAAAAAACTTTTTGGCTGCATAACTCGTTGATAAAATCCGCATTTCTATTGGCTGCTTGCTAATCTTACTCATTATGCTCCAGGACAATTCCTTTTGCTGCTGATATAAATCGATATTGATCCCACAGTATCCCTCATTGTTCATATTTTTGTTGGTTCAATCCCCATTTTTGATGCTAATTAAAAGTTCCCATTGCTGCAGGGTAGACCAACACGACTGTTGTTCCTACCCGGCCTCCCGCCATCCGATCGTGCAGGCGCTCGTGCACCGTCAAGCATGCCACGTGCAACCGGCCTCAGGCTTCAGGGGCTAAAATCCTTCACCAAAAGATGAGGATGTCCCAAAATAAATGGAACTAACCAACACTAACTATATCTAACAAATATACATATATATATATATATACGAAAAAATGATAACGTAGGTTGTATTTTAAATCACATATTCAATGATCCAAGCGACATTGTGATAGGGGTTTAGCCAACGAAAACAATGATTTAACCAACAAGTCTACCTCAAGGAAATGGAAGTCTGACAGGATTTGCAAGAGGAGAGCCCATGAACCAACAATAAGCATTGGTTAGCAGTCTGAAAGTCCCAGTCTGAGCAGAAAACAGCAAGTCAAACATGAAACAAACTACCAAAAACTCCCTGATAAGTTGCCCTCCATGCAGAAGAAAAAACAAACCAATTATCCGACACCTTTGTGGCACCAAAAGCTGAGCCGCCAGAACCCCTCTCCAAGGCGTGCAACGTTTCGTTTGTCGTTAGACTGTGGGTTGCCAAAACGGCAGCAAATCACTCCAAATGCACGAATGCGAACAGGACATATGGTGTTGTCTCAAAACAGGGATACCCCAAAATCATGACTTTAATTGGTTTTGATAACGGTACCACGTGGTACCACTCTTCTGTCCTACCTTAAGAGATTACATATTGATGTTCCATCCGTCCTTCGTATGTTTCCACGCTCAGGCATTCACCGTCACAGAGAAGGAGATGTTCACATCAAACTCCTGCGCCTTCGGCCAGCAGAGCTGATGCCTAGGCTGTTTTGAACCAATCAAGATATGAATTTGGTCAGGTCACGGAGCATCTTTGTACCAACCATTTCTGGTTTCATCAAAGAGGCATGTCAAAAGCCGGGGTGCCGTTGTATCGTAGCCCCTCGTGACTAGTGACTAGTGTTCTATTGTCAATGGATTGGTTTAAAGGAAATTTTACAGAAAAACCCAATATTTAAATAGTGGGAAAATACATGGTTTCCTGTAGATTTCCCCTCAAACCAATCCAATGATATTGTGATGTTTTATGCATTAGGAATGCATGTGACATGTTCAAAAGTCAGCACGAAGACGGTTTGAGACTGTTTGTTGCTTTGCTGTTGAGACTTCTGAATGGCGGTGGTGTGGGAAAGCACTGATATAGCGAGCACAAAGCCTGATCTGAACTTGAACCACGCGTTTTCAAACGTATTTAGCCTGAACATCTAACAGAATACGTTGAATACACCAGTCATATCTAAGGCCTTCCTAGTTTTCTTGACAAAGCACACACCTATCGCCAAAACACCAATGACCATCATGCTGCGATCAGGGTGGAATCCGCCTTGGCTGAGGGCACAGCTTCAAAGTAAAACGGCCATCGGCGTTTTCAAAAAGAGGTCTCAGTAGACATGTCATGTCAAAAGAACAAGCATCTAGAGAATGCCCAGAAAGTCGTATTATGATGTATTATGTACGTACATATGTATGTATGTATGTATGTATGTATGTATGGATGGATGGATGGATGTATGTATGTATGTATGTATGCATGTATGTATGTATGTATGTTGTGAATCGGAGATTACCTCCGATATGTATATCGTTTTGATTTGCACTTATGCTCGTCAGCGACAGTCAGTTCGCAGCTTCGGCCATTGCTTCCTTTTATCGGATTCCTGCAGTAGTTGGGACTTGAGCCAAAGGGGCAACAATTTTGTGTCCCTTGGCTGGAGTTTATATGACTATACAATTGGGGATATTGTGGTGTCCTGTGGTTGTATCCCCATTCGCACCCCCCACGCATGACTGATTTTATTAGTCAAGCGCAGGAGAGTCGATTTAAACTTCCCAATCTGCAGTTTGCGTTTATTGAATTAGAGAGAGTTGAAAGTTCGTTCAGAACTACTTGTCCACGCTGCGGCTTGCTATGTTCTCTACAAAAGAAATAATCTGTTCACATGCATACTGACAAGACGTAGTCTATGTACAGCAGTGAGGTTCATCTAACGCGGCGTTGCCAACGTTTAGAATTCCACTCAAGCATGATAAATAAAAAAATGGACTATGGAGCTAGAAGTTTACCTTCCCGCTCTTTCGTCATTAGAGAAGTAGACCGCTGTAGAAACTCAGCTCATCATGCAATGAAGTCAAATAAATGTGGTTCTCAAATTAGCCGGCTCAGATTCCTCTCAGAAGTCATCCACAATGATGATGAGGTTAATCATGAGCAATGATTGCTGTTCCACATTGCCAAAGTTACCAGGACCTATGCAGAGGTCAAATGGACTTATCGTCTGTATCCTCTTCCGTAGTATCCCTGATAGTTCCAATCGCCACCACGGTGTGAATAGGATTTACCTCCTTTCCCGTAGTCTTTTCCACCCTTTTGCGGCGGAGGTACTGGAGCTTGTTTTGGCGGAGGAGCAGTTTCGGCACTATGCCACGACGTTGATGATGATGCTTTCGCTTTTGCTACATTGCTCGGCTTCGGTGCTGCTTTCGACTTGCCTGTTGCTGGTGCGTTGCGCTCACGTCGAGCATCAGGAGGCACCGGTGCATCGGCAATTGCAGTCAAGTGGGCTTCAGACATGTGGATACCTTATGTTGGCCGTTGATCATCACGTTGTTTGATGTTGTTGTAGTCTTCGATTGCATCATACAATTTTGTGAGTAGAGGTCGAGGGAGCTGTCGGCCATTTTGAAGGATCAGGTGCAGGACCGATATTCTTCTGAGTTGCGGTCGGAGTGCACACAAGATGTCAACTGGATTCAGAGTGATTGTGTTCTGGAAATCGACATTCCTGAAGAAATATACAGCATTCACCTTGTAGGCACCTGCAATGATTCTTCTGACCAAAGCTGTTTGTCTGTCGAGGGCTTCGCGGGCATTTGCGGCTTTCCTCATCTCCTCTTCGGTGGTGTCACCTTTCGCCAGCTGTGCGATGTTCTCATCGACGAACAGATTTTGC
The DNA here is from genome assembly GCA_947184155.2 of Cladocopium goreaui. Lineage (NCBI taxonomy): Eukaryota > Dinophyceae > Suessiales > Symbiodiniaceae > Cladocopium > Cladocopium goreaui. The sequence continues at coordinate 1,758,451 of CAMXCT020004445.1, forward strand.
AGGTCGTCAAAGGTATATCCACATTCCAAGGTGTAGGTGACCAACCGCTTGAAGACTATTGCTCCGTAATATGCATTGACGAATCCCTCTTCTCCGATGTCATCTCTTTGATCGGGTTTGCCGACATCACGGTAGAGTTCTCTCATCTGTTCTCCAGCTGGTTCGATGAGATTACCGTCAGCATCTTCACCGAGGTAAGGCACTTTCGGATCCAAATCCAGTCTGAATTTCTGGTTCAGTTGAAAATGTTGCCATGCTGTTTCTTAGGTTCCACAAAAGTTCCGTTGGGAAATTCGTAGATCCTGAGGATATTCAATCCAATCTGCAACAGCAAGACCTTGATGAGTTCAGGCTGAGCATCTCCAATCATGCAAGGCTCGACTGGTAGAACTTTTGACCCAAACTCGATCCTCTTCAACCAAGCAGGATACTCAATCACGGCATCACGTGCTTCGTCAGCCTCGTACTCCTCGATGTTGATTTCACCGCCCTCGGTCTCTTCCTCATCGTTCTTTTCGGCTTGTTCACGTTCTTCATTGAGAAATTCATCGACTTCATCTTGTTCTCTGAAATCTCTTCTTTCATCGTTGATGTCATTCTCTTTGGACGTTCGATCATCGTCGTCCTCTTCTGGTTGAACTTCTTCTTGTGGACTTTTCATGGTGACATCAGCATCATCATCTTGCATTGGTTCATCGTCCTCTTCCGTCAAGTCAACCTTGACTTCCTCCCAAGCCTGCTTGACGTGGTCTTTGACATCTTCTTCTTGAGGACGTGGTTCAGCAGCCGGTACATTGGCAACAGTGACTTTGATTCGTCTTCTCCATCCATGACTGATCAAAAATCCTTTGCAAATGACACATATCGACAGTGAAGCAGGAGTTTCGCATAGACACGCGGGGCATAGTCTATGACCTTCCTTGCTTGGACGATGAGTAACTGCTAGGAGTGATATCGCGTCATTCCAATCCGGATGTCCAGGGAAGAGTCTGTTGGAATAACTGATGTGGCTCGTCTTGATGTCAACGAGCTTGCGGAGTTCACTCAGATCCGGTGAAGATTCGTCCGGAACAACATTCCCAATGAGCTTGTCAAATCGATCGATTGTCGCGATCTTCTTTGCTCCCTGCACAGAAAGTACGATCTGTTCGTTTCCTTTTGTGATCATGAGACGGTAATACTCTTCACCCTTCCAGTCATAAAACCATACAGCGTCAAATGAGTCGAAAGGAATTGTTTGTTGAATCAAGATGTGTCCGTCAGCTGATACACGTGGGGAGAACTTGGCCATGGATTCATATGTCATGTAGATGTAGACAAGGTCTGTCTGATCAATCCTTTTGAATCGCAACACCGTTTGGCTCCGCACGTCCCAAGGCGCGAAAGGCACGAAGAACGTGTTGATGCGGTCTCCTCCACCTCCAGGACGTAGTCCTTCTCGGAAAATCTGTGCGATGCAATCAAATGTAGTGCAGTGAAATCCTCCTCCAAGAGTATAGCCCACACCCGGGTTCGTCTGATAGGAAGTCTTGCTATCTGCTATCTTCGATGTACACACCGCCTTGAACTCTTGAATGTGCCATAGGAGCTCTGATTGCGACTGGCCAAAGCCATATCTCACGATCTGCAGTGCCAATTTCCAATCTCAGCGTCTGCCTGTCAAGTCTCCTGGTAAATCCATCATCATGCTGCTGAATGATCCGCTCCAACTCACCTTTTGTGACCTTCAATCCTAGCACTTGTGCTCGGAGTCTTTTCGTTTGCTTGTACTCCGTGAAGATAACCTTTTGGAAATTGTTCCATCTCTCTACGAGAATTGGGTAGTTCACGCGGGTCGTTCCAGCCAATGTGTGTCCATCTCTCCAGATGTTGTCGTACTTCAAGATCGATTCGACATTGACCCACCCGGCTTCATCGCATGGTAGTCCTCGATGTCCTCTATTGTCTTTGACACAACCCACGGAGTGGCGGAGTGCTGCATTGAATCTCTTCGACAAGTCGATTGTCCATTGAGGATTCTCCCATTTCTTTCCCATCCACTCGTTTTCACCAAAGCGGTGAACATTGCTCCATCCATAGCCAAGGTATTCCTCTCCATTGACGCGAGCCATCTGAAGTGTACCGATGTCATGGCCATATGTGAATGGTTGGATGTATCGGAAATTCCAGTTCTCTCCACGTTGTTCTCTTTCTTGTTTGATCCAATTCAAGTATTCATCATGATCTTTGGGGTTCCATGCATTCAGCTCTTCGATGGAAGGTAGCACAGGTGGAGATTCTTCAGCTGCTCGTTCTACAAGTGCATCGAGCTCGTGACGATTTCTCACACCTTGACCAGGGGGATGGACTTCGATGCCGTTCACCAAGAATGGTCCTCCTTCTTCTCGATCACCGATATCGTACATGAAGGCTGACTGGCTGTAGAAGCTTTTGGTCACTTCTTCTTTCTCAGTGAATCTCGTCCTTCTCCATCGCTTCCCCTGTGGCATGATAATGATACCCTTCTTTGGGAGCTTGTCTTTTCTGCCTCTTGTTGCAGTTCTGGACTTTTCTGAGGAAGATGGGGATTTTGACTGTTCCTCCATGATCAATCTCATGCGCAACAACGTATCTCTCATGTTCTCATCATCTTGCATGGGGCAATCATCAATGTCATGCATCCCACCACAAATAAAGCAGAATTGAACAGTCGACGCGTCGGCAATCAACTTCTCAAATTGATCACGGATGTTCCGCACCTCAGTTCGGCGCTTCTTCGCCTCTGAAGGTTGGCCCCACATGTCCTCTTCGTCCTCGTCGATCTCAATGTCATCACCCCCAGCATCCGTTTCTCCCGAAGTCTGTTCCATTCGAGGGCCCCGCGCCGTAGGCGACGTGGTCTCCTCTTCAGGTTCATCAACCTCATCCACATCTTCATCACTTGAAGAAATCTCGACCATCTCGGGATGATCATCGTAGTTTGCTGTGGGAGGTACCGGCATCCTGGTGATTTCCTTTTGCATGAGCAGATCAAAGATTCCTGCTTCTCTCAGGATTGTCGTCACCATGTCCGTTTCGGCCAATGGTATGTATGCCTTCCTTGATCGATTCCGCTTCGTGTTGATGGTGTCAGTAGGACGACATGAATTGCAGAAAAGCCAGAATGACTCTTCCAATCCAGCGAGGCAACTGTCAAGGTTTGCCCCCCATCCACCAAACATCGTAGGGAACTGTATTCCAAGTTCAAGCATTCCAAGCCAAAATTCGAAAATGTCGCCGATGTATTCGGCTGATGCCGTTGGATGGAACATTGATTCGATCTCCTCTTTGGTCAACACTGTTCTCATGTAATCATGATATGCCACGTTTCCTCCATCCCAAAGCAACCTGTAAAACCATCGAATTCTGTAAGTGCCATCACCATATGCTTGTGATCGTGTTTCACGTTGCACAGTAAATTGGGACAATAGGTCACGCCTACATTTTCTCTTCACCATGTAAGCTGGCATGCGAATGGCACCTCGATGTGATACCTGCTTGAGGACGTCGTTGGCTGTTTTATAACCTGAAAGCATTGCAAGAGTGGCTGTCAGCAAGAATCCTCGTAGGTCCTTTTCAGCCTGGATGTTTCTCCAATCAACACATTCATTGTAGATGTTGAGCAATCTTGCAGCTATTCGGGCGTCCTGTGAAAATTCATCCATCCCAATGATTTCAGTTCCGTAGATTGCCGATCTTGTCCAGTTGCTTGCGCAATTCAGACATCTTGTGCGATTTTCAGTGCAAGTGCCCATCCGGGAGTCATTCTGTTGGAAACTTTTGCACAATTCGCACATCATCTCGGAATCCTCGGTCACTTCAACCCAATGCTCATCCACATCCGTCAGGGGCTCCGGGGTAAATACACCTCGTCGGATATCTGACCACGCTCTTCTCTGGACTGAGTCTTTCATGTGGCTCATGCCTCCAATGATGTCGGCCGATCCAGTTTGGGCGTCTCTCGTTTCTCCAGCACGAATGCTTGGAATGATTCGTGGATGTTCTGTGCATCGTTTGATAGTCTCGATGTCAAATCCGGTGTTCTTCACATGGACACATTCTTCATTCAGGTCATGTACCGTGTCGTGATCCATGGCACAATGTAAGAAGACCTTTTGTCGCATCAATGATTTCTCAAGCATGGCCCAAATGACTTCTTTGCCTTCACCTTGTCTCCAATAAAAAGGCTCACCCCCACATGCAAATATCTGTTTCCAGAATCTCTCATTGGTGGAGTGCATGATGCCCTTGTCTTTCAAGATTCCTGCGAACTCCTCGGCAATGGATACAATCGATGATTGGGACCCAAGAAACCGGGCGTCCTTCAGAATGTTGACAAATATCGGAAGTGGTGCTTCCTGGCTGATCTCTCCGATGATTTCCGCCAACTTGGTGACGAAACCAGCATTTGGTACCAATGTGCGAGTTTGTCCTCTGAACAATGATGTGAATGAGATCCAAAATGTGTATTGTCATACTGGTGAGTGTTGAAGCATTGGTTCGAAGGAAATTCAAAGCATCTGTTGCAATCTTCAAGAATTCCTCGGGCTTCTCCAGGGATTCGTAGGGAAGTTGGTACACCTTGATGAATGATAGACCCAAGTTGTTGAGTCCAGCTTCAATGTCATGAATAATCCTCGAGCTAGATCTCGTTTGGTAGGTCATGTCCGTCAAGATGAGAGATTTGTTGTTTCTCACTTGTCCTCCCAATTCATCCCATTGATCCATCCAAGGTTTTCCGATGATGAATTGGCCAACCTGGCTTCCCAGCTTCTTGAGTTTGTTGCGAATGTCGCCCTCCACTGTCTCTTCCACGCCCAGTGTCAACATTGCTAAGACCTCCGTCACAGGATATCCTTTGCATCTGACAAGTTCAGTGGTCGTGATGATGTAGTGATAGAGCTTCAACCATTCGTAATCACTCTCATTGATCATGTGGGAATCCAACTGTCCCTCAGTCAACATATTGAAAGAAAGGGCAGCGTGAAATGTCAGTCTTCTCAGGTATTGTCTCCAATTCAAATTGGTTCCAAACTTGTGAGTGGTGTGAGGGCCCTCTACGGTGGAGATGACGAAGTCTCTGCCTGACCTCAAGAACGCAATTCTCTGTTCCTGATGTGCATAGTCTTCGGCGGCATGAAGGCGCACTTCCACAGTCGAAGGTTTCTTCCTCTTCATCCAGTCTTCATTCGGAGTCCAATTCTCATCTTTCTCTGGTTCGGCTTGATCTTGAGAAGTTGTCCCTGGTCCAGATCGGAAGGCCGCATGAGTTGACGAGGATGCTCCTCCGCCAGTTGATGGTCTCGGCATCTTCTTTGGTTGAATGTTCGAACCTTGTTGTTGTGATGCCTGTGATTGTGGTCTCTCCGGTGGAGAAGATCCACTCTGAGCGCTTGGCCCACTCGATGTACCATCATACACCCATGAAGGCTCCTCGTTGTTCCAGTAATCAACTTCATCTGGGAGTCGTCCATCTTTGAAGGCTAAAGGAATGTCCCAATCATCGAAGTTATGCATATCTCCGCCTGTTCCTCCTTGTGTCTCAGTCATTGTTGTTGTGAAATCTTTGAGGGAACTGTGGCATGCATGACGTCTCTCTTTCTCAGTGTATCGGGCACCTTCATCGGCAATCGAGACGTTGTAACCTTGTCCAATCAGGATTCCCTGAGGGATGTCAAAGGCTCGGAGGATTGAAAAATGGATGTCGGATAAGATGTTGATCTTCACCAAATTTCCGTCTCCTCGGGCGCTGGTCTTGTGTCTTTCGATTGTCGTTCCGAGGGCCAACAAACATAAGAAGTGATTTTGGGCAGCACTCCTTCCTTTTGGTTGGTTGGTTTCAAAAGCAATCACATCCTTCATCACATCTTGCAAGATGATCTGATCCTGTGGATGTTGCTCATTATGATACCTCAATGCATGTCCTAAGTGCTTCATCTGGACATCGACCATGTGTTTCATCGTTGCCAAATAGTTATCATTGTCTGAAGGAGACTTCGGATTGACCTTGGTCAGTTCATCCATGACTTTGAAATATTCGGCAGTTCGAGTGACAGCGAGCCATGAAGTCGCACTTGGATCTGCATTGAAAGATGGAGTTCCTCGAAATCGTTGCTTCATGCTTCTGATCTTTGCCTCAGATTCTGCAGCTGAATTTCGGTCATCAAAGGGTTCAGGAAAATGTCCTTTGGTCAGAACAATCCAGAGTTCGTCCAGTCTGTCGTAGATCTCCTTGTCCATAAATAGTCCCATCATAACATCTTCATATGGGCATCTGCTGGCGAAGACCTTCACGAATCTCGATCCCTTTGATATGAATTCCCATCCGGAACAGCTTTTCTCAGTGTCCTGTGATCTCTGCAGCAGCTTGTAGGCGAGTTCCAGTGCTTCCGAAGTCGCTTCACTAGTGTACCTGGTGTTCGCAAAATAAGCTGAGTAGACAACCACAGGTGGCATGCCAAATCTGATCCATTGATTGGCAATGTCTTCATTTGAGAGTCGGCGGTAGTTCGAACCTCGAGTATCCTGAAATGGTGGTGGAGGTTTGGCTACGATTGTTCCTTCGGATGATCCTTTCAGCACTCTCTGGGCAATTGTGATTCGATTGCTCGAGAACTGTCCTAACGAATTCAGATCATTGGTTTCGGCCATCTTGCTTTGTACAGAAGGAAGTTGCACGGACCGTTGGACACGTGGCAACAACTCAATCAATGGCAATAGTTGTACGGACCGTTGGACACGTAGCAACCAATCGGAATCGAATTCAGAAAGCGGTTGACACGAAAATGATGAATGCCACGAAGAATGAACCAAAGTTGATGTCAATCTCGAAAGGCACCAGTGCAGTAGAGAGCGCTCGAACGAATGGTCAATGGCGTCGAGCTCTCGGATAGCACAAACGGATGTTGTCACCGACTTGATTGGGTGACTGCGGACATTCTCGGAATCACGAGACATTTCACTCTTCAAATGGTCATCAATTGCAAGTGTTTTCCAACGTTTCATCACTTTGACGTTCACAAATGGACTATTCTTGATTACATGCTCATTAATCCCATTCATGATGATCTTAGCTATCCATTTCGTATACACTTGTGTGATGCGAGTTTCCCTACCAGCACACTCAGCATGGTCATGACGGCGATCACATCTTCTGCGTAGTTTCGGAAAAGACACCCCCCATGTGACAATCTTCCATGGTTTCTTGATGGGTTTGGGAGTTTCTTGAAACTGTGATTTCAGGCCATACATGCAACCATCGAATTTGTGCTCATGAGATACGGTTCCTTCCACAAGGTCAGTCATTCTACGGTCCTTCCAGTAATCACAACCTCTAGGCAACTCAAGCAAGGCTGGTGATCCCATGTTGATAAGTTCACTTAGCACTGATGCGAACACTTCCCACAACGCCCAGAAGATCTGCTTCTTTGCTTCGATGAGTTGTGTCGTTGCTTCGCTTACCCATCGGTTGATTCGGTTCCATGGTGAACCTCCTGTACATGGACCTGCAAAGAACACTGAATCGAGTTTGGTCCGAAGACATCGCCTTGCTTTACTGATTCCGTACGGAGAGAGCATGTCGTCATCTTCAGTGATTGGTACGACATGAAACTTCATTTCATCTTTCATTTTGTTCTGCAGAAATGTGAACCAGTTTCTCTCTTCCGAGCACAACAAGACGAAGCATGGGACTTCTCGAGGAACTTCGATCAAATTGATTGCTAGGGAAAACTTTGCAAATTTGGATGTCATCAAGTCACAAGGTGATTTGGAAAGTTGAAATTCCAGAGTTCTATTTTTCTTTTCTCTCCAAAGGATTACCGACACTTTGGGATGGTCAACCTCATGTTTGCCTACTTCAATGTGATATTGATAAGGGACAAAAACATCAGTGATGGGGATAGTATTCAGCTCATTGCAATGGGTGCAGAGCGTGATTACTCCCTGATTCACTTTATAGCTCTTATCTCCATCGATCACTTCGGCATTGGCGAGCACCTTGAATGTCGATTTTCCTGTCCAGAATTCATTCAATTTGTTTGTTGATTCATGATTGTCGCCTTTGAATCTCCATGTATCTTTGATCACTCGAGTGTTGGTTTTGAATTCTTGTTCTGTTTCCCTCTCATCACATATGATCCTAGGGTCACAAGGACAGTCTTCGCAATCCTGTGGTACAAAGTTCTGCCGTCTTGGCGTTTTGTGAATTCGGATCAATGTCTCTTTCCCATCCCACTGCCAATAGTCTTCACTCTTCTTGTTTCACACTTGGGATTTTCGAGTAGATTTTACATGCGGAATATTATCGTTCATTTCTGATTCCGGATGCTTATGACATAGGCCAGGTGTTGAAGTGGACTGTGGATGCCCCTTTTCACTGTGCGAATGCCATCCTTCACCCTCACTCCCCACATGAACAAGGCGCATAAGCGTATTGATCACACGTGTAGCTGGCTGAAGGCACTGGTGAATGGATTTCGGGTGTTGAGACGGTGATGTCTGTGCATCTAAAAACAATGCATCAACCGAGAACATCAGCATTGGTGAATCGGCCGGATGCTGTACACGACTATTTCGTGTTGACGCACGCGAGTCACGTTGTGAACTCGAGTGGGCAGGCGGGGCATGCACGTGCTTTGACGACATCACCCGGTGGGTCGAAGTCGTTGAAACGGATTGTGAAACAGTGTCCGGGATCAACGGCTGCTTGTTGGGCGAATGATACTGAAAACACGCTCGTTCAACCCACTTATCAAATCTGATGGCCTGCTCTGGTGGAGAAGCACGGTGTTCGACCTTCGTCCATGTACCATTGAGAAGAGCCCATGTGGATCTTAACACATCTGGCGGTACCATCAAGCCGGGCGGCTTGGGGCGATAAAACACTGGTTGCTTGACGACAAAAATGGGATCCATACCTGGCAAATGCTGTAGCTTTTCTTTACTAGTCAAACCTTTCCTATACACTTCTTTTGGCAGGATAGGGGTTTCTGTGTATGGGAAATTTGGGATGTCCTCAGTTTTGGATTGGAAAACTTGACGAGTAGTCATATCGACATCGGTGCTGGGTTGCAACATGTCTAACACTTCTTTACTCTTCAAGTCTTGAGGCTCCAACAAGTTGATTAGCATACAAGCTTTCTTCCATGCCATGGGATTCTTGAACCCTTTAGTATGGATATCTGCTGCCATTTTGGCTGTAATTTCATAGATTAAAACAAAATGATCCTTTTGGAAATGTTCATGCATGGAGGCAATGGAAATACCATGGGTGCGCTCCAAATGACGCATGGTGGGGTTGCGCCCTGATCTGACAACACCAATCATACCTTGATTATCGTCATGAAACAGGAGCTGAGGAAAAACTTTGGCTAAGACTTTCCACAGACTTAGTGCGGGGATTCCCAGAGTCCTAAGTGCAGTATCTGCAGCCACAATTTCAGCTTCGGGGGTTGAATGACTAACACACCCTTGTCACTTACTTCCACCAGCAAGTGGGAATCTTGTGTACTTACCTTGGACTTGTAAGTGCGATCCTGAAGTTGATCTCAAGGATTGAGCACATCCAGCGAAATCCGCATCTGCAAATAGCCCTAACGATAAATCTTCAATTTTGTCTCCGACCCATCCTATCATTTTAAGGGACAATGTGGAATTAACATAACACATTAGGTGATGAAGACGGGCATCATCATCCTTTGTCCATTTGGTCACATTACGTGCCAATGCATTGATGGATCTCAAAAGGTCAAACCGCGCTATGCGGGCTGCATACAACAGCTTCATCAGCACACTAGTTGCATGCGGAGCTAGATTCCCTCGGTTCAGTGACTCACTGTCTTGGCCAGGACGTGAGCTGCCAGTCTCGTAGAGAACAGGCATCTTTGGATCGAAGGAGTGTGCACACCAAGGACACTCAACTTTGCTCTTACCATCGGAAGGAGCTCGATATGGGCTGCTTTTCGTTTCCTCTGGAAGGCTTGGAGTTGACACCTTTTTCAATTTTGTGTCCTTGCCGATAATGTCAAGATACTTTTCTACCGATAACTTTAACAATCCTTCCATGTTATAAGTTATGGTCTTGACTTTCTTACCCTTATGTAACTGGGTTTCACCTTGGGACAAAACACATCCTAAGTAAAGACCCAGGTCGGTTTCGGGTTCAATGCGCAGAACAGTGCGCAGCATTTCCCAACCCTTGGCCAGATTTTCGGAGGGCCCAGCAAGCTTAAGATCATCCACGTAGATTACCAACAGCAATTTGAGCTCATCATGAAAATACATAGAAGGCCATTCCTCGCCAATGGGTTTAAAACCAATTTCTTGGACCCTTTTGTCACAATGTTGTTCCCACATCGTGCCTGAGTCAGGATGTCCATACAATGCTTTGTCGAGTCTTACCACAGGGCGACGAAACTTCCAGTAATGAATCTCAGGAGGCCATGCATCGGTGGGTAATTCCACCCAACACAAAGGTCCCTTCAACTTGGCCTGGATGTATGCTTGAATCGCGTCTGCAAGCTTGACCGCATGTCCGGGAAGACATCCATAGAAATCGGCCCATCGTGAGGCTTCAAAAGATGCAGGTGAGTTCCCCAAATCTTGAAAGAACGCTGCTTCCCAATGTTGATTCTTCACTTGGTTGCCCAGTAGAACACCCCTTCCTTTGAACTTTCGACCGGGGTTATCTTCAGATAATTGGTAGTTCTTCTCGACACATATACCATGAACTCTAGCCATGTGAACTTCCTTCTTGTTCTTCTTGGCCTCTGCAACAACATCATCATACTCACGAACCATTGTGAAATTAAATACTTCTTGATCTCAGACCTTTCCATTCCTTCAGCATAGCTTCTTTAGCTTTGGGATTGGATTCGATTTCGGCTCTGCCAACTGGACGTGATACCATGGCATTAAAGAACTTACTTCCCAGGCCTCCAGGTGGTACTTTGGTTCGATGAATTGGTTGGATGCAGAAGTACACGGCATAGTTGGGAACGCAATGAACTCATCGTCATCATCAGTGGTTACGTTCTTCATGTCTTTGACGTTGACACACTTGCCATTCTTGATCATTGTCGATTCGCCCGGCGTTGCCAAGGAGAATCTCGAAATCCCACCTGACAATGTGTTCCAAACTTCACCACTCCACGATGCTTTGGGGCCACGTCCTTTCTCGATCTCCGACCACTCATCCCATTCAGTGAGATATTCCTCGTCGTCCGGGACGTCAGTAGAAGCATCGGAACATGGGCTAGCATCAGCGTTCCTCTTCACTTTCCGACAATCAATGTAACGTTTTCCATGGACATCGTCATCATCGACTATGTCATGCAGGTCAAGATATGTACTTGTACATGTGATAGGTAAGGTGATTTTGCTCTTCACTACTTCACCAACACCTGCATCGGATTTCTTCGACTTTGAATGTGAATCATCCTTCTTACTTTCATCATCCCCCTCATCGTCCTTGGACTTCGGCTCGTCCTTGTCTTTCTTTGAATCTTTCTTCTCCTTCTTCAGTGCTTTCTTCTTCTTCTCTTCAACTACTCTTTTGGCTTTATCATCGGCCTCTTTCTTCTCCAACTTCTTCTTCTCGGCTTTGAGGATGGTGTTCCGATCAGATTGAGAGAGTTTGCGCCATTCTTCAGGAGAATAGGTTCCTTTGGGGCGTAATGACGTCTTGAAGAGTCTTCTGCCATCTTCTCCAATCTTATAAGGGAAACCCTTGACATTCAACTTGACCTTCTCACCATCATCATTGAGGTATACCTTCCCGTCTCCAGCTTTGCCTGACTTCCAATGTTCTGGTTGAACATCAATAAGTTCTTGGAGAGTCATCTCTTCTGGATCTTTGTCTTCACCGAAGATACCCTCTGAGTCTTCAAGAGGCTTCTTTGAGACTTTTCCACCACTTGGTCCAGGTCCACCTTCATCTCCATCATCAAGCTCATCATCATCTTCGTCATGATCATGTTCTTCATCATCTCCATGAGGTACTTTGGAAGGATCACCATCAAGGAGTTCTTTCTCTTTCATTCCTTCCAAGGTGGTGTTTACCCTCTCATACTACTGCTTGCATGGAAATGTCAATGGAGTAACCATCTCTATCTTTTCAGTCAAATGAGGTTTGAGAAGACGATGTTCTGGCTTGCTAGCGTCGTCACCAAGGTTTTGATGTACGAATTCACTCAATGGCCATACTTTGTATTGTCTAGACCAATGCATCCCGGGACCAATGTGATATCCTGCGAAAACTCCTGGAATAGAGTCAGGCCCAAACTTGTGAAGTTGTCCTGCTTCTCTGGTCTTCGGAGGTTTATAGTTCACACGAGCACCATAGGGAATGAGTTTGCCAGCGAAGTCAGATCCGTGGAGTTTACACCAAGCACTAAGCTCATCATCGTTGGGTTCTACATTGAGTAGATGACATACACAAAGGATTGCCGTTCTCCAGAAACATGGTGGTAATCCAGCTTCCAACAGGCATGTAGAGGTAGCTGTGAGAATGAATTGATTTGTTCTCTCGGCGATAGAGTTGGTTTGAGGTCTTCCAGGCAACGAATGATCAATTGGAATCTTCATTTCACTCATGGCTTCAATGAATTGTGGAGCATGATCAGAGTAAGCCTGTCTGACCTTCTTGGCGCCGATGAACTGCTTCACTGCTCTAACTACATCGTCTTTGGTCATCCTGTCAGATGGATAAGCACCAATGATCCCTGTAAAACAGTCTCTGACGACTAACACTTCCTTCTCGAGGACCAACACGTCATCATGGACTTTGGATGTGTCCACAGCATCAAAGGTAATGAGATCGCCAAACTTCTTGAGTTCCCTTTTGTATGCACCACGACGAGTCTTGAAGTGTTTCATCTTTGCACGAATGCATGAGTCGCAATATGGATTCTTGTATCAGTGGGTCAACTTGTGATTCAAGCTATTAGCTTCTCTCTTGAGTGTTCCTCGTTTGGCTACCCTGGATTCACCCTCAACAACATCGACCTCGATGTCATCTTCATCACCTTCAGCGGCTTCTTCAGGAGCACCATGTCCTTCATCTTCGAAGTCTGTCTCATCACCAGGAGATCCGTCGTAGGGAGTTCCTGGCTCATACTCGCCATCTTCAGGTGGGGCTTCTTCTTCTCCAGGAGTTGCCATTCGTTTTCGTCGGTTCGCTGCTCTTCCTTTCTTCTTCTTCTTGAGCTTCTTGACATGTCGGGAACAATGCTGATCTTCATTCAATGTCTCAAGACCACTTTCTCCGTCGAGATGAACTCTTCGGGAGGATCGACCTACATCGTCTATGTCATCAAGTTCGTTGAAATCATTTTGAGCATGTTCAAGTAGATCGTTGATCTTCGATGCATGATGGCATTCATATGGAGTACATTCGTATGTTCCAAGATCAACATAAGGAATATTGTCATGGATTGTCAAGTCGATGCGTTCTCCATTCTTCGTGATCAAGAAAGGCATCTTACCAGAAGGCCATACAAAAGAGTATTCCTCTTCCATGCATCGTTTCCCAAGAGACATCACGGAGGGAGTGTCATCTAATACGTAGGCTTGAGATGTCATGTCGAAGGTTCCCAGGTCAATCTCCGCTTCCGTTTGAGTAGCAGTTGAACCATTAGCTGTGTGGAACATGATGGGATCACAAGTTCGTTGCTTCAAGTTCATCCTTTCAGCTTTCCTTGCGGAGATCAGGTCATGTCCGCTTCCAGAATCGAGGATGAATCTGCGATCTTTGGCTTGTACTGGTAGTGAAATGCACATTAGGTTCTTGGACTTCTTGAGGGATCTCTCGACTTCGTGTGCAACAAGCTCCTCAGTAAAGATCAGGTCTTCGTGATCATTGTCCAGTTTGACTAACATGTCGAACTTCGGGCCGATGATGATTCTCACTTCGTCTACATCACGATGGAATCCACATCTAGCCATAATGATAGCTCTGGCTCTTGCTCGGACTGAACCAAGAATGTTGTCAGACTTGGACTGATCATCGGTCAGATCATCGATCTTTCTGAAGACATAGGGTTTGTTGGGATCACGATAGATACGTTTGGGTAATCCCTCCTGGTAGTCCTCAATGACGATCTTGTGTATTTCAGGTTCCAGATCAAATGAGATTCTGCGAATATCAGAAGACTTCTTTGCACTGGCTATTCTCGGTGAGAAATAATCCATTGCATCTTCATTGTCGCTATCAAAGAAGGAATCGATGGTAATGGGAGTTGCCTTCTTCCTTGGTGTCTTCTTGCTGGTTCTTTCGGAGGATGCTGATGGCGATTGATCTGCATGTAGGAACTTGCATTTGCTTCCAAATGCGCAGGTACCCTTTTGCCATTGCCAACAGGTTCTCTTTTTGGGTCCAGCTGAAGATGAACTTCCTTTACCTTTCCCTCTTGATGAATCTCGACTTCTACTTCTACCTTTCTTGTCTTTCATCTTGGCATCATAGACCTTCTGAGAATGACTGTAAAGACATTTGTCACCTTTGTTACACCCACCTTTGTTGAAGAAGTAGTTGCAGAAAATCTTCTTCTTGTCAACGGGTGAAGATGATCTTCCCTTCCCACCTTTGCCTTTCTTGTTGTTCTTGTCGGCATGAGATTTCGGAGAAGGTGTCGGGAGGACTGAGGCAGCTTCACCCTTCGCCTTTGCTTTAGGTCGCTTAGGAGGATCACTAGTAGATGATGCTGCTGCTTCGTTCTCCTTCTTGGTCTTGACGGGAGCGGCAGGTTTCTCTGCATCTTCCAAGGCTGGTGTTGTCTTGGTCGATGACAATGACATCTTAACTGCACGCTCTCTTTCCCTCAACAGTCGTTCTTGTTTTCCTCGTGCTATGTAGCCTTTGATCATGGTGATCAGGAAATCATAGGTCTTTTCAGGATGCCCTTCATCGAAGGTTCGATATCGGCTGATATCAAAGTGCATAAGCTTTGAATGCTCAATCTTCCGGAATAAGGTGTCACGCAGTGAGTTGAGAGATGGACGATCATCTTGTTTCATGTTGTGTACACTATGTCAAGCCACTTGTTATAGAAGGCTTCAAGCTGGTCATCTCCATAGTAGTTGAATACGTACAGGTGATGGGAGTTGTAAAGAACTTCAGTATGGTCTGGCGACTTGAAACTTACCAGAATCATTGCAAATAGTTCTCGTCCTTTGATGAAGTCCCCACTTTTCCCATACATCTGATTCTTCATGGACATTTCATACTTCACCTGCATGGATTTGTCCTGAGCGTTTTCAATGACCTTTCTCAAAGCATTGGAAAGTTTGGCATCAATAGATTGAAATCTTATGTCAGGAGCCAAGGCTAATGCAGCCATGTCTGGTTGATCTGCAAGACAAGGAGCCAACCACGCTTTCCAATCGCTATAGTTGCGATCTCCGCTAGCAACACAAACTTCATGAATGACACTTCCCTTCCAAGCTGAAAGTTCAGTAGTCTTTGGCCATGGTTGGAGTGTGATCTTTTCCGCCTCCCTTTGGGACACAGATGACCTCGCCTTGTCCTTCTCAAGGTTCTCCAACTCCACGACATTGGTGTTGTACTCATTCCTGAGCTTTTCGAAGGCTTCAGCTTCTGCTCGATATTCTTGTTCTTCATCGTTGGCACGATCTTCAGCTTGTGAGAAGTTATTCTTATGGTAGTCCTTCCGGTCTTCCATCTTCTTCAATTCATCTCGAAGACTTCGAACTTCTTCATTCTTCTTTTGTTTCATCTCTTCCAATTCGGCTTTTAATCTGGCACACTTCTCTTCACATTCACTTCGAGGCATAGCATTATTGGAGGTTCCAAATAACGCAGCCGGCATGTTCTGCAATGAAGATGAAGCGGCTTGGTTTTCGAGTCTCAGTGCAGCGATAGTGCTTGACATCTCTTCTACCTCAGCGAAGCGCTCATTGGCAAGATGGTGCATCTCGGTCAGGTGGCTTTCAGGAATAGAATACTCAGTTGCTCCTTTGATCACAAGTCGTCTGTCGTTCAACATCCTGATGGAGCGGCCTGCATCCCTGTGTGCACGTTCAAGAGATTCCTTTTGGGCTTCAACTTCGGTATTGAGTCGAGCAACTATCTGGTCCCTGTCATTGATCCCATTGTGCAAATTGTCGAACAAGTTACTTGTCACATTCGGATTGTTGCTCATATGATCGATCTTGTCCAGAGCGTCTTGATATTTCTTGCCAATTGAATCGAAATGTTTCTGATACGTCTTGAGTAGACCTTCATTGTCAAGAATTTCAGCTCTGGCTCGAGAGTACAAATTGTCAACTTCTGCCATGGATACTTTGAGATTATCACGTTCACGTACAACTTGCATGTACATTTCATGTTGTAGTCCGCCATTTGGTGATCTACTTGGTGATGATCTCCTTGCTTGTTGGCAGGAAAGTTCATGATACTGATTCTTCGATTCAGTCAGTTGATGTTGCATTCGGTCCAAAAGGCTTTGTTTCATGTGCAGTTCCGAACGTAGTCCCATTATCCTGAAGTCCCGCATGCCACTTGACTCAGATGATGATTCTTCGGAAAGCTTGCTCTCTGATGTCATTAAACGTGAGTGTAAATTTTCATTGTGAAACACTTGCAATCGAAGTTGTGATTCCTCCAAAGCTAAATGATGTTCACATTCGGCATAACGGTCGTGTTCAGATCTTATGTTACTACGGAATTCTCTCATGATCTCGTCCCTCTTCATGTCGGCGGCGTCGAGCTCAGTTTCCAGTCGTCTAACATTCATCGACATAGTGTGCTTCATCGTCTGATTCTGATTGGCAACCTCGAGCATCTCGATACGTAGTGCACAGGTTTGGTCGTTGGCATAGCCGACTGCTAGAGCTTCTTGCTTCGCGTTCATCTCTGCGTTCTCTAGTTCCAGTCTGAGTTGATTGATGTGAGCATTTGCATCAGCACCCACATGTACCATGATTGCATTCGCTTGTCCCATTTGTTCATTGAATTCCGAACGTAGTTGAGAATATCTAAATTCCAAATGAGATGCTGCTTCATCCGACATGGTTCGATACCTCTCCAACTCTTCGATCCTGTAGGTTGCACCTTCGTCTTCTTGTTGTGCAGCTTGTAACTCTGAGTTCAGGATCTGCAGTTGTTCAGTCATCGATGTCATTTCTTGATGAGTGGTGCTCTCCAGGAAATTAAATTGTTGATAGGCATAGGCGGCCGTCTCAGCCAATCTTGCCTGAAGTACAGATTCTTCTTCAGTAGCCCTGTCCAGTGATGTTTTGTATTCTGCTAATTCGCTCTGATAGGCAGTGAAGATGTCGCTACCACTTGATGGGGCATTCACTTGTTGATAAGATCCCACCCCTGATGGTGTAGCGTCCTGAATCGGTGAAGGCGGATTCGATGATGTAGGCTTCGCCTTAGTCCTTGGAGTCATCGGAGGCGACGATAGTCGTGCAGATGATCTTCTCTTTCCAGGTGTGCTGTCCCTATCTTCAATTGCTTGCATTGTCGATACTTGTCTCCCTCTCGGAGCAACCAGAGATCGTCTGGGTAGGCTCGGTCTCAGTTCTGAGGTTTCGCTTCCACCAGTATCGATACTCTGTGAAGAATTTGACTGCGTGCCGGCAGCTGGTGCGGCGGCATGTCCAGAAAAGGAAAATGCGTTATCGCTGCTTTCCTGTTCAGTCATCTGTAAGGTCCGCGGCTACCCGCTCGTAGGCTCCGTAGGAGACCTACGGCTGATAACCTGTGAATCGGAGATTACCTCCGATATGTATATCGTTTTGATTTGCACTTATGCTCGTCAGCGACAGTCAGTTCGCAGCTTCGGCCATTGCTTCCTTTTATCGGATTCCTGCAGTAGTTGGGACTTGAGCC